>LPNX011148361.1:4747-18906 GCA_001517045.1 Pseudotsuga menziesii
GGGACACACATGCACATTGGCATGTAAACAATGTGTTCACATTATTTTTAATATAAAATATATATACTATTAGTAATTTTTCCATACCTTTCAACCCAAACATTAGTTTTTGGAGTTCTTTAGTTCCTTAGAAAGGTCTTAAAGAGACCCAATTTTGTATATTATTATATTTTTATGCTTATACATAAATCATTTTTTACTTTTATAATTAATAGAAAAGTAATCTTTATGCCATGATTGATACCTTAAACCACCACATAATCCCTCTAATAATTTGGGATTTCTTAGGAGGTATTTTACATTACGGATAGGTTTCAAGAATTTCACCATTGTAATAAGATATAAACAAGGTAATTAGTCTCCAAATGAAGCATCTAAGGCTCATGGTAAATGAATACAGATTCAAACCATCACGTAGGCCCTCTAAAGGGAATGTTTGGCCTCTAAATGGGAATTATAGGAGTATTGCGACGACGCTTTCCATGTTAAATAGTTGACCAATTAAAGGTGTCGTCATGTAACTGACGCTTACTAACGTGCTGTCTCTTAACCGATGGATATTCTCATAACCGTCGGTTAAGCGACGCTTGTGGCCACATTTACAAAAAAAAAATGTATCCTTGTGATTTTCGGTAGGTTTAAAAAGAGAAATCCACACGCCGTCGGATTTTGGATTGAAATGTAGTAGTGCCTTCAGATATCTATGAAAGGAAGAGCATGGATATGGAGCTGTTATTGGTGATGATTAATGTTTAGTCCATTCATCAACTGGAAAAGAAAGAGTCTAGTCAATCTGCATCATCTTCATCTTTAGGTACTAGTTACTACCATCCATATGATCAAGGGCTGCTTTTAGTAGATTCCACACTGGTATTTGATCAAGGGCTGCTTTTATCCTTCATGATCACGGAGGTTAAAGTTTTAAACTAGCATACACACAGAACATTGGCATTATCAAATCCATAACAATTGAATTTCAAATTACAAGTTTTTAGAACACAATTTCAGATTAGGTGAGTTCAGTCTGTAGATTCAATTTGATTTGGTAAATTAGGATTCTTCATTATTGCATTATACCGGAGTGTAATAATAGTTTGTTGTAGAATTGATCTGCAATGAAAATGAAATAAAAGAAGCATCTGTTGTTCTTTTTCTCACTGTCACAGAAAGTTAATGGAGTAATCTAGTACCGGACGGAGTCAAGTGGGACCCAGTGCAAATGGTCGGGTAGATAGCTTACTCTTGTTATGAGTGGGAGTTATCAGGAAGCAGTGTATTATGTGTTCTGCAATATTTATTCTACTCTTATTCTGTAGTTGTGCCTGAATTTTTATTTTTTTTAAAGTTAGGAAAGCAACCAACAGCTTACTAGAATCCTAAAATACCGAACGCTTTTTCCAAGCAAAAGCATTGACGAGTCCTTGACCTCGTCTGGGAGTAAAGAGATGATTTTTTATACAAGCATTGGTCAAAACCTATCCCTGTAGGGCGTGCATCAGGAGAATAATTTTGTTGTTATTGGCCTCTATGTTCAGATGGATCACTCATTAATTTTGTTCCACCTCATTGCGGGAACATCGATGAGCGGATGCATAACCAACATAATCATATAGTCGCGTGCTTACCTGCATCAAAATTGAACCACCCTAACTAGGGATAATATTTTTCGCTTTTCTTCTGAGAACCACCCAAAATTCCAGGTAGAGGGGAGGGTTCTAGCCCCTCCCAGAAATGTAAAGTTAAAATTGCCTTTCAAAAAAAGTTTAAATCTGAATTTTACCCTTCCAATTAAGAAATTCATAAATTATATTAACATTTCAAAAGAAGCGCAATATTTGAAATTACCCATCTATATAAATTTTTCAATATGTTGAAATTCCTATTCTATAAAGTTCAACTCATCATTCAACATATTGGAAATATGATAAATTATAATCACTCACTCACTCATGTCATGCACTCATTGCTTCCTTATGCAATATGACCAGTAATCATTGATGACTACAATGCATTAGCCAATCTAAAGTGTGACAATGTGTCAACAACTACAACTATAACAAAAAGGAACAACTAGTAGTCTACTACTAGGCCTAAAATGAGCTCAAAACTTTGTGCCTACTACCTATGTGAACCTCGCTACCAATGTCCACTCTTTTTTCGTCAAAATGGAATTCAAAATGCCAGTTTAAGGAGTCCACCTCTACAAGAATTCATTTATTACACGAATATCATGGACTCGCGACAACTATAAACAACACCCGATGTAATGCAAATACAAATAATGGCATGTAGCTAGGATCACAAACTGTGCAGAGGTCGACTTATGCATTGCTATAGAGAGGTGTCGTTGGGAACAAGATATGGAGAAACAATGGTTATTAATAAAATTAAAAAAAAACATTTGTTGGCTCAAGAATAGTCTTCAATTTGATGGGTGGCATGATCATGATGTAATCTCCCTCCATCCTTCCAAACATTGTGGCTTCTCACAACATTTGTCATGAGCGCCATCAAAATACATATAAAAATTACTTGTGTTTACATCCTCTTCCCTTTAAATCCTCATCTCATAGTCATAACTAAGGATTATTAGATATGCACATCCTCACCTTATAATACAAAATGGGTCAAGGTGTAGAGACAACCATAAAATATTAAACTTGTCAAGAGTCAAGACACAGAGTAAGATACAACTATAAGTAAGTATCATATTAAAATTTACCATATATGTCTTTAATTAACACTATCAACTAAGATTTTGACATGTTGGATTGTTGTGATCTTCTTATCACTCCTTACTAATGTGATTGCAAAGCATTCTTTGAAGGTGAAGTCCATAATTTTAGGTCTTCTTCCTCATTATCATTCCTTTTGGTAAGACAATAAAGAGGGTAGTGGCCTGCTTAAGCATGGAAAATGGTTTCGACATAGAGGTATACACATTAATTGTTTGCATTAAATAACTTAAATTCCTACCCGTGACTGTCTATTCACTTAATCATGTATTGGTAAAAAACACAACTAATTTTAGAGCCTTGAGCCCTTAATTACTCACACCTAGAACTTTCTCATAATCGTCATCGTTATCATCATTGTCATCATTCTCCTCATTATCAACAACATTATCATCATCATCATAACCATCCTCAATATCATAATCATTACCCTCATTTTCATCTTCAACATCTGGGTGTAAAACTGGATGCAAAAGTGGATAAAAACATGATTGCAAAAAATGATGCAAACATGGATGCAACAAAAGTAGGCACAAAAGTGGGTGCATAATGGGGTGCACCAAAAATGGATGCAAAAGGTGATGCAAAAGTGGATGCAAAAAATGATGCAATCATGGAAGCAAAACATGATGAAAAAGGTGGCGCAAAAGTGGATACAACCATGGATGTAAAATTGGATACAAAATTGGATGTGAAAGTGGATGCAACAAAAGTAGATGCAAAACTAGATGCAAAAGTAGTCGCAACACCCAACGCAAAACCCGATGCAAAAGTGGATGCAAAAATGGACGCAAAAAGGGATGCAATAACTGATGTAAAATTAGATGCAAAAAAATATGCAAATGCAGATGGAAAAGTTGAAGCAAAAGTGGGTGTAAAAGTAAGCGCAAAATTGGGTATGAACTGGGATGTGAAAAAAGTGGATGCAAACGTGGATGCAATAGTAGATGCAAAAAAATACGTAAAAATGGATGTAAAATGGGATGCAAAAAGGGAGGAAAACATGGGTGCAAAATTGGACGAAAAAATGGACGCAAAAGTGGATGCAAAAATGGCTGAAACAAAACGAGATGCAAAACTAGACTCAAAATAGGATGTAAAATTTGATGCAAAACTTGGCGCACGAAGGGATGCAAAAAAAGAAGCGGAAGGGGATGCAAAAGTGGATGTAAAAAAGGATGCAAAAGTGGATGAAAACAAGGGCGTAAAAGTTGAGGCAAACATGGGCGTAAAAGGGGACGCAACAAGAGTAGATGTACAAACTAGGCGCAAAATTAGGTGCAAAACTAGGCTCAAAACCTGTTGCAAAACCTAATGCAAAACCTGGCGCATAACTAGGTGCAAAACCCGGTGCAAATTACGCCACAATTTGCGCCAGATTTAGAAAAAGGACACAAAAAACACCTAAAATAGCACCAACCCGTGAAATTGCGCCATTTTGTCCAAAAAATGAAGAAAAATACACTGAAAGATAGTCTAGACGCAAAAAAGGATGCAAAAAGAGATGCTAAATCTAGTTTTTGTTGTAGTGATTGGACTCAAGTACTCTAAGGTGGATGACTTCAAACTTATTGGGTACTCAGACTCAGATTTTGATGGTGATAAAAAGACATGACTGTCAACTTCTGGATACACTATGAGTCTTGGATCAGCAGCTGTCTCATGGAGATCAGGCAAATAGTCAGTCCCGATAGATTCAACAACAGAAGCAGAATATGTGGCTATAGCTGAAGCAATGAAAGCAATAGTATGGCTCAGGAAGATACTTGAATATTTTCAAGAAAAACAAGAGAACTCCACTCCATTATTGATCGACAATACTTCTTCAATCAAGCTAGCTAAGAATCCTAGATTCCATGGTCGAACCAAACACATCAACATAAAGTATCATTTGATTCGACATCATGTAGAGGCCAAGATAGTCCATCTTCGACATTGTTCCATGAATGATCAAGTTGCAGACATCTTCACCAAAGCGCTTGGACGAGAAAAGTTTGAAATATTCAAAAACATGCTCGGACTTACTAACACCCCTTCGGATTAAGGGGGGGATTGTTGGAATATAATCTGTCGGGATTATATTTTGTAAATAAATAAAGGAAAATGAATAGTTATGTAGGAAGCTGAAAAGGCTGGTCGGAAGATGAAACTCAACCAACATATGTTATGTATAAATAAATGATTTTGCAATAGAATAAATGAATTCGGGAGTTATTATCCAACAAGTCCACATTCAATAAGCATAATTAGTTTGAGTGGAAACGATACGAACAGATAATTCCCAATTAAATGTAGGAATACATAGTACACTTTTAAAAGAAACTGAGGATTCAATCCATTCTATACATAATCATGAGTTCTAAATTCTTCAAGTATCAGATTTGAAACTATATCAACAACAACAAGTTCTACCAACTTATGCTCATAACGAGTTATTAATCACTACAATAATAACATTATACGGATCTAATAAATTTCCGAGAAACAGGGATATTTGTTTTACATAACCCTACTGCTTGGAGATGTAACTGTACATAAACATTTCACTTATGTTAATGTATTTGTAACTTCGGAATGTATTCACTTGTATATTTATTATTGTATTTAATTGTACCCCAATAGAGATGTTTGTTCCTTCAATTAGGAGAGTCATTAATATAATTAAGTCATGTAAATTCATTGAGGTTAAACCTCTATTGTAAGTCGAGGCATTAGACCCCACAGTTGAGTTATATTAGGGTTATTAGACTCTCCTAGAGAAGTCATCCCTGTAGGGTAATTGTCAAGTGGAAATTAAGTATAAATAGAGAGTGGGACTCTCTATTTGATACACACACTCACAATAATAGCGCATGAGTGAGAGAGGAGTATCTTGCACAAGTGAGAGAGAGAGAACAACTATCGAATATCATCTTTGTACTTTTGGGTTTTACTTTTTCTATTGGTGCTCATTCTATCTCTGAGGAAGTTGTGAGGTTTTCTCCTTTATGGTTTCTCTGAGGAAAAATCTTTATGTCTCTTGTCTCTTGTGATTATTGTTGTGCATGTTATTCTCTCAAATAAGATCCTAGATCATATTGATTAAATGATAAAAAACGAACATGGTATCAAAGCTAACATGAGAAGAAGACTCTGTGCAGCTGTAGAAGCTAGGGATTCTTAGTTTTTGGGTTTCTCTCCACATATCATCAGCAAGGAGGCTAGGATAACTCTCCTTTGAAGGGCACATCTTCCTTTTGAAGCAGAATTCGATTCCAGGCATTTTTTCAATTTTTTGCGTGTCACTACTGTAGGAAATTAGGGATTTTTACAGAAGTGGAATTTTTGAGTGTGCCCAGCATAGGATTGATTTCCTCCTCAAAATATAAATTTAGAGGCCAAGATCAAAATTTTTGGTTGGGTAAAACTCTAGGAAAGTCAAACCTTAATTTGACTCCGGACCAGAAAATCAACATTGCAAAAGATCAACTCTAGATCCAGTTTGGGCATCTCAAATTGGTAAGATTTAAATATTTTGTATTTCCTGGTTGAGGTTCTCATTAAATATGTCTCATCACACCAATATTGATGAAAATATTGAAGTAGATGATAACTTCCAAGCATGGAAGTATAGGATTTCACTTGTCCTTGAAGAAAATGAATTTTACACCTACATAAGTGGAGAGGTTCCAGTTCTAGAGGGAGATGAGGCTAAAGAATTACATAAGAAGAACTTGGTCAAGGCCAAGAGGATTATTTTTTATTCTATCAAGGATCACCTTATACCACATGTGTCTTCCTTAAAGACACCTAAAGAGATGTTTGATTCCTTAACCGGGCTATTTGAAGGGAAGAATATAAATCAAAAGGTGACTTTACGAAATCAAATGAAGAATGTAAAGATCCAAAATGCAGATACCATATAGTCATACTTTACAGGGTCTCTCAAATAAAAAACAACTTGAATATATGGAAGAAGAAGTAGATAATGGAGAAATTGTGATGACCACCTTGAATGGTCTCCCTAGGTCATGGGACTCCTTCATTCAAGGGATTTGTGCTAGAAGAAAGTTAATCACCTTCAGCATGATATGGGAGGAACGCTCAGAAGAACAATATCGAATAGTAGCTCGAGAAGAAAAGATGGGAAATGAAGATCAATCTCTCACAACACATACCAAGAAAATCAGAAAGGAGCACTATCATCTCAAGAAAGGTAAGCATCCACACTAGAATAAAAAATATAACCCTAGAAGTGCTAGTAGAGATCAATCTAATGTTGGATGCTATACATGTGATGAGAAAGGACACTTCGTGAGAGATTTTCCTAGAATAAAGGTGGCTCATAGATAGTGGGTCTTCCAAGCATATGACGGGATTTAAAGAATCCTTTGTGAACCTATCCGAACATGAGTCACCCCACAAAGTGAAACTTGGGGATGACTACTATTATCATGTAAAAGGAAGTGGTGAAGCTTCCTATAAGCTAGACTCTGGAAAGTCTATGAAAATGAAAGATGCATTATTTGTACCAGGACTAAAGAAGAATCTTCTCTCCATATATGCATTGGATGCAAAAGGTATGAGGGTTGCATTTCTATATGGCCAAGTCCTTATGTGGCCAAAGGAAAAGACTAGAGATGATGCAGTAGTGATTGCAGAGCAAGAGGGAGGCTTATGCAAATTAAAGGGCCAACCAGAACAAGCTTTGGTCCATGACTCAGTAGAGCCAAGTGAAATTTGGCATAGAATGCTTACACATGTCCACCATAGGGCACTACCAGTTACAAGCAAAGTTGTTGAAGGTATTCCATGAATACAGGAAAAGTATGAAGGCATTTGCAAAGGATGTGCAAATGGAAAGAACAAAAAGAAGACATTTCTAAGTAGCGAGAGCAAGGAAAAAGGAATATTGGAAATTATCCACTCTGATGTATGCGATCTGATGTCATCAAGTTCCTTGAGTGGGTATGTATATTATGTTTATTTCATTGATTATTTTTCTAGGAAGACATGGATATATTTCTTGAAAATCAAATATGAAGTATTCAGTAAGTTCAAGGAATTCAAAGCCTTGATCGAGAAGCACACGGAGATCAAAATCAAGACCTTTCGATCAGACAATGGTGGAGAATTCACATCAAATGAATTCAAGGAATTATGTAGAGATTCGGGGATTAAGAGGGAGTTGATCACTCCATATAATCCACAACAGAATGGAGTTGCAAAAAGGAAGAATATAACGATCTTGGAAGCAGCAAAGGCAATGCTTCATGATCGGGATCTTCCTATGCATCTATAAGCATAAGATATTAGGACATGTGTGTATGTACAAAATTATACTCTGCATAAAGTACTTGATAACAAGACACCAGAAGAATTATTCTCTAGAAAGAAACTAGAAGTTAGCCATCTCTGAATATTTGGCTGCCCAGTGTACATACACATTCCAAAAGAAAAGAGGACGAAGTTAGATCCTTTAGGAAATAAGGGTATATTTGTGGGGTATAGTGAAAGCTCGAAGGCTTACATAATATTTCCCAGGATTCAAGAAGGTCAACAACAACAGGGACGTGACATTTTACGAAGACTTAACTTACAACAAATCCAGAAAGATACTTGTTGAATACCTTGAAGAAATAGAATTACCTAGGATCTAAGATACAATAATGAATGAAGCCACCACAGAAGAAGATCGAGAAATGGAAGAACCTCAGGAACCTATAGATCCACCACGTGAGAAGAATTCTTGCAAGAGGAAACCAGCATGGGCACGTGAGGCTATCCAAGGTGCATAGAGATATGGCGCTCCAGAATAAATGCACAAAGAAGGGAAGAGAACTAGTTCCTACTCTAGTTATGTAGCCCTATTGTATGACATCATTGATAAAGAACCTTCCAACTATGAAGAAGCAGCAGAAAAGAAAGAATGGAAGGATGCGATGATCGAGGAGTATAAGTCGATCATGGAGAATGATGTCTGGGATGTGGTCCTGAGACCAGAAGAGAAGTATGTTATGACTTCCAAGTGGATCTACAAGATCAAGCATGCTGTAGATGGCAGCATAGAGAAGTATATAGCGATATTTGTGGCATGTGGATTTTCCCATAAGGAAGGGATATATTAAGAAGAAAATTTTATGCCTGTAGCCATATACACTTCCATCAGATTAGTACTTGCTCGGGACACAATGATGAAATGGAAGATACAGTAGATGGATGTCAATATCGTGTTCTTGAATGGTGTAGTAGAAGAGGAAGTGTATGTGGAGCAGCCACTCGAATTTGAGACAAATGATAATGAGACTCATGTGTGCAAATTGAAGAAGGTTGTTGTACAGTTTAAAACAAGCACCAAGGATGTGGTACGGCAGGATTGAGAGCTTCTTGACCAGTTTGGGATTTACCAAGAGTAAACTGGATTCCACTCTTTACTACAAGGTTGAGGAAGGGAACCCAGTGATACTCCTACTGCATGTAGATGACCTATTTTTGATAGGTGAGAATGGGTTGATTGTTGTCACGAAGAGGAAGATTGATTCCGAGTTTGAGATGAAGGACTTGGGGATAATGCACTGCTTTCTAGGCATGGAGGTGTGGAAAAGTGTGGATGGAATCTCCCTTGGACAAGGGAAGTATGCAGTGGAGATCCTGAAGAGGTTCAGGATGATGGACTTCAAGGCCATGGCCACACTTATGGCATCATACCTGAATCTATAGAGTGATGCTTCATCAAATTCAGTTGATTCCATGATATATTGTCATATGATTAGGTCCTTGATGTACCTAGTGAATATGAGACCATATATCTGCTTTGTTGTGAACACATTGAGTCAATTCCTGACGGATCCGAGACATGCTCACCTAATTGTTGTAAATCATATTCTGAGGTACTTGAAGGGTACAGTTGATTATGGGCTCAAGTATGAGTCAAATCAAAATATTAACATGGAGGTTTGTGTGGATTCAGATTGGGCAGGAAGTTCCATTGATAGGAAGAGCACTTGAGGGTCATGCCTTAGTATGAGATTAGGTGTGATCTCTTGGTTTAGCAGGGAGCAGTCCTACATGGCACTGAGTATAGCTAAAGCAGAGTATGTCGCAACTTGTTCGGCCAGTTGTGAGGTAGTGTGGCTGAGGAAGCTATTGTCTGATTTGTTTGATCATTTGTTGGATGCTACTTGTATATATTGCGACAACCAGAGTTGTGTGAAGTTGTCGAAGAACCCGGTGGTCCATGACAAGTTGAAGCATATCAAGATCAAGTATCACTATATCAGGGATATGGTGCAGAGAGGAGCAGTAAAGGTCAATTATGTTGTGACAGACGAGCATATAGCTGATGTATTGAATAATCCGTTAGCCAAAGTGAATTTCGAGTACTTCAGAGAGAAACTTAGTGTTCTTCAAATCGAGGTTCCCTCCAAGGGGAAGTGGTGAGTCCAGAAGACGCAAATACACATGAGACTTTCCGACATGGTGGAATGTTGGGCCCCCCATGGCCGTGATGTAAGTGCTGGAGCCTTTCCCGGATGGTAGTAGGTTTGTCCTAACATGCTAGTAGATGTAAGTGCTTAATCCTTTCTCAGATGGTAGTAGGTGTGTCCTACCATGCTGGTGGATGTAAGTGTTGGAGCCTTTCCCTGATGGTAGTAGGTGCATCCTACCATGCAGGTGGATGTAAGTGTTGGAGCCTTTCCTGGATGGTAGTAGGTGTGTCTTACCATTCCGTTCGATGTAAGTGCTGGAGCCTTTCCCATATGGTAGTAAGTGTGTCCTACCATGCCGGTGGAGGTAAGTGCTGGAAGCCTTTTCCCATATGGTAGTAGGTTTGTCCTACGATGCTAGTGAATGTGAGTGTTGTGTTATGTGTATCTGGGTTGTTCTTCATGTGACTATGAGATGATCTGAATATGATGAGTTAATAGTAGGGTACACGGGTATTGCAAGGCATGTAATCAGTCCTAAGATGCTCCTTCATGTTTTGCAGTGGCATATAATTAGTCCTGGGAGATCTTGCAGGTTTTGTAAGAGGCACATAATCAGTCGTTAGATGTACTTATTTGATGGCTTTCTTGCAAAGATGATGAAGACTTACATGGAGGCTAGGCCTACATCCAGCATGAAAAAGTGTTGGCTATGTAGAAATTCCTATGACAAGTAGATTTGAGAGATAACACCATTTGCTCAAGATAGCAGCAGCAGTGATGATGATGATGATCCAGTGATGAAGAATTGTGATGATGAACTATGTCAAGAGAATATATTCCTAGTTAAGAGGGAGTGTTGATGTATTTGTAACTTCAGAATGTATTCACTTGTATATTTCTTATTGTATTTCATTGTACCCCAACAGAGATGTTTATTCCTACGATCAGGACAGTCATTAATATAATTAAGTCATGTAAACTCGTTGAATTTCACCCTCTATTGTAAGTCGGGGCATTAGACCCCACAGTTGAGTTATATTAGGGTTATTAGACTCTCCTAGAGAAGTCGGCCCTGTAGGGTAATTTTCAAGTGGAAATTAAGTATATAGAGAGAGTGATACTCTCTACTTGATATACACACACACTCAACAACAATGCATGAGTGAGAGAGGAGTAGCTCACACAAGTGAGAGACAGAAAAGTTGTCGGAGATCATCTTTGTACTTTTGGGTTTTACTTTTGCTATTGGTGCTCATTCTATCTCTAAGGAAGTTGCGGACTTTTCTCCTTTATGGTTTCCCCGAGGAAAAATATTTGTGTCTCTTGTCTCTTGTGATTATTTATGTGCATGTTATTCTCTCAGATAAGATCCTAGATCATATTGATTAAAAGATAAAAATCTAACAACATACACATCCTACTGTAACTAGAATTAGTCATAAGAAAAAACAAAGTAGGAACCTGGCACCAATGTTGGGAAAACAAAAGCGGAGAATTTTTTCCTCCCAACCAACTCCCAGAGCAGCCAAATTACTTGCTCCAAAACCCTCGAGCCTGTTCATTGAACGACAAGAGAAAAATATCTTAATGCACCATCTCTTGCATTACATAGATGCTAATCAATGTCCAATGCTATCCTCTTGTTTCTCATGGACATACTGTTAAATAGTATTTACGGAGGAATTGGTCATATATGAGCCTCCTGCGCTTTAGAAAATCAACTAGGAGTGTAGGCCTAATTTTTGGGGATGATGCCTCCTGTATCTCGAGTTCTCACTCGATGGTCTCTGCCACTTGTAATTTCCCTCTTGTGGGTCGGCGAACACTCTTTCAATAGCTACTTACACTTTTGTTTTCCTTCATCATCATTTATTAATAAGGAATGTTTTATTACAAAATGTTATATTCTTGATTTTCCTGTCAAAGAATAATAAAATAATAATCAACATATTTTCCAGCAGAATTAATAATTATTAATTCAGGAGGTATTACATACACCTCCCCTTAAAAGATAACATCATCCTCAGTGTTATAACTTTTGCTTTTATTCATCCATGTCAGCCTCTTGGAATAAGTTTGGATATTCCTCTTGCATATTACTTTCCAACTTCCAAGTAGCTTCTTCCAGGCTAAGGTGATTCCATTGCACCTTCACCTATCCGATGGTACGGTTCCGTAGTAAAAGTTCTCTCCTATCGAGAATGCGCTCTGATCCCACTTGGAACTCTCCCTTAGGTTCCACCTGAATTACATTCAAATCAATCACATGAGAAACATCATGAACATATCTCTTCAATATAGAAACGTGAAACACATTATGTACTTTAATATTGGGTGGTAGGGCTAACTGGTATGCAACCGACCCCATTTTGTCTAGAATTTCAAATGGCCCACAATACATGAGTGCCAATTCCCTATACTTTCCCAGTATCAAGGTACTTTTCTTGGGATTTACCTTTATGTATACATAATTACCCACCTGGAAATCTCTAGGATTTATTTTTAAGTTAGCATAACTTTTCTACCTGTCATTATCATCATCATCATCTTCGTTGTCATCATCATCGACATCAACATCATCAACATCATCATCATCGTCGCCAACATCATCATCATCGTTGTCATCGTCATCGTCATCGTCACCAACATCATCATCGTTGTCGTCATCATCATCGTCGTCAACATCCTCATCCTCATCACCATAATATTGAGAAACTAATTCATCCATCATCTTCATTATCAAACATGTTAGTCACTAACAAATCAAGCAACAAAAACCATACCTATAGATTAATTAGTGTGCTACGTGGGGCCAATGAAGAAATTTTTATGTATGTGTCAGGATGGTGTGAGATTTGGCATTGTTAGACTAGACACATGCATTAACGGTGTGGGAGGGCTTCCAGAGTAAAAAATCACCCATCATCATCATCGTCATCGTCGTCGTCATCAACAACATCATCAGCATCGTCATCATCATCTTCTTCTTCTTCTTCACCATTTCATATGCCATGAACATGGTGATCACCATATTCATCATCATTGTCATCATCGTCATCGTCATCATTGTCATCCTCGTCATCATCATCATTGGCGTCCTCGTCATCATCATCGTAATCATCATCATTAACATCATAAACTTAAACATCATCATTAAAATTATTTTTACAATTAAACATAAACCTGGATTAAATTAATTACTTCATATCATCATCGTCGTCATCGTCATCATCGTCATCCACATCATCATCATCATCAGCAGTAGCAATAGCATCATCGTCTTCATCATCAACATCATCAACATCATCATCATCATCAACAATAACAACAACAACAACATCATCATTAACATCATCATCATCATCAACAACATCATCATCGCCAACATCAACATCATCATCAACATTGTCATCAACAAAATCATTAGCGTCATTGTCATCATCATCATCAGCGTCATCATCATCTTCATCATTTCGTATGATATCAACATGTTCATCACCATCATCGTCGTCGTTGTTGTTGCCTTCATCGTTATCAACATCAACATCATCAACATCATCATCAACATCATCGTCATCGTCATCATCATCATCATCATCATCATCGTCGTCGTCGTCATCATTGGCAACCTATCTCCCCCTAAGGCTTTCATAAGAGGATCCCTTCAAGTGTAAAATACCATTTTTATTAATAATTCATGAGATACCAAAAATATGCTTCTAGCTTATAAATCTTAATGATAACTGGCAATTTTCATTCATAAATTATCAATCTTTGTCTATATTAATTAGACACAATAAAAAAATACAAAGCTAAAACTAGTAATGTGTTACTAATTTAACTCCATCTTTAGTCTTGGAAAACTCCGTTACTTTCTCCATTTTATTAAAACTTTACCTTTTAGCGCTTTAACATCTTAATATTAGCTCTTAATGATTATAGTGTCTTAGTGCTAAATCACTAACCTTCAATTGCTTGTGCATTTCAACGCAACATTGCTTAGCCCTTGGCACAT
>LPNX011148361.1:23979-39836 GCA_001517045.1 Pseudotsuga menziesii
AATCAGGGAAGTGAAGTTGTTTAATTTCCTTTTATACCTTGGCATAAAGGACGCATATGTATTCACTCATTGATGTAATACAGAGATTTGGAAAGTGTACAAATACCAATGTTATATAAGAAAGGCATATGAGATGAACTAGAGGAAACAAGTTTGAGAGTAAATGCATGCCGAGGGAATTGAGGGCTAGAATTGAATTTTCTACTGTAAAGGTTTTTGGGCATCAAAGGAATCGATGGTAGAAAAGTAGTTCTAAGACATTGAGAAGGAACTCATATTCAATGGTTGTAAGTATTTCTCCATGTTCATATATTATGAATCAATTCAGTTTTCTTCCCAATTCTTGTTCAATGTTTTCCCTTCAAGCTTTATCTTGATGTAGAATTGGTAGGCAATTAGATCTAACCTATATTTCTTAAAGATAGTTTGGTAAGATGGAAGGATAAATTTTGTGGTGAGATTTGCAGGTGTGAAGGAGATTCAAGGAGCTGCAAGGCCAACCATCAAGGAACTCCTTCAAACTTCAAGGCTACAAGAGGTATTCTCCTCCCTTACTCCCCTTCTCAAAATCCATGAAAGAAGGCTTAATATCTTAGGATTATTGTGTTAATTGGTTTGTTTTCTGTTGATTGAGATTCACCCACCCCATATAAATAGGAGAGTATGATATAGCTTCAGTTGTAGAATACTCCACTAACATATTAACGACCATACTCGGGAGCTAGGGGGTTTTCTTTTGATTTATTGTTTTCTTGAGTTTTTCCCTTTTGGGGGTGTTTCTTACCTTAAAATATTTTAATTCATGCTTGATCTTGATCTTTAAAGGACTTATTTAAGTTCTGGAGTCCAAAATTGGCCTAATTTCACCCTTAGATTTTCATTTTTCAAGAAATTTGGGCTCAAATATTGAGCTTTCCTCTTTTGAGATTGGTAACGCCCTTTTCTAGCCTATGCATAGCATTACCACCCCCTTCCCCCACACCACCGCTCTATGTATCAATACAACATTGAGTCACCATAGTGAGGTAAAGTCATGGTATCTTTGATTTTTTATTGTTGAATCTTCAGTTTTGGACCATTTTGCTTGGTTTATTCAGCTATAAATGTCTTAGGAATCCTCTACAAGATATTCTTCACAGTATTTACCTCTCTTTTATTAGGATTTACAGATTTTGGAAGGATTTTAAAATTTTGTGTGCATTTGGATTTGGAATGAAACCTTTTTGAGATCACTGATTTCGGCCTTTAATTGGGTTTATAGTAGAATTTGTACAAATTTTTTTTACAACCAAAACAATTGTTGAGGCCTATTAGTACCTATTAGGATCATTTTTGAATAATTTAGGATCATTTTCACTTGAATTTGGAACTCTTGGAACTCCTAGCCAAATTCCAGTTCAAACTCCCTCCCCCAATCAAAATTCCCCATCTACCTCAACTTCTTTGGTAGTTTCTATACATGGGGGGCATCCCCTAGCCCAAGTTCCATCATCTATCGAAGAGGACCATTTCTAGTATGGGGCAGAACTGTAACACCCCGGTTTTGACCCCGCTTGCATTAAAAGGTACATGATGTATATTTTGTAATTAATCATGGTAAGGAACTAAATGAAAAATCCCCACCATCGATTTGGTTGTGTATGTTTCGGCAATAGGGATCATCGCCGATGGTATATCGTGCTATCTGGCACATTATAGTTTTGGCATCATGTAAATATGCACATCAATTTAATTAAATCTACAGCTAGCTACGACGGTGCAACATTAAATGAAAAGGGCATGATTCCTAAGGTTAAGGGGGGTTTTTCTAACCTATGGGGGGCATTGGGATTTTGCCATGTGTCAACCACCTTAGTTTCTGTTGTTAGTGGGGGAAGCTATGGGCTGGAAGAAAACCACTACGTGCATGCCTGCACTCCCTCCACGACGTAATGGCTGATCATTTTGTCCACTCTCCCCACCACCGACTGTTCATTTTCCTCATGCAAGGCGGAGTTAAAATGGATTATAATTCCTTGTTGGGGGATTTGTTCTTCCCTCCTCTCACAAAGTTGCTAGTCGGCAGTTGTGTTCACCCTCATGTTCACACAAAGAGTTGCTGTCTTTTTCCACCATTGCCAGACTGTGTAATGTTATGTTTTACATCGTTGGATCGTGGTGGCTATTGGGCCTAGGAATGGCCTCTTTTGACCACCCTTAATTACCTCTTCTTATTCTATTCTACCCCATTGAGCATGTCAATTGAACGTTTTACCCCCACTTTACTCTTCAAACCACCAAGGTATGATTGGTCATTGTTTTATTTTATTAATACTTATGATTGTGATAATTAAGGCTTCGTATCTCTCAATGCGCTAACATATGATGGTTTACAACGGTATTTTGAGGTATGTGGACTACAGGAAGATTGGGCTGAACAAGCTATGAAAAGGATGGGAATCCACCACTTAAGTTGATCCCCATCCATTCTATCATCACCCAAGGAATATGGTTCCAGTGCGATATCTCGGACAAAGTTGTGTTAAGGTTGCTCTAACAGAATATGTCAGACTTGGAGGTCAACAGTGCATTGCTGCTTGTGTGTAGCCGTAATATGAAGATATCGTCACTCCTGGGGCGATTAACAGTTTTCTTAATGTTTCCTATTTTTCATCCTGCCACGTTTGTAATAGCTATTGTCATTTAGGGAACCTAAAGATCAAAGATATTCATGGTTGCCCCATAATAGGACAGGATGTTATGATCTACATTTTATAAATCTGGGGAACTGTTTCAAGCCAGGGGTTGCTGAACAGATAATCAATCCATTTGTATTAGCTGTGAGGAGGAATTGTGTAATCACTCTGTCTTTTAATACAAGGAGTTACTTCTAATCTAAAGGTTTTTACATGTGTTCAACCAGCATCTCTATGTGAAGGTTGGGCCTGCCTTCCACAAGGATTGCTAAGTTAATTTAAGACTTTTCAATTCCTTTGTTGTGTGATGTTATGTTAATTTTATTCCCTCATAGGAAGTTGTAACAAGTGTGGATTTACAGTGTGTCGTGATTGCATTTCTTGGATACCTGGAGTGGCACAGTGTGACAGTCGACTGAGTAGGTAATTATTTTTTGTGCAATTTGTATGGTAACTGTAATAGCCCTGTTCATCCCTATATCTTTTAGTTGTCATTTCCATTAAACTTTGCAGCTTGTCTCTTATTGTTATGATTACATAATTTCATTCCTGCACTTTAGTTTTCTAGAAAATCCAAACTCAATCTCTGTGTTTTGAATTCCTACATTAATATTCAATTTATGCTTTTGGATTCCCAGGACAATTGGATTGGATAGGTGAGTTAATCATTAAGTGATGTGAACAGGATTTCCTTTCATCTGCAATCATATAATTTAGATATGACTTTTATCTTTCCAGTCTTAGATCAAGATATAGCAGAAGGTAATTGTGATTGCATTGCTTAGAAGGTAACTGGATTAATTAGATTTTTGGGACGAGCATAGCTGAACAGAGGGTAGTATTGTTCAATTACAGTGATTTCGTGTTTAAGCATATACTGTGCATGTTATCCTTGAAATACAAGAATTTCCAGGGTTGACAATAAATATTGTACACTCTGTATGTTAGTTATAATTCACTTTCATATTGGGTGCTCGACATTTTGGCGTCATTGCTGGGGAAGGATAAAGACTAAACACCATCATTAGTTGCATCCTGTAATTGTTTCTATTTAGTCTTTTCCATTTTTCATTGTAATTATTTGGGTTGCATGAATACAAGAAGGGTAAAGCATGATCATCTTTCGACTCCCAAAACCCCACAAAATAGTAACGGTGTCGGTGGTTTGGGTCATGGTCGAGGTCCTCAATTGGGAAGAAGAACATTCGTTGATGATCTTGTTGACAAAACTGATTCATCCATCAGGTCTTGCCATTAGAAAACTCCTATTAGAAGAATCCCTACCAATCCTGGGGTGCCAGAGTTAGTGTCCACAGTGGAGAACACAAGAGCAGTCGTGACTTCCTCAAATATCCCTGTAGGAGAAGACAAAGCTAGTATAACCGAACCTACTGGTAGAGGCCCGGTCTACCACATTTACGATAAGGTTGTAACTGAAGAATAGTGGACACAATTCCACCAAAAGATTACTGATCAGTGGAAGAAAGAATAAAACAAGGAGAAGAACGAAGAAAAGAACGAGGAGAAGAACAAAGAAAAGAACGAGGAGAAGAATGAAGAAACGAACAAGAAGAGGGATGAAGGAACGAGCGAAGAAGAGAAAATAGAAGGAGAAATGAGTAATAGGCATGAATCTGATGAGAAAGAGGCAATGGGGGGAAACTATAATCATGAAAATCATTCCCTGCCTGAAGGAATGATGGCTACACTTCAATTCCTGATTCAGCAGCCAGAAGGGATAGTTCCCATGAAAAATATATCACCATCGGTATTGCCTCGCTTCCATGGAAAAGCAGTAGAAGACCCAGATGAATTTATTTTTGAATTTGATATCATCTGTCGCAGCTACAACTATGTCATCGATGCAAAAAAGCTAAAGCTCTTCCCTGCCACTCTAAAGGACAATGCATTATGCTAGTTCATGAGACTAGGGGGTGGAACTGTCACTAATTGGGACAGGATGAAACAGGTGTTCCTAGAGAAATATCAAGAATATTGTAACACCAAAGACAAAAGAGAATAATTTTTCAAAATGGTCCAGAAGGAAGACGAGAGTCTAGAAGATTTTGTAGAAAGGCTTTTATACAACGTGCAAAGAGTTGGACATATGAACATGGGGTTAGATGTGCTCAAGATAATCCTTCTTCGCAGGATTAGGGATGATTGTCTAGATATGTTAAACCTGTTAGGAAAGGGGGATATATCCAAGGAGTCTTTCGAAAATATTGTGGAATTATGTAAAAGGTACTCCAAGGGATCTTCCAGAAACAACAGGCAGGACAAATGGGATAAGCTAGAACGTGATGTCTTTGATAGAACTCAAAATTCATCTAATGGAGGAGCCACCCAGGCAGAGATAGGAAATCTCCTTGAAAATTTTAAAACACAAATGAAGAGCTCTATCTCCTCAAAAATCGACGTCCTGAAGGAAAAACCAAAAAAGGCGGTAGAGGAACTCACACTAGGTGTGTTCTACCCTCAATGTAGAAAGAACCATCCTCTGAGGGAGTTCCCACTTGACAAGGTAGAGTTGTGTCAGTTGTGTGAGCTGAACCATGACACAAAAGAATGTCCCTCACTTCCCCAAGTGAAGACTGTTCTACAGGCATCAACTCCAGAGGTGGAACCGGCCTACTTCATTGCACAAAAGAAACCTTGGCCACCTCGAAACCAAGGTATGACCTTAGACTTGTTTCCATTTTTGAATAATACGAGCCATTGGAATAAAATGCAAAATGTGAATACACATTTTCGTTCAACTTATTCTCAGTGGAACCCTTCTCAACCTCTAATACAAAATTATAACCCATGGAATCCCTGGACACAGCCACCACACCAACCTACTTCTTGGTCTCCTGGATGGAGGAATTTCCATCCAGGGAATCAGTTTCCTAAACAACCTCCACATCAACATCCACCATATCCTCCTCAATATCCTCAATATACTCATTAGCAGTTGCAGCTGCAGTTGTAGAACAATTCTGCCCCTAACGTATCGATACAACCTCAGCTTCCTACCCAATCTAATCCTAACCCAAACAATAAAACAGTCCATCAATTTGAGGCTGTCAACATGCCCACCTACTCCCTTTCTCCTATGCCTTGCAACGATATTCGTTTACGGTCATGGAAAATAGTAGAGCCTGTGATCATAGAAGATATTCCACCCTCTGTACAAAAAGAAGGGGTGAATCCACAACATCTATCCGATACAATTCCCATTATTGAAGATGCTGAACATCCCACAAATGGGACGACTGAAACACAAAATTATAAATCTAGCGATACACATCCTACCCAGCTGATTAGGAAACCACCATATCTCAAGAGATTAATGCTACCAAGGATAGGGGGACAACCTCCGTTTAACCTATTAGGAGAGTTAAAGAATCTTTATGTTAAGATCCCCCTCCTTCAAGCTCTTCAAGATGTACCTATCTATGCTAGAACTGTTCGGGACCTGTGCACAAGGAAACCAGGAAGGAATCCTAGAGATCCTCCCACTTTCCACGTCATAGAGAAATTATCTGCATTAATAACAGGAAAAACCCTATTGGCTAAGTATGACGACCCTGGGAATCCCACTGTCACTGTGCAGATTGGGCATACACAGATACTCAACGTACTAGTAGATTTAGGAGCAGTGATTAATGTCATGAAAATTGAGACTGTAAGAAAACTTGGGCTCACTAATATTAGGCTGAACCCCACTATTTTACAACTAGCAGAGAGATCCACCATTAAACCGAAAGGAATTCTGGATGATCTCATCATCTCCGTTGTCTCTTAGGAGTACCCTGCTGACTTCTTGGTTTTACAACCTAAGTTGCAGCTGGGAGGACACCCATTGATCCTGGGAAGGCCTTGGTTGGCCATAGCTAATGCTTGCATCAACTGTTGATCTGGATCTATGACCATATCCGATGGCACCGAGACTAAGAACCTCACTCTCTATCCCCTAACTCGACCGAGCCTAGAAGCTAAAACTTCTTTCTGGATGGAGCCAGAGGAAGAGGAGGGAGTTTAGCGATTGTTAACTATAGGGAAAGCCTTAAATTTTAAATATGAAATGGAAGATGATGCCATTAACAACTTCATCAGTGAACCCACTTCAGTCAATAAAGAAGTTTATCAAATCCTGAACATTACTCTGGGTAAGGAAGAACAAGAAAATCTCACAGAGGAAGCACTAGTTGGTGACACACACATAATCCCAGTATTGAAAAATTTGGAAAGTATTCCTATTGAGGTAGAGTCTGAAAAAACCTTGAATATTAACCCCAGCCTCTCCTTAGATGAATAGAAGCGCTTGATCAGACTCTTGAAAGAACATAAGGGGGCATTTGCCTGGGAGTATATAGACATGAGGGGTATTCCCTCTAACCTGTGCACTCATCATATTTATATTAAAAGTGACTCCTGGCCTGTGTGTCAGCCTTAATGATGAATGAAACCCAATCTTAGGGACATAGTGAAGGAAGAAATTCAGAAACTCTTGGAAGCAGAATTTATATATCCTATTTTAGATAGCGAGTGGATTTTTCTGCACATAATTGTACCCAAGAAAAATGGTAAATGGAGAGTCTATGTCGACTATAGGGAGATGAACAAAGCCACACAAAAAGACCACTTTCCCTTTCCCTTTATTGATCAAGTACTCGACACCCTATCAGGGAAGAAGTTCTTCTCCTTCTTTGATGGATTTAGCAGGTACAATCAGGTCTAAATTGCTCCTGAAGACCAGGATAAAACTACCTTCACTTGTCTAAGGGGAACGTTTGCTTACAGAGTGCTTCCTTTTGGTTTATGTAATGCACCAGCAACATTTCAAAGAGCTGTAATCGGCATATTTTATGAATTAGTTAATGACAGTATGGAAATTTTTATGGATGATTTCACTCCTTATGGCAAGGATTTTGAAGAAGCATTGGAAAATTTGAAAAACGTTTTGACTCGCTGTGAATAGACCCACCTCTCTTTAAGCACTGAAAAGTGCCATATGATGATGAGTGAAGGAGTAGTATTGGGGCACTTCATCTCTATTGATGGCATTCAGGTGGACCCATCAAAAATCAAGGTGATAAAAAATATACCTACTCTTGCAACTCAAAAAGAGGTGCGAAGTTTTCTGGAGCATGATGGATAATACTGAAGGTTTATATAAATTTTTTCCAAACTTGCTTCTCCGTTTTTTTCATTGTTAATGAAGGATGTGTAGTTTGTCTGGAGTGAAGCACGCTAGGTAGCATTTGTTAATATTAGGGAGAATCTATCCATGGCTCCTATCTTGAGAGGACCCAATTGGACCCTACCCTTTCACATTTCTTCAAATGCTTTTGATATCGCCATTGGAGCAGTTTTAGGACAGCAGGATGGTCAAGTACCTTATGCAATTTATTATATTAGTAAAAACTTAGCCCCTACTGAACTTAATTATACTGTCACCGAGAAGGAATTCTTAGCTATTGTCTACTCCATTAACAAATTTCGACACTACATTACTGGGTATCATACATTTGTGCACACTGACCACTTTTCCATTAAATGTCTAATGAACAAACCCATCACTAATGCTATAGTGACTAGATGGGTCTTATTATTACAGAAATTTGATATTACCATCATAGATAAACCTGGAAAAGAAAATGTTGTCGCTGATTTTTTATCTCGTTTCACTAACACTGATAATAATTTTCCTGTTGAGGACTCTTTTCCAGATGAACATTTATTCGCAGTTTCAGCTCATTCCCCTTGGTATGCAGATGTCGCTAATTACTTGGTTACAGGGAATCTTCCAGCACATATGTCTAAAAGAGAAAAGAGAAAAATCATCCAACAAAGTTCTAGGTATTGTTGGGTAAACGAACATCTCTTTTACATAGGTCCTGATCTTGAAATGAGAATATGTGTAAGAGAATATGAAATCTTCCATATACTGAAGGCCTGACATGATGAGCCTTGTGGGGGACACTTTGTAGACAAAAGGACAGGACACAAAGCATTGAGGATGGGCTACTACTGGCCAACTCTTTTTAGGGATGCAAAAAGATATGTTCAGTCTTATGATACCTGCCAAAGGATGGGTCAGCCTAATAGATTAGATCAAATGCCTCTACAACCTCAATCAGTAATTGAACCATTTGATAGATGGGCTCTGGATTTCGTTGGCCCTACAACCCTCATTCCAAACAGAAAGCTTACATCTTGGTCTCTACTGATTATATGACCAAATGGGTAGAAGCGGTAGCTCTGGCGAAGGCTAACAACCAGGCTGTGATCGACTTTATTACAGTGAAATTTTTACCCATTTTGGGGTACCTAAGGAAGTAGTTACTGATGGGGGACTACAGTTTATGTTGCATCACTTTGAAGCTCTACTATGGAAGTATCATGTTCAGCATAGGGTAGACTCACCTTACCATCCCCAAGCCAATGGCCAGGTGGAAAGCACTAATAAAGTGAAGCCATCCTTACCAAGACAATTAAGAGCCATCATAAAGATTGGGCTGATAGGCTTCCGGAAGCACTATGGGCATATCGCACCACTTGGCGTAACACCACAGGTTTCTCTCCTTACGATTTAGTATATGGAAAAATTGCCATCTTCCCAATTGAATTTGAAATCAAGACTCTGAAGATGGCCATTGAAGTAAACCTGGATGTAACTGAAGCCCATAAAATAAGATTGAATCAATTGAATGAACTGGACAAGAACCGATTAGCTACAGTGGACCAAACAGTATTAATTCAACAACAGAGATCCAATTAGCATGATTGATTCATTAAAAAGAAGGTCTTCTGTGAGGGAGACTGAGCATTATTATATGATTCCAGATTCAAAAGAGATTTCAAGGGAAAATTATGCACAAGATGGGTGGGCCCATACCTAGTAGACAGGGTATTTGATAACGGCACAATCCGCCTGGTAACTATTGATGAAAACTGCATACCATTATTTGCTAATGGTCACAGGCTGCGACTGTACCATAAACCAATTTCAAAGGATGCATTTATCTCGCAAATTGCCACTGATCCAGATTACTAGCTAGCATAAGGGAAGGAATTTCTTTCTTCCTCTGTCAATCTTTAATAAATCACTGTAAATTGCACATGAATCATTGTACATAAACAATTGTTATTTTTTTTCTTTTTTGTTATATTATCTTTTCTTTTTGCACTTGATCTTTTTTTTTCTCTGTTGTTTTTCCAAAATTTCCAGGGAAGCGCCCAAGGATGAGGGTCAGATTGGGCCTGTCTACCGGGAGTCATTTTTCTGTGCCTTCCTGCACCACTAATTTTTTTTTTCTCTTTTCCCTTAAATAAATTTGTCATAGCTGCAACACCCCTTTTTCGGTAGTTGCGACACCTGTTTCCGGCAGCTGCAACCCATTTTCCAATAGCTACAACACCTTTCCCGACAGCTGCGATACCTATTTTTCGGCAGCTGCAACCCATTTTCCGGTAGCTACGACACCTTTCCTGGCAACTGTGACACCCCTTTTCCAGCAGCTGCGACACCTATTTTCCGGTAGCTGCAACACATTTTTCGACAGCTGTGACACCTTTTTTGGCAACTGCAACACCCTTTTCGGCAGCTGCGACATCTTTTCCAGTAGCTACGACACCATTTTCTGATGGACGCAACACTATTTTCGACAACCACCACATCTTGAAACTTCGCCTTCTTCCATTCCCACACACCGTGACCCCGTTTCCTGTCACTCCAGTGCAGCCACTTTTCCGTCCACTTAAAATTTCCCTTCCTTTTTTCCCGACAGCCATGACATCTCTTCCGACGGCTACAATATCTTTCCCAGTGGCTACGACATCTTTTCCGGTAGCTACAATTCCACTATATTTAGCTGATTTTTCTAGCATTCCAGGCCATGTCTTTGCTTCAATTTCTTTATGCCCTATGGTTGTGACTCTTATATTATTAGGATATCTTTTGCACACCGTCAGCTCCTCTAGATATGGCTCTGATTCCTCATGGCGGCAATTTGACCCATAATTTGATATTTTTCATAATTTTGACCATTTTGACACAATGGTTTTTTCTTTACCGGCAGAAAGAATTATTGCGGCATCTCCGTTATAATGATTATATTTAATTACTGCGCAACACACAATTTTAGATTCCGCAATGTCTGCAACCACATGTTCTATTATTCTTCGAAGGACATCCAGTGCGTAGTTTCGAAGGTATGGCTTTGATTAATCACGCGATTAAGTATCAATATGATTTAACAATGTCAGTTGTACCTCCCTTTTTATACCCATTATTTTTCGATTAACTCTCTTCCCGTGCCGCGTAAAGACTAATTATGCTACTTGATAACCGCCACCTTTCCCAATTCGGAATGAAATCTCAAATAATCCGGTGTGTTGAAACTTTCCAAATTTGCCTAACTCTTCTCTCAACGGTCCATGCATACTTTGTGCCATAACCTCCATTATCGGAATCTATAATCTGTTGAATAGAAAACTAATTCTGAAGTCCAAAACATGGGGATTCTGACTCGTTATGAACCTTCAAACACACGAGAGCTAAGGATAAAAACTGCAGTCTTTGTTATCTTTCAAGCTGCTGGTTGGACGAAAGTTTTTGAACGTCTAGATGGATTTCACTGAGAAGCAGCGTTACAGTTTTCTTTGAACCTCACATAAACTCACTCAAAAATTTGGGGGTTGCACATTGAAGTTTCTGAAGCCATTATAGCTGAGGTTACTGGTATTCCTCAGGTGGGAAGGGCTTAGTTTGGACGTCGAGTCCCCACTACTGCAGCAAGTTCACACGACAAAAAGGGGGATAATACTACAGTCATTGCCACAACCATGGAATCAAGTCATTGTTTTTCTCAAGAAATATATCACTTGTGAAGGTAGGTACCAAACTGTTTATAATTCTGAACTCCCTTTACTATCTCATCTCTGCCATAGGATTTTGTTAAATATTCCATATTATTTGCTTAATTATTTGCATTATATGGTAGGGTTTGTTCAAGATTCCAAGCATCCACTCACCTCACTGACCCACCATGGCCTCATTAAATTAATTATCTTAAGGACCCTTGCTCAACACAATATAAACTGGGAGCAATTTACAGCCCAAGTTCAGGAACCCGCTCCTTTCCCCGGTGTCCCAATAGAATAAGAGCAAATCCATCCATAGTTTGGGGGACATGAAGCACAACAAGAGGATCATAACCCCTCCAATATAGTTTTGGGGGAGATGAAACTGGATCAGAGGATCAACCAGGGGCACAAATAGAACAATTGAGAGAAGATGTACATAAAAACACTGTGGAAGAACCAAATAACAGGGTAGCTCTGACAGCAGAGGGTGAAGTTGGAACAGCATTAGATGCTGCGACAATTGAAACCGAAGATGATAGAGCCATGGAAATGGAAGAAAATATTGAGCTAGTGACCATCGAATCCTCACCTAATTGGGGAGGAACTTTAATTGAGGAAGAACACCCTAAGGAACAAGAAAATGTTGGAAAGGGAAACATTCCTTCTACCTCAACTGTGAATCCAGACATTCCAACACCACAAAATAAAAGGAAGAGATCAAATGATGAAATTAAGATATCTCCACCATTAAGAAGGAAAAGAACCAAGTCAGTTGCAGCAGCAGAAGCAACAAGAAAAAAATGGGCAACCTTAGAAGCACAAATTGAGTTCCCCATTCTTGAACCTAGGCCAATTGATGCCCCACAAGGGCCGGTTGAAGAAGAACCCCAAATTGAAGGACTTCTGCTCGAAAATAGGATATTGAAAGAGGAAGTCCAAACACTCAGAAGGGAATTGGAAGATTGGAAAAAAGTGTGCAAAAAACAGGCTGAAAGGAAGCTTCACACATTGGTGGAGGTTGTGGATCAATTGGAGGGACCAAATTCTACCGTGCCCGACAATGAGAAAGAAATAGTGATCTTTCCCACTTGTGGAGAAATCTTTAAGGAAGCAGAAACCAAGATTGTAATGCGTGCCCTTATAATACAAAAGTATGCACCTGCAATGGAGGAAGTTGTAGAGAAAGAATATGTTGTCACACAAGAACCAACATCTTTGAATATTCTTGCTGAAGTTGCCACTAACTCTGGGACAGAGGAACCAAGGGATGAAGTTATTCCTGATTGTGAGGATGAAGATTTCACTATGACCTTGGAGTCCTCCCATGACACATAAATTATATAAGTGGAACCACAACAACAAGGCAATGATGGGATTGAACAGGGTGCTATCACACAAGAACTAGCATCCCTAAATGTGCTTGTACAAGTGGTTGACCAGATGGGAGGAAAACCAGGGATTGAGGGCACTCTGGAGTTTAATAAATAATTTTGTACTATGACTCCAAAATTTTCCCATGACACAGAAATCATAGAAGAGGAGCCAAAACATCAGGGAGATGAAGAAGTGAGCTAGGATGTTGTCACACAAGGACCAACATCCTTGAGGGTTGCAGTAAGAAATTTTGAAATACAACAAGAAAATAACCTTGAAGTGGATGTCATTCCTGATATACATTAGAGTGAAGATGAACAAGTCCAAACAAAATCCTCAGGTGATACTGAAATACTTGAGGAGCAGCTGCATACTGAAGAAGACATCCAATCTCATCAACATGAGGAAAAAGAAGAACATGGCTCTATTCCACAAGAACCAGTAGCCTCACAGCCTCTGGATGAGATAGCAGTTGATAATCAGGTAGAAAATGGAATTAAAATTCAGGAGGAAGTTGCTCCACAAGAACCAAAATCCTCACATTCAGCTGCCAAAATTTCCACGAGAGAACCTCAGAAAGAGGACGCTGTTACACAAGAACCAGTGTCTGCAAGAGTGGTGGATGTTGTTGCCAAAGAAAGTCCAGAAAAGTTTGCTACCTCACAAGAACCAGCACCTTCCAAGATAGCTTCAGATGTGCAGGGTGTTCAATGTGGCACATCAGGTGACAAGGTGTGGATTGATCCCCTTAGAAACTTCATCGACTTGGATTCGGACAAGGAGGAGCATCATAAAGAAGAAATCCTAAACCTTACAGTAGAAGTCTCAATTCTAAGATTGGAGGTAATAAAATGGAAGAGCCAGGTGGAGGAATACCAAGGAGGGATAATTTATCTTACTGAGCATAAAAATATTATTAGGATATTGGAGGAGAAATGGGTAGAAGAATGTATGACCTAGAGAATTTGAGAGGAAGAGCTACAGAGAAATTTAAGGGAGCTGAAAAAGTTCCAGTTTATGTAGAAGGAAAAAGAGCAGATGTATGCTCTCTCTCAAGAACTCCTGGGCACTAGGGTACTTTCTTCTTCTTACCCTGTCTTCTTGTTTAAACAGTTTGTTTGGTTTAAGTTGAGAGCTATGAAAGAAGGGAGGTCATTTGAGATAATGACCTGAGCAAAAATTTTGGAAACATTTTTAAGAAGTAATTTTGAAGATCAAAATTTGCTATGTGAATTGTATTTTCCTGAGATGGCTTTCTCTCTGGACCGCCATTCAAATCCTCTCCCTTTTTTAGGGGATGTTTAGTTGAGGGCATTTTCTTATTTTGTGAGCAATCATGCTCAGTGGGAAAGGTCTTTTCAAACCTTTTCTCACAATGAAGCTCACTCTAACCTGTGGGTTTGAAGTGAGCCTCAGAATTCGGGTATTCTTCTTGCTCGATACAGGAGTTTGCTTTCATGTCCCATATAGACTCAACACATAATGGAAATACAAGTGGAAGTTATTTCTACTTGTACCAACCATATTTCTGTACACCAAAAAGCAGCGTTGGAAGGAAGTAAGCACAGATGGTAGGTTTCCTCTCCTATACTTAGGATCCAAGACCCCTATTATTTTAGGAATTTTGATCAGGCACTTTCCAGGGTCAAAGATTATGTTGGATGTATTAGGGAATGTGGGGTTAATTGGTTGGGTCTAAAATTTAAATTTCCCCTCATCTGGTGGTGGAAAAACCATATAGGATGGAATTCTCACTAACCAAGGCAGAGGAGCAGCAATGTTGGAGATATTCTATTGCTCATAGAGGGTTCGTAGAAAAAGAAGAGATGCCTGAGTTTCACTACAACTTCTCTTCTCTCCATGAATAGAGCTCAGTGCAAGATTCAGATTCAGACTAGTGGAGGTTGTTGCATGAGGACATGCAACAGGACAGCTAGGGGGAGATGTTGGGCCCAGGAATGGCCTCTTTTGACCACCCTTAATTACCTCTTATTTTTCTATTCTACCCCATTAAGTATGCCAATTGAACGTTTTACCCCCACTTTACTCTTCAAACCACCAAGGTATGAATGGTCATTGTTTTATTTTATTAATACTTATGATTGTGATAATTAAGGCTTCATATATCTCAATGCACTAACATATGATGGTTTACAAAGGTATTTTGAGGTATGTGGACTGCATGAAGATTGGGCTGAACAAGCTACGAAAAGGATGGGCATCCACCGCTTACGCTGATCCCCATCCATTCTATCATCACCCAAGGAATGCAGTTCCAGTGCGATATCCCGGACAAAGCTGTGTCAAGGTAGCTGTAACAGAATGCGAAATACTTGGAGGTCAGCAATGCATTGCTTCTTGTGTGTAGTCGTAATATGAAGATATCTTCACTCCTGGGGCGATTAACAATTTTCCTAATGTTTCCTATTTGTCATCCTGCCACGTTTGTAATAGCTGTTGTCATTTAGGGCACCTAAAGATAAGAGATATTCATGGCTGCCCCATAATAGGATAGGATGTTATGATCTACATTGTATAAATCTGGGGAACTGTTTCGAGCCAGGGGTTGCTGAACAGATAATCAATTCATTTGTATTAGCTGTGAGGAGAAATTGTGTAATCACTCCGTCTTTTAATACAAGGAGTTACTTCTGATCTAAAGGTTTTTACATGTGTTCAACCAGCATCTCTGTGTGAAGGCTGGGCCCGCCTTCCACAGGGATTGCTGAGTTAATTTAGGACTTTTCAATTCCTTTGTTGTGTGATGTTATGTTAATTTTATTCCCTCATAGGAAGCTGTAACAAGAGTGGATTTATAGTGTGTCGTGATTGCATTTCTTGGATTCCTAGAGTGGCATAGTGTGACAGTCGACTGAGTAGGTAATTATTTCTTATGCAATTCATACGGTAACTGCAATAGCCCTGTTCATTCCTAGATCTTTTAGTTGTCAT
>LPNX011148361.1:45309-62407 GCA_001517045.1 Pseudotsuga menziesii
GCCAAAAATTCTCTATGGAAGAGAAAGGTGGTACAAATGATACACTTGTGGAGTAAGGAGTATCTAAACATTTCATTTAGTTGCATAAATGATGTGACTGTACCCTGTAATTTAAAGTATGATGATGATTGCATGAAGTAAATAAGTTTTGGTAATATTGATGTGATTAACAGTTGGAAGTATTCAAATTTGGTAAATTCTAAAAATGCTTCAGTGATTGTTGCAACAATGAAAAGGTTATATGCATCAAGACTTACCAAATGTTTGGCTGATTGAAGTTCAGGATTTAGGTAGATTGTTTGGAGCATGGAAATGAGAGTAAGACCATGTCAGGGGCCATAATCCGCCATGTGAAAGAGCCAAACCTCATGACAAAAGTATCATGGTTGTGAAAATAGTTTGTATGCATAATGAGTTGTCAAATTTGAATTTGTAAATTTTGGATATGAGAAATTGCTGACAACTACTAATCACTATTGGCTTGCATAGACATAGAATTGTGTCAGGATGGCTGATTTAAAGTGGGTGTTCATGTTATGAAGCATAGAATTATAATGGGCATAATGGTGTTGCTTACAAGAGACCCACAAATGAGGATCACCTCATTGCCAAGCAAATCAATTTCTGTAGTAAACAAAGTTGCAAATTCTCATTGAATTTAATTCATAATGTTATTGCTTGGTTATGGAACAATCAAATTTGGATTGTATTAGCAGATAATGATGGACTGTTTGGCTATTTGATGAATGTGCCAGGGGTACACACTTTAGGAAGATCATGTGTGATGGCCTGCAGGAGCCAAACTTCAGGGGAAGGTTTTCCCTTATCTTGGAATGGGTTTCGGGTGAAACTCCATTGGACATTTGGAAAATGTCTCATCTGCACTACACGTATGGTAAGCAACATGAGTGAGATGGTATAGAGTATGTCGATAAGACATGTGTGGATACGAAATGAAAAGAGGAGTTGGGATGGAAAACTGCGGGACTGTCAACTCAGATAAGGGAGGCCCCATTCCCTCGTAACGAAGGAATACTACCTCAGAAAATGGATAAGTGCTATGTGACCCTAGCTAAGAATATGCATGTCAAATTGTTAAATTCAATATGTAGAGAATGTTTTGATTTTGTTTCCATTATGGTGGATTTCTTGAGTATGCTTAGGTCCTACATGGAACACATCGGAAAAGGGTGCACACTTTCCTGATCTCGGATCATGGAATCGTTTTTCAATATTGATTACACCCTAGGGAGTGGATGCACTCCTAGTGTCTCAATACTTGATAGTGAATGGTGTGAAATATGGTTACAATTTTAGAGCAATAACGCTAACAAATATGCTTATATTGATTGTGTTGTCAGGATAAACAAATGTAGTCTAGTATTATACACTAAATGAACAATGGCTTGAGCTCATCCTACCTTCTAAAAAGGAGACATTCCTGAGGGACTGTTAACTCAGAGAAGGGAGTGGTCTCTCTAAAGAGCACAAAGAAGGAGACATTCCCGAGGGACTGTCAACTCAAAGAAGGGAGTGGTCTCTTCTGTGATATGGAAAGTGGTCATTTATTGTTGATATAAGTGCATGTGTTATTGTTGATGGCCTGATAAACACAACAGTGTTGGCTTGGCTGATGAATGGTTGTTGATCTAAGTGTATTGTTGATATAAATATAGGTGATTTGTTGATGGTCTGATAAACCCAACTGAAGGTTGGCTTGATTGTGCCTGATATATATGTAAAAGGATGTTGGGAATCATCCTACGTGCTGACCTAACATCCAAGTCCATAGGCGATCCTAAGGCTTGCAAAGCGAAGCAGGATCCTGTGGACCAATGAGGAAATGCACAATACAGATAAGTATTGGATTATTTTGCAATATCTTGCTTATGAATATACATGTGTATATGATTTGGTTATGATGTTTTAAACCCTTGTTAAGAGGTAAAAACCAATGGGAATAAACTAAACACGTGAATCTATTCAATGTTTTAATATAGGTATCACTGAAAGCGAGGACTACGAAAGCATCCTAGGGGTGCATGTGGACATGTAACTGTCCTCAAGATCTCAGAATGAGTAGCAATGAAAAAGGTGCTAGTGAGACTGTGAAGGTCCTAGCAGCTGAGACAAACCATGTGGGGAGGCTCCATGGTTGAGAGGTCTGAAATAGACTAGAGACACTAAGTTTCATGACCAAGAGGGATTGGTCCAGCATTCATGGTGAAGTGAAAGAGGCTGAGAGCATGAAAAGCCATAGCGATGGTGTGGATTCCAGGATGGAACAAGACAAAGAGGGGAAAAACTCATGCTGATCTCTCTTTCCTTTTTGATTATGTATGTATATATATATGCATTGTGAAAACAAAAGATTGTTGAATGCATGTATGACTGAAAATGGAATGTGTGTATTTGCTTAAAGTAAATTGTGACTGTTGGAATAGTTAATTCCCTGCCCAAGAATGGACATGAATGAGATCATGTGCCTATTGGGAAGGCATGAAAGATATGAAAGTATCCTTGATGAGTCTTGTAATATCATGTCAATTGGGCAATTAATTGACTGATTTTAATGCCTCTATTATGCTTGGTCTAATAGAGTTTCAATGATGCATTTCGCAGGTGAAACATGAAGTTTAGTGGTGCACATTGATCATGGCAGCATACCAAAAGTTGTTGGACTTGGCTGGAAGTCTTCTTCAAACGATTTCCAGGACCCAAGAGAATCTTGGGGAGATGCTCAAGATACAGAAAAGGCATAATGAGATGAACCACCATACTTTGCAAGACTCTATTGGCTTGCAAAAGGAGGTCAAAATCCTTCTGAGAGCAATCCGTAAAGGCAAGGAAAGTGGATCAATGATGGGACATTTTTCCAAGCGATCCATTAGGAAATAGTCCAGGCATGAAGACTCAAAGGAAATTGAGCAAGGAAAGATGAAGCAGCCAACAAAATGTTGGGAACGTGGAGGACATCATTTACGCCAGGACTGCCAAACGAGGGAACATAAAAGGGGTAGCAGCCACAAAGTTCCTAGACTTCAGGATAAGCTGAAAGTTGAGAACCAACAGGAGAAACTCATGGAATCCGAGGGGCTTGGTCCTAAAAGTTCAAAGTAACTAATTGAACTTGGGACAGATCTGCAAAATTTTGAAATTTTGAATGTGCAAATGGTATATGAAATCCTATGTATTGGAACACCGAGGACGATGTTGTTCCAAGGGGGAGGGGATTGTAACACCCTGGTTTTGACCCCGTTTGCATTAAAAGGTACATGATGTATATTTTGTAATCAATTGTGGTGGGGAGCTAAAGGAAAAATCCCCACCATCAATTTGGTTGTGTATGTTTTGGTAATAGGGATCATTGTCGATGGTATATCGTACAATCCGACACATTATAGTTTTGGCATCATGTAAATATGCACATCAATTTAATTAAAGCTACAGCCAGCTACGACGGTGCAACGTTAAATGAAAAGGGCATGATTCCTAAGGTTAAGGGGGGGTTGTCTAATCCGTGGGGGCCATTGGGAGTTTTCCATGTGTCGACCACCTTGGTTTCTGTTGTTAGTGGGGGTAGCTATGGGTTGGCAGAAAACCACTACAGTCACACCTGCACTCCCTCAACGACGCGACGTCCGATCATTCTCTCCACTCTCCCCACCACCGACTGTTTGTTTTCCTCACGTAGGGCGGAGTTAAAATGGATTAAAATTCCTTATTGGGGGATTCATTCTTCCCTCCTCTCACGAAGTTGCTAGTTAGCGGTTGTGTTCACCCTCATGTTCATGCATAGAGTTGGTGTCTTTTTCCACCATTGTTAGAATGTGTAATGTTTTGTTTTACATCGTTGGATCGTGGTGGCATTCTCTTCCACAATTTTGTTGGCAGCGTCCTTTCCCCTCACGCACAGATTGACAATCGGTTCTTTTCCCATTTTCTGTTTGTGTAAATTTCTTCAGTGATTGCATTGAGGAATTGTGTGCTATGGGCTCATGGATGTTGGACAACTATTGATTTCCACATTCATTGGTTGAGTTTTCCCATGTCCATGCTAGGAGTTTTGCTTCTTTTCCATTGCGGATTGTGTATTGTCTTCCCCTGGTTTTGGGTTGTTGTGTATGCAATTACCTCTTTGGGTTTCTGCTGTGTTGTTTTGTCCATGCTAGGGCCAATAAAAACTCTGATTTTTCTTGTGGAATTGAGCCATGTTCACCTTTTTGTTTGGGGTTGTCATCCTGTTGTCTTCATCTCCTTCACAGAGTTGTGAACTCTTTGTTTTATTACGGTATGCAGTGGTTGGTATTCAAAATATTGAGAATAGGATTAAAGGCCGGGTATGCTTGAGAAACTGTTGTTTGGAGCCACTCAGACAAAGTGAGACTACTGGCTTTCTTCTCCACAATCCTTGAAGAATATTGGAAAGGGAAGTCAGGGCCTCAGGGACTGTGAAACAGAGAAAGGAATGATTCCTGGTGTTGGGCATGTGGATGTATTAGAGGTCATGGTTAGCTCTAGTGTAGGTTTCATTAGCTCTCTATTGAGGCCAGCAGCTTAGCATTTATCCTTCCCTAAATCCTTGACGGCCAGATAAACCCTACTGTGTGGGCTTGGCTGATTTGTAGACTTTGGCTACGTGTGTGGGCTTCTCTCTGCATTTATATTTACTGATTAATGAATATGATGAATAGGTGGTATGCTTGAATGAATGTATGTTTTCTTCTACTATGCATGTGAAGGTTTATGCGTCTTAGCATGTTTTATGTTTTAAGTTTTTATTTCAGCACTATATGCATGTTCATCTTCACGGGGCTATTTTCCCGTATGTTTGGTGATAGTAGCGTCCTCTTCGCCGGTAAAAGGGTCAGGGACATTACAAGAACTTACCTATAATTTCACCAGTAGAAAAAATCCCTCCCCCCAATTCATCTACGGTTTTAATTCCTTCCAGTCAGGACGGATCCTCAAGGGTATAGCCTACCATTACTCTGCTTTATTGGGGATATACTTATCCCAGGAACCAACACACATGTTTCCCAATACTGTAACATTGTAGAAGATTTGTACCAGGCACTGTGTGCTATTTTAACCCTATAAGTACTCCAAACTTGTCCCGTGTAGTGAAAAAAATTTCTCACAGCACTTGGAGCTATGGATCCTGAGAACAATAGCATCATTACTTTCAAATTGGATGACTTTAAAACTAGGCTCTCACATCAGTTGGATTTCCATTTAACCCCTAAGATTTCTAGAAATAATATCCATTGTGACATCTTGGACGGATCCTTCAGTCATGTCTTTGTATTCTTAGAGAGCCATCGGTTCCCCCGAGATCAATCGTTCACCTACCAAACTCAACGCCTTTGGTGGTCGTGGCTTTCAAGCCTATGGATTACTTCCTACTATCCAGGTTGAACTTGTGGGGAAATCAGTCTCCATTCACATTGAGGTCATTAATGCTCTTTTGGAATACAACCTACTCCGATGTCGTAACTGGTTTTATGTTATGCAAGTCATAGCATCGACCGTTTTTCGGATCATCCAATTCCCATTCCAAGGAAGGATTGTCACCATAGATAAGTTATATTTCATTACTCCTAATATTGTTTCCAATGATGCAAACATTGTTCCACTTTTGACTACCCCACGGTATCAGAATATAGGAGTAGGAATTCTTAAAGACTCTCCACTCATGGGATTCTTTCCATTTTCAAATCCTCCTCCTTCTTTGTAGACTGAATCCATAAATATGATTTCAACTTCTATCATAGACAAAGTAAAAATCAATTGTTGAATCAACATCCTTTATTCCTTTTGAAGAAGTCTACAATGTAATACAATCCACCAGTGACCCTACCATCAAATATCATTTGTTGGTGGCCTCAGATTTATATCACCTACCATATTTGCTAGACAACCCCCCCAATCTCTATATTATCTTTCACTTACACTTCCTTGATGAATCCATTATGGAAGTTATCTCCCTGGAAGAGATGCCTTGGAGATATCATCATCATCGATCTTGTTTCATACCCCGTTGCCATGTGGTAGAAGACCACTTCACATCAGTGGTTTCATCTAATGTAGTCATGGACCCTCACTCTCTGATTCTCACTCGTGATGTTGAGTCAGAGGGAAATCTATGAAATATTACCAAAATGATTCTGGTGAACATATCAGTGAAAATTGGTGTTTCAGAGCATATTCAAATTGGCCAGCACTATTCACCTTCCAAAGTTCAGTTATATATGGCCTTATTCAAATAAATTTGTGATGTCTTCGCTTGGACATACGAAGAAATGTGAGGGATTTATCCCTCCATTGTTGTTCATGAGATCAAAACCTACCCTGGTGCCAATCCAGTTCGCCAAAAATTATGCCAGGTACACCCACGAAAATTAGCAGCCATTAAGGGGGAATTTAAAAAAATTCTAAGGGCTAGTTTCATTTACCCCGTGCCTTTAACTGAATGGGTGTCCAACAAAGTTTCTATGAACAAAAAGCAGGGTACTATCAGCATTTGTATCGATTTTAGACACTTGAATCGAGCTTGTCCGAAAGACAATTTCACCACTCCCTATGTCAATCAAATAATCGATAACTGTGCCGAAAGCACCATCTTTTCATTCATGGATGGATTTTCCAGCTATAATAAAATCAACATTCTCCCTCCATACCAACATAAGATGACCATCATTTTCCCATGGGGGACCTTTTCCTACCGAAAATTACTTTTTGGCCTGAAAAAAGTTGGCTCTACATTTCAACACGCCATGTAGTATGCTTTTCATGATATCAAACACATTGTGGAGCCCTATCTTGATGACTTTCCTACTCTTTCCAAGCAACATGACCTTCATGTTGATCATCTAAGAGTTTTTTTTCTTAGATTTCATCATTTCAACATTCGTCCTAACCCCTACAAATGTGTTTTTTGTGTCGAAACTAGCTGACTGCTTGGTTTCATTATGTCTAAGGATGGCATCTGTATTGATGCTCTAAAGATCAAATACATCTTGGCTCTACCCGCTCCCACTAACATAACAAAATTCCAATGTTTGCAACGGAAGGAAAATGTTTTACGTCCTTTTGTCCGCAACTACGCAGAAAGGACATGTGGTTTCATGTGGCTGCTTAAAAAGGATATACCTTTTGTTTGGGATGACTTCGTGCAGCATGCATTTGACAATATCAAACATGTTCTTACCCATGCAGCTATGTTGCAACCACCTGATTATATTAAGGACTATTCCTTGTATGTGTTTGCATCCATGTCAACTATAGGCATGGTCCTAGTTCAAACAGATGAACATGACCAAGAACATGTGATCTACTATGCTAGTAAGATTCTTCTAGACTCCGAAACTCGATACTCAAAAGTAGAGAAACTAGCTCTAGCCATATTCATCATGGTTCAGAATTTCTGTCACTATATATTTCTTTGCACTACTATTGTTTATGCCGACTCTAACCCATGTACTACATTTTGACACGCCAGGTACTTGGGGGAAAATAATCGCGATGGATCATTATCCTCCAGGAATTTGAGTTGGAGTTTGCTAAAACCACTTTCAACAAGTCCCTCTTTTTTGTTGAGCTTATATGTGACCTTACCCATACTACGGAGGAAACAGAGCCCATCGATTCATTTCCTAATGAATGGTTGTTTCTCATTAGTAGGACTGGTCCATGGTATGTAGATATTATTCTTTATCTCCAAACTCTACGATATTAGCTCGCTACCACTCATGATGAGCATTGTCGCATCCGCCACCAAGCTAAATACTATCTCATTTTGAATGATACCTTAGACTATCATGGCGTTGATTCTATATTGCAACGTTGTCTTACACATGAAGATGTTGAAATCATCTTGAATGGTTGCCAATCTGGAGCTTGTGGTGGTCATCTCTTCGGGTTGGCTACTGCCTAGAATATCTTGCATGCAGAGTATTTATGGCCTTTGATTTTCAAGGAATGTATTGAAACTGTCAAGAAATTCCCACCCTGTCAAGTGTTTACCACCATGAAGCACACCCATCCATCTCTGCTCCATCGTGTCGTCGCAGTTGGTCCTTTTTTGAAATGGGGCATAGAATTTCTGCATTGTTGGCCTACATCAGTCGGGCGGCATGGATACATTATTGTGGCTATGGACTATTTTACTAAATGGGTTGAGGCTATGCCCACATATGCCAAAGATGGAAAAACGACTGCGGTTTTCTTGTTTAACCATATCATCGCTTGTTTGGGATTTCTAGGGCCATTGTGTCCAATCATGGGTCACACTTCTAGAACAAAATGATGGCAGAACTTAGTGCAAATTTAGGGTTTCGCCATGATAACTCCATGCCCACAACGAAATCACTTAGTGAACCTCTCACATAGCACATGCGATCGTGGGATATTAAAGAATACCCTTAATTTCAAGAGATATTGAACCAAACTCTTTTTGTTGAAACCCCCTCCCAATACTTAAAACCTTCTCCCCACCCCTTTTTATACCTCAATCCTTATAAAACACCCTACCCACCCGCACCTTAAATCCCTCATCCCCCAATACCTGCAATATATTGGTTCGATTTTTGATAATTTTAAAACCCACAATATGAACTAACGTGATAGGATATTGGTCAACAAGTGAAGCCCCTGTGTCCATGCCTTACTACCCTCAGGCCAATGGCCATGTTGAAATGATAAATAAAGTGTTAAAAATCATGCTTCAACGAATGGTAGTGTAGGCCAAATCAAATTGGCACTTGCAACTATTTTCTACACTTTGGGCCTATAGGACCACTATAAAGACTTCCACCGGATTCACGCCTTTTCAACTGGTATATGGGCTAGAAGAAACTCTCCTGATAGAATGCAAAATTCCTTCTCTAAACCTCGTTGTGGAACTTTTACCGAACACCACCATAGAAGAGGAATGATTTATGTATTTGAATAAGCTGGATTAAACTCGTTGCGATGTTGCCTTATCAAATGAGGCATACAAATGGTGTATGAAAGCCCAATATGATAGAATCATTCATCCCCACTGTTTCAATGAGGGATATCTGGTCTTGACCAATAACTAGAAGTATGATAAGCAGGTAGGAAAATTCAAATCTATGTGGCATGGGCCTTACATTATCAGTCGCTTTTTGGAAAAGGGTTCATATGAGTTAGTAGGTTGTGATAAGATACCCCTGGGGGAGCCCCACAACGGGCTCTACCGTAAAAGATACTATTCCTAGGTCATTTATCATAGACTCTTTGTAAATATTGTTTACAGATTGTTGTTTTTTTTGTTTTGAAAAGTGTGGTTTCTTGTGTGATTTGAGATGTGTTTTTAAAACCCTACATATGTATGTCCTATGTCTAATGGATAGATGACCACTTTTATAGGTTTCACGGACGATGCTAATCACTACACATTGAATCTTGCATCAGCAGCTTGGGTATTGTACTCTTCTACAAGTGATCTGGTGAGTTCAAGGGGTGTTTGTTTAGGTCCCTCCACCAACAATCTAGCAGAATATCATGCAGTGATTGGATTGTTGACAGAATCCCTAGCTAGTGATGAAAGAGAGATTAGGGTTTACCTAGACTCCAAATTAGTTGTTCAACAACTTAACCATCTGAAACCCCCTACTCCTTCATACATTTCGAAGGGTTGCACTCTGGGAAAGGTCCTTTGAGCAAGTTACGTATCAACATGTTCCGAGATATTTGAATGATGTGGCAGATTCCTTAGCTAATTATGTCTTAGATTAGTATATTGCTCATAATTAAAAATCCATTATAACATAAAAACATGCATTTAAATTCATTAGGCATACATTTCACGCACCACATTGTTGCACACACATATGTAAATAAATTTTGTCATATATATCTAACTGTAAGACTTAGATACAAAAATGGGCTGAAGCATCAAGCTTTCAGTGACCCCAAAGTCTAGGAGTGACATAGCTCAAGACATACATATACAGGGCAAAATCTGTGGCTTCAAAGCTTTTAGTATGGGTACATATACAAAAAGTGGAAAGACCCTATAGACTAGTCATCACGGTGATGCTCATGGTAGCATATAATGGGCCAAGCCACTCCACAGAGCATCTTGGAAAACCTTCCTGAGACTCCCATAGTATGATGTTGATAGCACCCAGGTAGGTCATCAGTGGTGATATCAGGAATCCATACAGTCAAACCATGCAGGTTCTCCTATAGATATCCAAGCTCCTCATCTGCCTCAGTGCAATAGACCATCATATCTCTAACCCCTATCCACCTCTCAATAGGAGACATCCTGGCTGGACGGATAGGTCCAACATCTACACAACCCATTTTCACTTGTCTTAGCATTACAAAATTAAAATTAAAAAACATGGCAGATAATGTCTTTCTTACCTCGATCATCCCACTGCTCACCCTCGAGTAGCAGAAGTTATGGATCATCGCAAAAGTCTTCCCCCTCATAGGCATAATCCTTGATCATGAGTAGCTGGCCTCTCAACCAGTGAAAGAAGGTTGATCCATAGACAACCTTGGAACCCCCACCACCATGGTGGGCCATAACATAAACCCATCTAAGAATCCTAGGATCCTTAGGATCTAGTCTACTCACAAACACCTAGGGTCTCATGTGAGGCACCATTTGCAGGATGAAAGACACTACCACAAATCCATAGCCAAATTGTTTGAGCTGCCCTCGCTTTCTCTTGTTCAGTTGATCCTTCAGGTTGACTAACATACCCTCACACCAGTTGAATACTGTAGGATCCATACACTCTAGAGAATATAGCATATGTGCCCTAGTGGTCAAGTGGGAGGATCTAATCCCCACAAACTTCTCGATGGTTTAAAATATCATCCTCAAAGGGCATTCCACTATCTGCTGGATATAGAGCTTCCCAGATTGGGCATGCATCCCCAGTGCACAATATCTGTCAATTATATCATCCAAGGAAATCTCACCACCCAGTGGGACAGATAGAACTGTTATATTTTTATCATTAAAGCTAGCATTATCTTAGGATATTTAACTGAGAGGATAACAAGCACAAAAATCAAACACAAGAGACAATGTACATAAATATTTTCCTTGGGGAAACCATAAAGGAGAAAACCTTGCAACTTCCTCAGAGATAGAATCAACACAAAAAGTAAAACCCCAAAAACAGTAAGATGATATCCCGATAGCAGTAGTCTCTTTCTTGTCTTAGCAACTTCTCTCTCACTCATGCACCCCAGTGAGTGAGTGTGTGTGTGATAAATAGAGAGGCTCACTCTCTATTTATATTCTTTTGTTCACTTAAATTCCACTCAAACATGTCAGCCTCACTTAACAATTACTTACTAGAGCCGACATCTCTAGGAGAGTCTCATAACCCTAGTGCCCCACATCTTGTGGGGAATTTTCCCCTCTGATCAACAAGGAGGGCTAAACTTAACATAATGGTGGGGACTATTGCCCCGACTTACAGTAACTCACCTAGGGTTGACTTCTCTAGGTGTTGCAGTTGCAAGCTTTTTCCCAAATTTTTCTAAAATTTTGGACCTTCCTTTCAATTTTATCTAGCCTGGGATTGTTTGGGTTCCTGAACTCTAATTTTCCTCTGCTATAAATTTGGATTTTTGATGTGGAGGTCAGATGAATAATTGACTATTTTTTCCCATTGTTTTGAATGCTAAACAAGTTAGTGTTATTGTCGCCTAGCTGAAAGTATTTCGAGCACTTAATGTTTTATTTTTCGATGATTTGATTATTCACTGTCGGATGTTAGTTGAAGTTTGAGTCAGGGCATTAGTTCTCTATTCCACCGACATTTCAAGAGGGAAACAACGAATAGTTCTTATTTTCGCTAATGTACTTTACCTCTTGTTTTTTTAATTGTTAAACCATTCGATTTTCGACGACTCTGTTTATTTTATCGCTATTGGAACAAAATTTGACTATGATCGGAGGGCTAGTCCTTTGCATTGCCAACACGGAGGCAACGTTGATTTTTGAGTCATCGATACATAGTTATTAGAGCTCGCGATCACTGACAGTTTTGTGATGCGCAGAACCCAGAGTCATTTTGTTATCCGTCATTGCGGCTGTCAATCAAACTATTTGCGCCAATGTATTAGTGATTAGTTTTTTCGATCACTGACGCATAACTATCAATGGCATTTAGTGCTTGGGATCGCCAACACTGCAGAAGTTTTGAGGTTTGAATCATCGACACATAGTGCTTAGAGCTTTCGATCACCGATGATTTTTTGTTATCGCGGAACCCGTAGTCTGTCTACTTCCCACCGTTGCGGTTGTGTAGTGATCTATTGGCCCGATGTTTAAAGGTTCTTCTTGCTGATGGATTTGGAGTCTATCGACGCATAAACCTTCGATCTTTTGATTGCCGACGTTTTATTTTATTGCGAAAGCCGTAGTCAGTTTGTCTCCCACCGTTACGGCTACGCAGTGAACTATCTGCCTGATGCTTAGTGATTTCGACCACTGATGGTTATATACATGCGGAGCATCATTTTATCTTTTATCTGTGTTGAAACCCATGTTTTTCCTCCAGTCCTTGTTTTTGTGTGCTTTATCTCTATTTTATGGGATGGTAGAGGTTTTCCATGGGTTTTGGTCGAGTTAAGGTTTTTTCCAAGATGAAGAGCGCATTTTAGGGTTCGGTGTTTTGAGGATTGGCGGTTACATTGTTATGGTTCATGCTTTCATTAGAGCATTTCGAGTTAGTTCAGATGCGGACTTAGAATATTTCGAGACAAAAACTTGCAAGATTTTCTTTTCCTTTTAATTCTTTCTTTTCATGCATTAATATTGTGTATAGTTTATTTTATAGAATGAATATGGAGGAGGTAAATAGACTGATACAGTTTTTGTTATTTTGGTAAAAGCTAAATGGCCTAAGGACATGCTATTTTTATGAAGGGTGATTGTTGTAAAGAAGATATGTCTAAAAGACAAAAGCAGAAGAGGTAGACAATTGGTTGAAGAATAAGGAAGAAGAAAGAAAGAGAGTCGCAGAGGAGGCAGCAAGGAAGGAAGAGAAAGAGAAATGAATAAGCAGAGATAAAGAAAAGAGAAGAAGAAAGTGAGGGTCTGAGATTAACAAGATCTCAAAAAGACTAATAGATTACTGATCAGATTGATAGCACCAGAGGCCCGGGCTTGGAAAAAGTCCATCAGTGACCAAGTCGGTCCCTCTTCATAAAGTGTTCTCTTAATTTTTGATTTTAAATATTAAATATTGTATAAATTTTGAGCACTTAGTACAGGACAAAATTTTGGGATCGAAAGGTTGGGGAAGCTGAAAAGTCGAGGGGTAGCCCAAAGGTTTTTGTTTTTTGTATAAATATAGGAGAGTTTAGATGTAAAAGAGGGACTTTTTCCCAGATCATTTTTGAGAGTATGTTGTAAGAAGAACTATTTCCTTTTGCAATAAAGGATTACAAGTTTCCTACTGGAGAAAGCTTGGTGAATGTTTCAAATGTTGTGCTATGGATCAGTTGAATGTGAACTATTTCATTTTCAGCTTATATCCATTAACTATGAGATCGTTCTAACTCATTGAATCTATGTTCATGTTATGAATGCACTCTAGTTTATTCTGTGAAATTTCCACTATGAGTAATGAAGTTTTTCATAAAAAATAAGCTATCTTGTTGTTCATATATCTATTAATGTTCATGTGTTCTGAAATAAGTAACAGCTATCTGTAATTTTTCTTAATGCATATGCAGAAATACATTACTCATTGATAGCTGATACTTTTTCTCCATAGGGATAGGTTAGTTAGTTAGTTTTACTTTCTTGTTGTGTGTGATTTAGATGCAAGATAGTTAAGACGAGAGGTAAGAACCTATGCATCACATTGCGACACTCCTCATTATCTCTATCAATCAACATTTTTATATAGGCACTTGCACATCATACCTAAACACAAAAAACTTAAAATATACATGGTGGACCGGGTCGTAACCGGTAAAACCTTTTAATTTGTTACTTGACCTACGGTGGCCGGTCCGTAAACCAGATGAATTCCCCATACCAAATATTAACGGGCTAGTTGGGAGCATTTATTGGGGAGAATCCCTAACTGTTGTTACCTATGATTTTCCAAGCCTCAACACTAGGATAGTCTAATAACCCTAGGGCCCCACAACTAAAGGGACATTAACCCTTGATCAATAAGAGTGTTACCCACAATGACTTTGCATGACTTGTTTACATCATTGAATCTCCCGATAGGAACATCGGGATACGACCTGACTCAATTACATTACATATGCTTCCCAACATCCAGGTACAATACATAAAATATACAAGTGAATACATTCCAAAGTTACAATTACATCAACAGTCCCTCTTAACTTGGAAGGTATTTTCTTGACACAATTTATCAGCACAATTCTTCTTCTCTGTATCATATGGATCATCATCAAGTCATCTTTGTCTTCAAGTCATCTTCATATTCAAGTCATATTCATCGTCAAGTCATCTTCATCAAGTCTAGATCATCACTTGATCATCATCAAAATTGGATCATCACTGGATCATCATCATCATCACTACTTCCGATATCTCAATCAAATGGTGTTATCTCTTCATTCTTCTCATCATAGGAAGTTCTATAGAGCCAGCCCTTTTTCATGCTTATTGTAGGCCTAGCCTCCATGTAGGTCTTCTTCAGCACTTATATCTGCCTCTAAGTCAAAATGGCCCATCCATCACTTACAACTAAACATGATAAGAACACATACAACACCATGTCAGAAAGGCATGCCCAACACTCACATCTAACCATGTGGGAACACATCCCACAACCCTGTCAGAAACACCTAGCACTCACATCCAATCATCGGAGGAACACATCCAAGAACCATATCGAAAAGGATTAGCACTTATATCTCACCACGGGAGGAGCACATCCTATCAACCATGTAAGAAAGGCACAACACTTATATCTTACCATTGGAGGAACACATCCTATCAACTATGTAAGAAAGTAAAAAAACTTATATCTTACCATGGGAGGAACACATCCTATCAACCATGTAAGAAAGTATCAGCACTTACATCTTACCATGGGAGGAACACATCCTATCAACCATGTAAGAAAGGCTCTCAGTCCTAGACTAAAATTCCTGGTAACTAACCAGGTGTCTCCATTCTCCCATAGAATGGCCTTTAGTGCTTATATATGATCATGTGGGAACACATCCCACAGTCACCTTAGAATGGATTATCACTCACATCTGACATGGAAGGAACCAATCCTCCCACCATGACAGAATGGCTCTCGGCTCTAGGCTGAGTATTCTCGGTAACTGACCAGGTATCTCCATTCAGAGAATGGAGTTCATCACTTATATTTGATCATGTAGGAACCAATTCTACAATCACCTCAGAATGGCTCAGCACTTATATTTGACATGCGAGGAACCAATCCTCTCATCATGACAGAATGTCTCGGTCCCTACATCTGACCATGGAAGGAACCAATCCTTTCACCATGTCAGAATGGCTCACGGACTCATCACTTCCCCTTGGAGGGAACCTCAATCTAGAGAACACCAAGCTTCTCCCTGAAGTACTCAAACTTCACTCTCACCAATGGCTTAGTCAACACATTAGCTATCTATTCGTCCGTCGCAACATACTAGAGATTCACTACTCCTCTCTGCACCATATCCCTGGTATAGTGATATTTGATCTTGATATGATTCAACTTGTCATGGAACACTGAGTTCTTCGACAAATTCAAACGACTCTGGTTGTCACAATATTTACAAGTAGCATCTAACTGGAGATCAAATAAATCACACAACAGCTTCCTTAGCCATACGACCTCACAACTAGCTAAACAAGATGCGACATACTTTGCTTCAGCTATACTCAGTGCCGGGCAAGACTGTTTCCTGCTAAACCAATAGATCACACCTAATCCCATACTAAAGAAACACCCTGAAGTGTTCTTCCTATTGATAAAACTGCCTACCCAATATGAATCAACATAACCTTCTAGGTTAATATTTTGATTTGCCTCATACTTGAGCCCATAATCAGCTGTACCCTTCAGGTACCTTAGAATATGCTTTGCAGCAATCAAGTGAACATGTCTCGGATCTGTCAGGAAATGGCTCAAGGTGTTCACAGCAAAGCAAATATGTGGTCTCATATTCGGCAAGTACATCAAGGACCCAATAATCTGACGATACATCGTGTCATCAACCGAATCTAATGAAGCAACACTCAGTAGCTTCAGGTTTGGTGCCGTAGGTGTGGTCATGGCCTTGCAGTCCATCATCCTAAACCTCTTGAGGATCTCTACTTCATACTTCCGTTGTCCCATGGAGATTCTGCCACACCTCCATGCCTAGAAAGTAGTGCATCATATCCAAGTTCTTCATCTCGAACTCAAAAGCAAGTCTCCTTCTTGCAACTTTTGTCAAGAACAAGTCATTGACATATAACAGGAGCATCACTGGTCTTCCACCTTCAACCTTGAGGAAAAGGTTGGAATCCTCTTTACTCTCAGTAAAGCCTAGAGTCATCGGTAAGCTATCCATCCTGTCGTACCATGTTGAACCTCGGGATCTTCTATAGTCACTCCCTCTGAAGTGAAGCATCATACTCCCTCTATCTTTCGTACTATATGCACTCTTTTTGTGATAAGCCTTGTGCTACGAATATTTCCTTGTATCCCATGATGTTTCCATCTACTACATGATGGAACTATGAAATTCCCTTCATGTATCAATACTACATCCTAGACATCATTCTTCTTGAACTGTTCTTCCCTTTCTTCTTGGTTACTTCTTCATAGCTGGAAGGTTCTACATCAATAATGTTGCTGCATTCGTCATATTATTCTTTACCTATCATCACTTGTTCTTCGGAACAAGTCTCATCCTTCTTTTCTTGTAGGTGATTTTGTACGTGATCTTTCCTACATTTCAAATGCATTGGTTGTATGGTTAGAAACATTTCATAAGGCATATTCATAACGGAAAATTCTTATGTATAAATACATGATCATGCAACTATTTTAGCCTATACAACATTCATCCATATCTCACGAAACTTTTCTAGATGCCT
>LPNX011148382.1:3303-17751 GCA_001517045.1 Pseudotsuga menziesii
CGTTGAATAAAAATGTGGATGGCAATTAAACACATGGTTTGGAAAATTTGGAATCAGATAAATTAAAAAATACTTTTGGAGTGCTTGGATCTTCATAAAAATAAAAAACAAGGTGTGAAACATATAATGTATAAAAAAATTTAATTTCAAAATAATAGGTAATGATAAATATGTTTAAATTTTTAAAATTACATATCATATAATTATTTCTATTTTATTTATTACTTTTAGGTTTATATTTGTATTATATATTATTAATATTTGTATTGATAGTTATGTGTATCTTGTACATATTGGAGTTAGAGTTGGAGTAGATCATTGAGTTTAAGTATTTGTAACAGTAAACCGGAGACAAGGCTAACTTTAATTTGAATGTGAGAACGATTTGTCTAGCAGCAAGTAGAACTGTCACCATGGTTGTACGAGGCATTAAAGGACGACAACACCTCCCGCAAGAGAATACTATGGTCCTCCCACAAAGAAAGTAACCCGGGCTTCTATCGGGGCAGTCAGAGGCCCCACCGCTAGCTCACAAACTCAACCCTGCACCATGAAGTTTGAACATAAAACCTCATAAAAACCCAACCCCACAAAAAATGGAGATATGAAAGCTTATGAGGCCAATCAGAGGTCCAACAATTCGTCCTCAAACAACAATACAAATGAATCTCAACAAAACAAAACAAAATTATTTTTAGAGCAAAAATAAGTCCTTCACAAACTTAATGAAAAAATAGAAACAAGCAAACCAATCAAACAAGTCTTTCTTTTCAGTATTATCCAATAGCAGGCATAGATCTAATCTGAGCTAAAGCTTCCAAACACTCCTTTCGGAATAACCAAACTTACAAGCAGTAAGAATGATGAACCTAACCTAGCCTTTTGATTCTAACAAACAAGCATTTACCACATAAAAAATTTCAGATTTCAAACACTCAAGTATTTGCAAACAAGTATCGACAATTCCAACTGAAGACAAAAAATACAAAAACCAAAATTTCTTTACAAAATCTTGAAAAAGTAGAGACTCGAAAAACCTACCTAGCACCGCTTCCAGAGGGTTGTTGACAGAGCAGTTCTGAGGAGGCACCGCTTCCTGCTAACTGCTCATAGGCGAGGGCACCGCTTATTAATATCTATGCACATTCGATGGCACTGCTTATTTTCCACTGCACATACGCGGTTCCCTATAGATGTCCAAAATACAATAAAGTAAAAAAAACAAAGTTAAATCTTGGCAAACCAGCATCAAAAAGATGAATTAACAGTAATAAAGAGCATAGAAAGTCAAGATCACTTAGATATGAAGAGATCTGATGATATCAAACCAAAACCTAACTAGGTCAGATGGTAGATCTGACTGAAATGATAAAATGTTGGAGCTTGGATTCAGACAAGTGTTCGAAGACTAAGGAAGATCAGATCTGCTAAAGCTCTTCCCCAGTATAGTCGCCAGATTTGTTGTCCGGAATTTTGCACCTTCTGCGGACAAAAGTTGTTCCTCTGGTCTGAATGGTTCAAATCCAGAACAAATATTTCACAACAAGGTTAGAAACTTCCCCCTAAAAGCTATAGACACCTGGAATACAATCTATAATGGAGTGATGTGGCTCTTCACCTATGGCAAAATATCTCCAAGAAAATACCTGCATAAACACATCAAACACAAAATATTAAAAGTACCAGAACATCATCTATAGATCTATATCGATGACTAAGGAATCCTATAATAAACATGCAATATTATACATAACAAATATATGGGAAAGAAACTAACTTTGCATTGATAAATAATGAAAGAGTTTACAACCTATGCATTATTGTTGATGCACTCCTCCACAAAATCAATGTCTTATCCCCAATAGCTCCAACTTGCTCTTCTATGCTCACCATAATGGATCAGGCCAGAGTGTCAAAATGGCAGCATGACTTTGCTCTCTCCTCAACCATGGGGTATGAGCCTGTTTTTTTAGGCCTCAAATGGATAGAGATGGTTTATATTTTGGTGGGTGAGGTGGATAGGAGATCCTCAAAGAATGGATCTCGAGCTCAACTGACCCAGGTGAATAGGGATAAGGCCTGCCACGAAGCTTTTGATCTAGAAGCTTCATGAAGTCTCTCTTTTTCACTTTTTACCAAGGGCACCGCTCCTGCTCCTTGATGACTGAGTAGTACAAGGGTAGAACCACTCTTCAAACAAAGAGTAAAGGTGGTGCCACCGCCTGTTTTCAACACAACAAAGGCGGTGCTGAAGAAGGTACCGCTCCTAGGCTTAAGGGTAGAAGAGGTGCTAGGTTTTTGTATGCAAGCTTGACATCTGGATCAATGTTTTCACTTCAAGATTTGGGAATGAGGGAAAACATGGATGTTTAGGATCTTATCACATGTTGATGACGAGATTTGGGTGTAACGGGGTACTTCACAAGGAGAAGGTTCTATCTTAGAAGGTCTATAACTTATGTGATCAGATATAGTAACAACAATGCTAGTGCTTCTAGACTCTCAAATCGCTAAACCCTCTGAGCTAGAACCCAAATTACAATCACCCACAATCTGATTATTAATAAAGAAAGGTGATTCCAAATTATCTAAAGAGGAAAAATTCCCCGACCCAGATAAAGAACTTAAAATCTCCTCCGTTGAAAGAAATTTTAAGAGAACAGTAACAACTATTTGAAACTTACGAATAAACTCCGATGCTGAAATATGATCTAATGGGATGGGAAAAGAATGTCTTGAATCAATTTCATCAAGAACCCCCACAGCAAAAACAACCTCAGCATCCACCTTTTGAGACCCAAAGGGTAAATTTTTACAAAAATACCTCTCATGGTCTGTCTCCTTGCACTTGCTACACTTTAACGAAATGTGCCAGTAATACAAACTCTGGATGAAAGAACCCCCTTCCCAAATAATTTCCAACTCCTCTGGAAGTCCACCATTAGGTTCTAACTCAACCAACAAATGAGACATTTTTCTATTTGAACCCAGCAACTGATCCTCTTCGATGAAAATAAAATGAACCATAGAATTAACAACCACCATAAAATATTTTAAGCTCCAACAATGAAGGGGGAAGCCTAGAAGGATCATCCACATATGCCTACGAGATAATTTTTCATTTCTAGGATCAAAACCCACATGCCATCTGGAAAAAACCAAGGACCCCATACCCAACACCGAAAATCTGCCCTCAATCACTTTTCTATCCTCCTCAGACAAAAAATGAAATACAATCCATCCATTAACCATCATGAGAACCCTGGGCAATGTACCGATGTAGGGATTCCACTTTTCCTTAATCTAGCTCAAGATATCTTCGCCCAAAAGACGGATATGCTCAAATACACCCACCAGAGCCCTATGAGCTAGATCCACCATGAACTCCATCGTGATATCTTTAGCCAACACACACAAATCCCTCCCCCTCTTGGTCTTCTCAAATTTTAACCTTCTCTTATACCTAGAACCATCATAACCCTCACTTGGACAAGAAAAATGTTGCTCCATTTGAAATATCCCTTGCTTCCCTTTAGAACACCCCTCTGGCTTTCTCTGCACCTTCGCTTAAGACACCATCTCCTTTTGAGCCGAGGGCAAAGCCTTATCACTCCCCTTCTCTGATGACCCAATGCTCGAGGAAAAAATAGCATTGTGAAAAGGGTTTGTTTTAACACCCTTACCCGAAAACTACTTTGACGGAGAAACCAAGGTACAATTGTCCCCATTATTAGAAAACGCCAAATGCAAAGATGACGACTTGACATGCGTAACAGGGTCAAGACCACTTTTCCTAAGAGAATACAAAACCCTCCTTCTTACCCAAATGATATCACACTGACAAAACCAAAAATTACATAGGCCAAGAAACCAAAAAAGACGTCAAAATAAATTTTACTTCCTACTTTTTAAAACCCTGGTTGGTACTAGGTCCACCCTCTAGGTGAAGTGGACTCGAGACACATCAACTTTAGCTTCCAACCATATTAACCAGGTACCTCAATGTGAAAAAAAATTAGCGTTTACAGAGCCATAGTCTAGGGTTTTCTCGATCCATCCATTGTGGTTTTGTTTTGTCCTCGTGATCATTTGAAATAGTTAAATGTTGGATCATTATATTATTTATGACATTTTATTATACTTATCAAAATTTATTTTATAATTATAAAAATTATGTTAGAATTTTAAAATCATTTTTATTATTCATTTTCGTTTATGTTACAATTAGTCGAGTCCATCTACACTTATTGTTCTATACTTTATTATGCACAAAATACACTTCATAAACATACTTTTTCTTTTTTCGTAGGAAAATTTTATTTTATTAATTTATAAAACCATATTTATTGCCCTTCAACATTGCAATACATATGAGATCAAAATGATCATGGATTCTGAGTTGTTTCTGTTGCATATATATATATATATATATATAAACGAGTGTTTGGATCTAAAAAGGAGGAGAAATGTATCAGTCTATTGTGCTTTTTCCCAAAGTCATGGGATAGCCTAGTTGTGGCTATTGGAAACAATAATACCACATTGAATATCAATGACAGTGAGATGAAATAATAGGAAAGGTTCAACCCAAAATGACTTGATGGTAATAATTCAATCAGTAGACAGAGGAAAAGGAAAAACCTATGATAGAATATCAAAGTCAAAGTAGATCTAAAACTCTTGGCTCGACGATGATCTAAAACTATTGGCTCGACGATGAAAAGATGTTGGAAATGCAGTAAGGTCGGGCATTATAAGTGAGATTGTAAGTGACATAATTTGAGAGAATCAAATGATTTGAGGAAGGATAGTTCACTAACTCTAAGGCTTCGCAAAAAGAAAAAGGAGATGTTTATTTGTCCTCCAAAAGTACACAGTTCGATCGTGACCCTTGGATGATCAACTCCAGTGTGTCATATCACATGATATATCATAGAGAATGGTTCTATGAATATGACAAGTTCGAAGGTGATGTTATTCTCATAAATAATTCATCGACCAAGATTTTCAAACGAGGTAAATTTTTTCTATTATTAAAAGAGGGAAGGATAGGAACACTTTGTTATACACCTGAGTGGCACCTCTCCGTCCGAGTGCTGATATCCCTCATGTCGGCACACAAAAGGACACTTATGGATAGAGGTTTACCCTTAACACTATAGCTTGGCTTGTCAAGAAATACATTCTTCCTTCATCCAGCTAGTTACTTTGCCATTTAGCCATGTTGGGATGTATTCGCGACTCTCCCTTTAGACAACTCGTGCATCATTCGCGAGTCTCCCTTACAGCAAGTCGCGAATCCTTGTATTCGCGAGTTGCGCTTATACAGAGTCGCGAGTCATTCGCGGGTTGCTCTACTACATACCCGCGAATGTGCTTCTTAACATGAAAACACAAAATCACGCGCTAATGGGAGTTTAGTTAAGTCATTTTACTTAATCTCCCTAACTGCTATAACCTCCCTAACCTTCGAGAACTGCCTTATTTCACCCATATAAATACAGGCCTTGGGGAGGGTTGTAGACACTTACACTTTGGAGCAAATTTATGCTGGGGGATTGTTCACAGAAGTCTTTGGAGCAGTGAAACTCAAAATCCTTTGGTGACAGAGGATTCCTTGTCTCAGACGTTTGGTTGTACTCTGAACTTTCTCATTATTGATAATAAAGAGATTACTTCTTCCACATGTGTCTCATATATCTTGGTTTGATAATTGTTTATGCTTCAGTATGTCATATTTGATTTATCTAACCTGCTAATACATATATATGAATCACCCTATATCTGGAAGATTGTCTCTGAATAGGTGAAAAAGGAGTGAGCCTTGAAGACTTTGGAAGTGGAGCAGATTGGAAGAGGACTAGCAAGGATCGAACGTCGTTTAACAAGTAAGTTCCTCTAACCCTCCTATTTCCTATTCTGCACTTTAGAAGTCAATTGTCTACAAGTGTTTGAGTATGTTGGTAACCCCCGACCTACGATTATTAGGTGCATAATCCCTTACAACAGAACTGGCGACTCCACTGGGGAAGCCTAGACTGTTGTAGGTCATTTCTGTAATCCTGACCAGTTTGCCTGTAAGTCTGCTTGTGGTTTGTTATCCTGGATCTTCCTTACTTCAGCGTTTGAAAGTCTTAGGGTTTTTTCTTTGCTTTTGAGAAAAATTTTATACCCATTCACGGGTTGTCCTACTGGATAGTCGTGAGTATAAAGTTGCATTCACGGGTTGTTATACTGCACAGTCGCGAGCATTCGCGAGTTGCACTGCTAGATAGTCGCGAGTACTCCTGAAGATTTGGATTTTTAAAGAAGAGTTTGCTTGTGTCTTTTCTTGTTATAGTCCTTGTTTTCTGAGAAGACTTTCTTTAAGAATGCTGTAGAGTTTGCTTGATTTCCTCAGGTAATCACATCTTAGTGCTTTTTGAAATCCATTGAGTCTTTTTACTTGGTTTATTTACTGTTTGCATCCTGAAGCATTTGGCCTGTTTGGGTTCTTGGTTAAAGTGTCTTAGTCCAGATCAGTGATTAGGGTCTTGGACTCTGTTTTTTCAGTCTGCTTTCTGACAGTTGCTGGTTTGCACTTGCCTTTTTAAGTTTGTAGTGGTTTTGTATCATTGTTTGCACCCAAGCTAGGGTTCCTATCCTGCTTCTCTTGCTGGTCTGTTGGTTCTGTCATCCTGTTTGTTTCAGTTTGTAGGTTGTATACAGTTCATAAGTTTCAAGTTTACTCAAACATAGTGCATTGTAGACGCATAGCAGTTTTTTTTTAGCAATTTTTAAAGTGAAAAACAAAACATAGTTAGTCTTTTGCATTGTGATTCTTGCATAAGTAGTGTTTGCTTCATTTTAAAAATATATAATCTCAGAAAATTACAAAAACATAGGCTTAGTTTCTCTTATCAGTGCTTTAGTTCATCAATACATATTTAAAAAAATGAAAAGAAGTTTGTTTTATAGTAGTAGTTTGCTTTGAATACACTTTACTTTCATTTATTTCTTGCTGAGTCAAAACACCATACAGTATATCACTTCCATTTCCTCTTGAGTAAGAAACAACCCTTAAAATAAACGCATAAATTAAAATTTACTAGTAAGTTTTTATTTTTAGGGGCCTTTCACCTACTAGCTTAGGCTAGACTTGTGGGCTAGGGAGTGTAAACTTCCCACAAGTTATAAACTCAGACGTAGTGGACCGGTCTTTAGGTAAATCCTTGATTCTATCACTGTATCTGGGAAGCTCCTCTCAAACGGGAGTTAAGCACTAGGCCGTGTGGAGGCTTGGACAGAGGAGATAACCCTTCGAATCCTTGTCAAAACGTAACCCAGGACTTTTACGCATTTGGGGATTCTGTCCTAGACAGAGTTTCGGGCTGAGCTACACTGCCCATGTGTACGATTTTGGCTGACGACTGTCCCCCTAGACAGCTGGTATTGTCAAGGTAGCCTTTAGTCTCTTGTCTTTTAGGGTTCATACCTAGGTAAACCAGAAGGTTATTTCTGGTTCACCTTGAATGGGCTTGGAAGGTAACCCTTGTGGAAAGTGCAGGAGGGTGGTGGGTGATTCCTCCGCTTGTGCCTGAGAACCCCTCAAGGATGCCAAGTAATCATTCATCAGCTTTCTTCGGGAAAGCATATCTTTATACCCTGGTTTGATTGCTTGAGACTCTAGGATCTTTTTAGTGTATGCTCTGTGGATTTGCTTGTGCTTAGTTGACCTTAGGGTGTGATTAGTCAAATTTTTAATTCTGGAGGACCAACTTGTTAGAAGGTCAAGAAGGTTGAGAAACCTTCCTCCTCTCCCTGCATTGGAGCCTCCACCTTTACCCCAAAGGCGAAGATTAGGCACAGACAGTTCTTTTGAACCAGCAGGAGTAAGTGAGGTTCTTGGTGAACCGGAATTGATAGCTAACTATTTTGATTTTGACACAGTTGAGATAGAAGAATTGCAGACTGACGAGTTTGCAAGAAATTTTAACACCCGCTTGACTGATCTTAACGATCCTGTGATCGTCCAAGTTAGACCTTTTAGTTCACCAGTAGTAGGTGTCCCTTTGAGTAGAGTCATGTCTTCTGCGGAAGAGAGTTCTTTTGTGTTTACCTCAACCCTTCCGGTTGAAGGGGTACTACCTCCCCCGGTTAGTGCCCCTAGATCTAGTTTTCCTTCTACACCCTTGACTCCAGCGAGTCGGGTGGTTCAACCACCGGTTCACTCCAACATAGGAGGCATTTTTGGTAACACGGTTGCTGGGATCCCCAGTATACCTACCATTCCTTCTTCCTTCCCTTACACTACTCAGAGTGGTCCGGTAGGATCCTCGGCTTATGTCCAAGGATTTCCTTGGAATGGGGTGCATATTCCCCCATCCAGTCCATACGTAGGTCCAACTCCTTCATATGTAGGAGTGCAGTTTGGGGGCAACACCTCTTATGGGAAAATCTTCCATACCCCTATTTAGGTTCCATACTCGAGCTCTCCCTTCTCTATGTTTAGCGGAGGGATACTTGCTCCAGTCTTTCAGACCCCAGCTTCTATGGGGATGGCCCGAACCATGTACACTGCACCTCCCACCCAAAATCCTGTGGCCTACGGATGGAATCCGTTTCAAAGCAACCTTCCCACTTCACAATCGGTGTTAGGGGGAAACCCCACCTTTACCTATGGGCATTCGGGGAATGGACCCTCTAATCCCCAAGCTGGCACATCTAGTACACCGGTTAGGCCCAAAATTCCTTTTCTGGCAACTTTGAACTTGCCAGACTTATCTAAATTGATGAATGACCCAGTGAGGCATGACCCTTTGTGGCCACCTATTCCCACCAAACTGCCCTCGGACATCCCTAAGTTTGAAGGTAAGGCTGGTGAAGATCCTGGGGCTCATGCCACCACCTTCCATTTATGGTGTTCTTCCAACTCATTGAATGAATATTCAGTGAGATTGAGGCTGTTCCAGAGGACCTTAACTGGCACTGCGGAAAAATGGTACATTGAGCTACCTTCTGCTGCTTTTAGTAGTTTCTGGGACCTAGCTAGTGCTTTCCTCAGTCACTTTCAGCTTCCGGTCCGTTACGATTTCGGAACGGATTTGTTGTCTACTTTCAGAAAAAACAAGGAAACCCACATCTCGGATCATATCCAAGAGTGGAGGAGGTGAAAGAGTCTTATCAAAGCTACCATCCCTTCTGATTTTCTATTAGAGTGGTTCCTTAAGTCATTGTTGCCATACATATCTAAGGATGTTTCCACATCAGGAGTGACTAGTGAAGAAGAAGCCATACTCAGGGCCCAGCAGTTGGACTTGATTTATTCACAGTCTGGGATTCTATATGAAATCATCCCTGAGGCACAAAGGCCTTCACATGAGGCCGAGAAACCCAAGCCTAGACCCCATGCCGATGGTGTGGTTGGGTTCGTAAACTCTCCCACTGTAGAGTCTTTGACAAAACAACTTCACCAATTGTCTGTCAAACAGTCTATGGCGGAGGCAGCAAAGGCTGCCCCCTCCTCCCAAAGTGCAAATGTTTTTGCACAAACCTCTTCGAAGGGCAATCAGCAGCCCGGCGAGAAGAAGAAGAAAGGTAAAAAGGGAGAGGGAAATCAAAATCAAAACAAGCCAAAGCCCGCAAACAATGCTGATGGGGGCAAAAATGAAACGAAGAAAGTCAAGTTCCCTTGTAAGTTGTGCCAAGGGGACCACCTTACTCATCTTTGTCCCCTCATGGAACAAGCTCAGAAGCTGCTCCAAGCTCAACCACCAGCTGTCCTGAAGGATCCGTTTCCCCAAGGGCAGAATTCTGCTTCAGCTTCTACCGTAGCAGGGGGCACTCAAGCTGCCCCTAACCCCAATTATATCAACATGGTTAGATCCTTAACTTTGTTACAAACCAGGAACAACAACTATGAGAAAGAGACCGATGAGAAGGGTAAAGCTGTAGTTGAATCTTCCAACCCTCTCACTATAGAGAAACCTGCAGAAATAATGCCAAAGATACCCAAAGGTGTCTTTAAGAAGACTTTGCATAACCCAAATGCCAGAGCCGCTTCTAACTACTCTGTGGTTGAAGACTTGGCTCAGACTCCGTGTGCAATTTCAGCTTTAGAGGTGCTACAGAGCTGTCCCACTCAGCGGGATGCCCTCTTAGCAGCTTTAGGTAGCATGGACTCTTCGAGTCTCATTGCAAAATTTCATCTCTCTGATGTTAAAATTCGCCTCCCTTATCATGTAGCTCTATCGATAGATGTTGTCCATGGTGGTAAGACCATTGGACGAGCAGTTGTTGATGAGGAAGCCTCTACTTGTGTTATGTCCCTGTCCTGTTGGAAAGCTCTTGGATCCCCAGAGCTGGTCCCATCAACCACTTTACTTACTGCTTTTGATGGAAGGTCTTTCCGTCCACATGGTATCCTGCCTGCTTTTGAGATTAAGTTGGCTGGCAAAGCAGTGTTTGATGAAGTCGAAGTGATTGATGCTCCGTTGGACTACAATTTGCTTCTGGGTAGGAATTGGACTTATGCAATGTCTACTGTTGCATTTGTTTTCTTTCGTGTCATGGTTTTTCCACATGAGGGCAAGGTGGTCACAGTTGACCAACTTGATTTTACTCGAAAAGGCCGCTTAGAGTTTGAATATTCCACTGTGCCATTGGTTGATCAGGCCAAACCTGCTGCACAGAGCTTGGGGGATGGAATGTATGCATCATTGATGGGCACATTCGATATTCTAGCTCCAGTCCTTTATATCGGTTCTACTACTGTAGGGAAGTCCATTGATTCGGTGGTCGATAGGACTGATCCTTGGGTCCTCCCAACCCCTCAGGAACCGGAAGTACCCTTATCTGCAGTGGAAGTGGCATATCAAGCTATTACCCAAACCACTGTTGATCCCATTCCAGATCCTCTTATAGTCTCAGATGATTTGGAAGAAGTCTATATGCCCGCATGGGTGGGAAACTCTTTACATTCCATAGATTGCTTAGACACTGTTTTACCTTCCGATGAAGCTATTCTGGAAGCTATGTGTGTGCGTGATAAGATATGTGAGGATCTTCATCACCGATCTTATTTCCTTCCAGAGCTAAGCAAGATAGAAAATCAAGAGTTTCATGTGAGACTGTCGGATGATGTTGATACACCTGTTAACCCTTTACCTAGGGAAGGAGTGTTTCTCGAGGGGAATATGGAAAACATTTCCGCCACTATACCGATCAACATCTCTGTAAAACCAGATGTCATGGAAAATATCTATATAGGTGCAAACTGCTCTCTGGAGGAGATTGCCATTTATACTGCCCTTTTCAAGGAATTCCGCGATATCTTTGCCTGGTCATATGAGGAGATGCCAGGCATTGATCCATCTATTGTTCAACATGAGATCCCAACCTATCCTGATGCCAAACCAGTTTGGAAAAAATTACGCCCCGTGAACCCACGTAAAGCGGCAGCTATGAAGGCAGAGGTTGAAAAGCTTTTGAAAGCAGGTTTTATATATCCCGTAGCTTTGACTGAATGGGTGTCCAACCCAGTTCCTGTTGATAAAAAGCAAGGGACTATCCGCGTTTGTACGGACTTTCGAGACCTTAACAAAGCCTATCCTAAGGACAATTACCCCACACCATTTATTGATCAGATCATAGATGCATGTGCGGGTAGTGAGGTTTTCTCATTTATGGATGGTTTCTCCGGCTACAATCAAATCCAAATCAAACCGGAAGACCAGCATAAAACTGCTTTTATTTGCCCTTGGGGTACATTCGCGTATAGAAAAATGCCCTTTGGATTGAAAAATGCAGGGGCAACCTTTCAGCGAGCCATGAACTTTGCTTTTCACGATATAAAAGCCAATGTCGAGCCTTACCTTGATGATCTGCCTGCTCATTCTCGCAAGAGGATCCAACACCTAGATCATTTACGGTTGATTTTTGAGAGATGCAGATACTATAAAATTCGCTTGAATCCCCACAAGTGTGTTTTCTCCGTCGAGTCAGGTAGATTGCTTGGATTCATTGTCTCTAGTAGGGGCATTCAGGTGGATCCTTTAAAAGTTGAGGCCATTGTAAATCTGCCTCCTCCTCGTTCACTTAGGCAACTTCAGAGTTTACAAGGAAAGTCTAACTTCCTTCGACGTTTTATCGTTAATTATGCCAAGATCACAAAAGGTTTCATGCGCTTTCTTAAACAGGACACCCCATTTGTATGGGATGAAACTGCACAACTCGCGTTTGAGGCATTGAAAAAAGCCTTGTTGTCGACTCCTTTATTACGCCCACCAGATTATTCTAGGGATTTTATATTATATCTGGCCGCGTCGGAGTCTACCATTGGGGTAGTGCTAGTTCAGGAGGATGACAAGCTCGTCGAGCATGTTGTCTATTATCTTAGCCATGCTCTGGTTGGACCTGAGCTTAAGTACTCCCACGTCAAGAAGTTAGCCTTAGCAACTGTTTATGCTGTACAGAGGTTACGGCACTACATCTTACTAAGGACCACTATTGTAGTGGCGGATGTAAACCCTTTCCAATATGTTTTATCCCGATGGATTGTTGGGGGAAAATTCAATAAGTGGATAGTCATCCTCCAAGAGTTTGACTTGGTTTTCCAATCCGCTAAATCCAAAAAGTCCTTAGTTTTTGCCGAGCTTATAGAAGAATTCCCTACGGAAGAAGATGTAGTGGTTGAGGATGACTCATTCCCAGATGAGTACATCTTCCTTATATCCACCTCCAATCCTTGGTACGGAGATATTCTTATATATCTCCAGACTTTGAAGTATCCTACCGCTTACTCTAGGGAAGACCGACGCAAGTTACGTCTTCATGCTAAAAACTACCTCATTATAGGAGATACATTATATCGACGAGGGGTAGATTCCGTCTTGCGTCGCTACCTTACTCATGAGGAAGCAGAGATTGTCCTAAATGATTCCCATAGCGAAGCGTGTGGGGGTCATTTATCTGGGTTAGCAACAGCCCAGAAGATATTGCGTGTCGGGTATTTCTGGCCCACCATCTTTAAAGATTGTGTGGAAGCTGTGAAACGATGTCATTCGTGTTAGCTTTACACCAGAAAAATGCGGTCACATCCTGCTCCCTTGTTTCTCGTTGTCTCGGTAGGCCCCTTCATGAAATGGGGGATAGATTATATGACATGCAACCCAGCCTCAGCTGGAGGGCATAAATACATCATTGTCGCTGTCGACTATTTCACAAAATGGGCAGAGGCAATGCCTACTTTCAAAGACAATGGGGAAACGGCAGCTTTCTTCATGTTTAATCAGATTATTGCTAGGTTTGGTATTCCCAAAGTGATTGTCACTAACCATGGAAGTCATTTCCAAAATCACATGATGACAAAGATGACCGCCATGCTCGGATTCCGACAAGAACATTCTTCTCCATATTATCCGCAAGCAAATGGTCAGGTTGAGGCTCTAAACAAGACTTTAAAAACTATCCTTAAACGTACTATTGATGCAGCCTGCTCAAATTGGCACATCATGTTATATCCTACTCTTTGGGCTTATCGAACCAATGTCAAGACCGCTTCAAGTTTTTCCCCTTTCCAACTCGTTCACGGGGTGGAAGCTATTACGTCGATTGAATGCGAAATCCCATCCTTGCAGATAGCTATTCATGTGTTACCTGACACGACTGAGCTTGAGGAACGGTTACTCCATTTAGAACACCTTGATGAACAACGTAGAGATGCGTTGACTGCAAATCAGGCTCATAAGAATAGGGTTAAATCTCAATACGATAAAATGGTCAAACCTCGAGTTTTTTCTGAAGGGGAACTTGTCTTGCTCTGGGACCAAGATAAAGAGCCTCTAGGGGCAGAAAAATTCAAGGCCATGTGGTTGGGACCCTATGTTGTGTCTAAATTTTTGAGTAAAGGCGCATATGAATTAGTGGATTATGATGGGAATAAGCTGCCTGAGCCTAGAAATGGGCTCTACCTGAAGAAGTAATACGCTTAGGTTTAGCACTTTTTCTTGTATATTAATGTATGTATTTTTATGTACATTAGGTTGTTAGTTTCGTTTTTTATACTATCTGCTGGTTGTTGCAGATGTCTTCCAAGATGTATGTAGGTTTTGCTGATGGCGCTAGCTATCACACTTGTAACCTGGCTTCGGCAGCATGGGTTATCTACTCCCCCTCAGGACAGCTTGTTGTTGCGGGTGGCGCTTGTATAGGTCTTGCTTCCAATAATGTTGCTGAGTATAGGGCTGTAATTGAGCTCCTATGGGATGCTTTGTCACGAGGCATCACCCAGCTTGAAGTCCGTTTGGATTCTCAGTTGGTTGTTTCCCAGCTCAATCGAGCTTATCAGGTGCGTAATCCTACATCGTTACGTCAGTTCATGCAAATTCGTTTACTGGAAAGACATTTTGAAGTTATTACTTTCAATCACATTCCACAAAACCAAAATTCATTAACTGATGCATATGCTAA
>LPNX011148382.1:20630-36557 GCA_001517045.1 Pseudotsuga menziesii
TCACTTTGAGTTTTGACTCCTCCTCTTGTCCGTTATACCTGGGGAATCTGCTCATGTCTCCTACATGACAGATAAGTCTAGTTGTTCTATCTATCCGTTGTATGCTGCCTTGGGTCATCTCTGTGGCGTGCTCACTGTTCAAGGATTATACCTAATGTATGATCTATCACCTGATCCTATTACTGTTATATCTGTTATCCATTTACTTGTGTCTCCCTTCTTTTTCCCAGTTCCTAGTCACTCTTGTGATCCGTTGGAGGATCCATTGCCTTCCTTATCACAATATGGTTCCGTTTCAGCACCTCCTGATGACGAAGACCTAGAGTTTTGACGATAGTACCTCTGGATTCACTTTCATCATTGGTGAACTCCTTTGCTTCATTTGTCAATTATTACTTATTGGTTGACAAACTGTTGAATCCTCTTCATGTTCGACTTCAGCTTACCCTTATTCACATGGCTTGGATTGTACTGGTTCTTTGGGATCATTTATGAAGACCTTAGTCCCTCATTTTGGGCTAAGTTGCGCAAGACCATGTTCTATTCTGATATCCAGCTCCCATATCTTTGAAGACTCATCATTCTTGTATTGTGGCTTCGATCCACCTTTGTAATATACGTGGTTTCTACCCGTATCATATGATGTAATCAAATATTGTAAAGGAGCTAGTGTTCCAGTCAATTGAACATAGCATCCTCAGATGTAACTTTGTATATCAAATTATTATGTATTTGTTTCAGGTACTCTCTCTGCTCCATTGGATTTCTGAGTTTCTCCAGAGTTAAAGATTATAATGTATTTCAGCCATCATTCCCCTCTGACCTCACACATTAGGGGGCATCTGTTATACACCTGAGTGGCACCTCTCCGTCCGAGTGCTGATATCCCTCATGTCGGCACACAAAAGGACACTTATGGATAGAGGTTTGCCCTTAACACTATAGCTTGGATTGTCAAGAAATACATTCTACCTTCATCCAGCTAGTTACTTTTCCATTTAGCCATGTTGGGATGTATTCGCAACTCTCCTTTTAGACAACTCGCGCATCATTTGCGAGTCTCCCTTACAGCAAGTCGTGAATCCTTGTATTCGCGGGTTGCGCTTATACAGAGTCACGAGTCATTCGCGGGTTGCTCTACTACATACCTGTGAATGTGCTTCTTAACATGAAAACACAAAATCACGCGCTAATGGGAGTTTAGTTAAGTCATTTTACTTAATCTCCCTAACTGCTATAACCTCCCTAACCTTCGAGAACTGCCTTATTTCACCCATATAAATATAGGTCTTGGGGAGGGTTGTAGACACTTACACTTTGGAGCAAAGTTATGCTGGTGGATTGTTCACAAAAGTCTTTGGAGCAGTGAAACTCAGAATCCTTTGGTGACAGAGGAGTCCTTGTCTCAGATGTTTGGTTGTACTCTGAACTTTCTCATTATTGATAATAAAGAGATTACTTCTTCCACATGTGTCTCATATATCTTGGTTTGATAATTGTTTATGCTTCAGTATGTCATATTTGATTTATCTAACCTGCTAATACATATATATGAATCACCCTATATCTGGAAGATTGTCTCTGAACATGTGAAAGAGGAGTGAGCCTTGAAGACTTTGGAAGTGGAGCAGATTGGAAGAGGACTAGCAAGGATTGAACGTCGTTTAACAAGTAAGTTCCTCTAACCCTCCTATTTCCTATTCTGCACTTTAGAAGTCAATTGTCTGCAAGTGTTTGAGTATGTTGGTAACCCCCGACCTACGATTATTAGGTGCATAATCCCTTACAACACACTTCCAAGAGTGTTGCATATCCTAGTTTTACCTCGAAACCTTATCTAATTAGTAAGAATCAGAATACAAGTGTGACGTTTATATTTTAGAAATACATGTGCAATATAATGCGAGGAGTGATGCTACCAATGAGAGGAGTTTGGAATGGAACCATGTACAAGATATTGGGAAGAAGAGACACCGATGGGTGTGCTAATATAGTCTATCTTAAATCTGAAGGAATTTATTCTTGTCTAGTCAGCTTGACCACATTGTAGCATCAACGAATGAGACATATTGGTGAGAAAGGTATTCTTGCTATTCACCCATGCAATGGGCATGATCTCCATAAATAAAGGGAATTATTTAGGGCTCACACATAGTCACTAACCCCAAGCATGTTGGTATACTAACCTTAATTCGATCTTGGAAAATATTTTGGCTCCCTTTATTTGATCAAAGAGATCAACTATCTTGGGAAATGGATACATGTTTTGACTATGACCTTATTGACCTATCTATAATCAATACATAGTCTCAATGTATTGTCCTTCTTCTTAAGGAACAAAATTGGCAAACCCCATGGGGACACACTTAGTCTAATGTAGTTATTATCCATAAATTTCCGAAGTTTCATTTTCAGCTCTACTAACTCTAGAGTGTTCATTCTATAAGGGGTTTTAGACATTGGGGAAAAATTATATATCTCTTTTAGAATGAAACCTTAGCACCTCTTCTGGGAAGACATCCCTATGTTGGGATTACTTATAATCCTCCCTTGACCACCATAGTCTAAATGTCATTTTCCTAGCTTAGGAGTATGTTGCCACTTCATTACTACCATGAGGAAGTTATCTAGGGCCCACCTACAACTTAATGTGCCAATTCGCATGATTTTGGGAGATCCAAAGGCCAATCCCCATATTTTAGGAACCCACACTAAGTCACAGGACTCCCACAATCAGTTCACCCTAGTTTGTGTTGAGTTATGCTCCAATGGGCATCAATTAGTTCACCTTCGGTTAATCTAACGCCATATTTGCATTATTTAAGGAGATTGGGAACCTTTGCTCACCTACCTTGGTCAGTTAACTGATTATGAGGTGTTTCACTTGTTTTGAGCTACACTAATGAGCCTCCAGTGGTGATTTTTCCACAGTTAGTGATCTTTGGTATCAGTCTAAGTCATGGAATTCAAATCACTCCTAGAAAATTTGAATTTATTTTATTGTATCATGGATGTGTAACATATAAGTTAATGATTATGAGATTAATGTTATGCTGCCAATTTTTTGCCTCTTGTCTGAATAATTTCACCATGATTGTTTGATCATTCTAACACTGAATTTCTTCTTCCTCATTCATTATTCTTTCACAGTGAGATTCAATCCAGCTTGATGATCTTGTAGCTTTGCTAATTTTACACCCTATATCGTAGAATGAGATAATCCTCTATAGTTGGTCCTCTATCTTTTGAGGAATATGATAAATGAACTGCATATATTTGATAGTCCCTCTTGAAGTACCTAATTCCCAATTATAGAAATGTAACTTTCCTTATTGAAACCTTCTTCAGCACACCTTTTAGTAGTTGAGGCCTTCCTTCATCATCAAGGCATTTAAGAAACTTGTTATAACAATCAAGATTAGAGTGATGAATTTCAAACAAATCCATGATAATAAGAGCATTGTATGATCTTAGTAGTATGATATTCATGTTTGTTGTGCTAGAAAAACCATCCAACATTAATGGGAATATTTCAACTACATGACTTACTTTCCTCGTTTTCCCTGTGTCCATCTAAACTAACCATGACTTTCAATATTTACTTTTCTTAAGAGCGCAAACTTAAAAATATTAGGGTGGATATAACTATGAATGGACCCTGCGTCAACCAAAATAAAAATAGACTGTGCAACAAAATTACCTTCAACTTCAACGTTGTTTCTTGTTGGTCTACCAGATGATCCTCCAAAGCTACATAGATTCTAGGAATTGATCTGTAATGTCCTCCACAGTAACAGCTTCTTCAATTTTATGTATCCTTCGAGGTTGCTCCTTCCAGTGAGGGTGGCATACAACTTATCATTCTCTCCACATCCCCTACATTGAATTGGTTCCCTGGGTCTTCCTTTGGCTGACATAACTCACTTGAACCTGCCTTGAGCTTGTTGTTCTTTTCAAACATTCCTTGGATAATTCCTGCAAGGTATATGTATGAATTCCTTCTTCCTTGGATCAAACTTTCCTTTGGGATTTCCTCTTCCTACTTGATGTTCTTCAAATATTCTGTTGTTTTGTTTATAGCAATGTATATCCTTCCAAATAACATCATCCAAAGCCTTAAGCACCATGAATTCAATTATGTCTCTATAATTCAGGGGCAGTCCACTTAATAATATATAAATCCTTACCTTATCATCTCATAGGTAATCAACATCTTATAATCATTGTAGGAACTTATTCACATATTCCTCCATCACCATATCTCCTAGATTTAGCTAAGGAAACACCTTTCTGTTATTGTTGTAGTACCATTCAGAAAGGTATTTCTATTTGAAATACTTTTCAAACCTCTTCTAATCAATCTTCCTTTCTTTGGGGACCTTCATTTATTGCGGGTGCTCCCAAAAAATTGAAGCTCTTCCATTCAAGTTTAAATTGGAAATCTTGGCCTTCTCGTTCCCAGAGTATTCATGGATCCTAAAGTAATTCTTCATTCTAATAATCCATGCTTCATCATCATGTCTAGTCTTACTTTCTCCATCGAATATAGGTATCTTTGATTTCTTGAATTATCCATAAGAAATCAATTTAAAAAGCTTTATTCGGCTATATATTTGAGTTGAGTACTCTAAATTGTTTGATGAGTTTCTTGATATACTTAATCTACTATCTAAGGTGTCTTATGGATATGTGCTTGTTGTCCTACTGCATGAACCTCTTCCTTGGAAGTGAGATCTTCCTCTAGAGTGATTGCTCGCACTCTTCTCATCCTCCATGCTATAGTTTTTATTTGATATTAGATTTCTACTAAATGTATGTTAGGCTCTGCAGTATGTTAGTGTTGATATAATGCTACTCTTCCTATTCCTTAGTCAACCTTTCATTGAAACTCTTAATAGTCTCTACCTTTTCTAGAGGTGTGATTTGCGCCCTTCTTCCATTGGATTTTGTTTCTACATTACCACCTCACACATATTCTCCCATGAAATATTCCTCATCCTCATATAGATGTTGCAAATAATCCATGATGATAATTCCACTAGTTGATTTTTTGGTTCTTCTACTTGCTTCCCTTTTTCCTTTGCTATAATTTTCTTACTGTTGTTTCTAGAGCTTTGCAAAAAGGGAATTTTTATTATTATTAAATAACACATTAATATATCATGATAATTGATTTCACATTATCACACTAGATCCTCCTATACACAAAGGCATAGTGTTCAAACTTCTGCTCTAATACCACTCTGTCACGTCCCTAGTGACCTCTATTAGACACAACAGGCACACAGAAAGGGGGGCGTGAATCTGTGTGTGTGCAGTCTTTATTACTTTTCCACTTTTAACAATCAACGACTAGTTCATCAATGCATTATTCTACCATTTGCATAATCATTTCATAAACATCTATCACTTCATCATTTATAAATCATAAGAATGTGAATCATGAAGTCATAACAAGAACCATAACACAAGAGAACACAACAGCATATGATTTTGTAATATTTTTGTATTTGATTTGGAACGGCTACAACCATGAGGTAAAATCAGCACCTATTGATACAAAGAGAACCTACTCTTCATCCATGACCCTGCTTGGTTTTCTTAGACCCTGCTAAGATGTATTTGAGGAGCCCAATCCTCAAGTGCAAGATTCTTCTTGCAAAAATTCATATGGCTCTGCTGCAAAACCAACCTCTGCTCTCCACATCAATATCTCTGCTCATCACTACCGCTCAACACTGCTGCTCATCACAGTTGCTCATCTCTACTACTCATCACTGCTGCTCACCACTACTGTTCATCTCTGTTTCTCATCACTACTGCTCATCACTGTTGCTCATCTCTATTTCTCATCATTGTTGCTCATCTTTGCTGCCCATCACTACTGCTCATCACTGCTGCTCATCTATGATACTATTCATCTACTAAGTCATCATTATATACTAATAAGTCATCTCACTGCCACACATTGCTCATGTACATCATTGTACACCTCATCATAACAATTACTGAACAATAAATTCTGCTATGTTTTCACTGAACAAAAGGAATGCATCATCATCATAGGTATGCATTATCATCATAGGGTATGCATCCTCATCATCATAGGTATGCATTATCTTCATATGGTATGCATCCTCATCATCATCATATCATTGTGCACCTTTTATACATCATCATCATCAAGTATACTTCATAGCGCATAAGAGAGCATCATCACACTATGGTATGCATGTACATCATATTGTATAGGAGTGCATCAACATCATAGAATGTACATCATTATCACATGAATTATCATCATAAGGTGTATCATATCATAGCATAAATTTATGCAACATCATCATAATAGCCTCCATAATGTATTGAATGAATTCAAACAGATATACCAATATATAGGCTCACATACTAAGATCAAATATGAACTCTATCCATGAGAGACATGTGTCGTCACAAGAGAAACCCATCAGAATGAACCATACATTTTTGAATATCACAAGATGAAGAAATAGTAGAAAATAAAAAATAAACTCTAGATCATGTCATCACATAGCCCTTGTAACAAGCTTTCCAACGAGCCAAGAATTTTGTAATTCTGATTCCGGATGAGAAAGATATGTTCCTATCACAAAATTTCGCACTTTTCTCCAAGAGGTGCGAAATTCCTAAGAGAATTGATGATGAAAAAATGAAATGTTTGATATTCTATTTATATAGGTTGTGTAGAAAAATTATTACCTTGGCCTGACATGCAATTCAAAATTACACATAATTAAATTCTCTTTTGTTTAGTCGTCTCACCCAAAAAGGTGGGGTACCCCAACTTCAAAAATTCATATCTCTTCAACCGTAAGGAGTTAGAAGTTGCTCCGCATATCAACGGAAATGTATTGAAGAGGACTATCTCCATATAATGGCTTTGTGTGGAAAATATTGGTCTAATACCCTTAAATTATTCAATTTTTACAGGACATCAAAAACCCCACACATGAGGGTGCCAAAGACCATACCACCAACTACAAGAGTTTCAAATTCTTCTTCAAAGTATTCTTCAACATATCAAGGTAGGTATGGATGCTCTACCTCCATATACATCCCAATATCCATATAAACACAAATTGTACCGTACATAATCATGGTTCAAGGTTTCCATATCATTAAAAACATATCCAAGGGTTTCACTATATATATTCATCACCATAAAAGTACCAACACCCCAAAAGAGGGGTACAAAGACCTCACCACTAGTTTGCAACACCTTATGGGAATCATATCCATGATCACAAGGATACTACATGCCAATGACCATATAGAGTCCAAAGAACATCAAACCACCATATATGTGGGTTCAAGATCTAAACCTTAGAGGACACCAAGCACCCCATAATAATGGGTTCCAACATACCACCATAAGTGTGGGTTCCAAGAACTTCATCAGGGCTTCTTCAAAAAGCAAGAGGATTCATAGGATTCTTCAACCACCTCAACCATACTAGGAGACCCTCAAGGGTAAAGATCCATCATGACATCATCTGTGGGGTAGCTGGCGCTTCTCATGGGATACTATGATACCATCAGAGCATGAATGACCACATAATGGGTCATTAATGCTTCTCCAACCCATATAGGGATTCTCCATCATCCATCAAGGTTTCAGTACCATCTATAGGGTCTTCACCACCATCAACAGGATCTTCAATATCTTCAGCAAGGTGGTATCTTCAACATTCATCCTTGTGGGTACAAGGACCCTGTCAACTGGGTACAAGGTGCTTGAAGGCAGAAACCCACTCTGTAAGGGGTCCAAGGCACTGCAGGTGAGACTTGGTGGCATCAATGACAACCTATGGGACCACTGCAAGTCCATGTTGTAATCAATGACAATTTCATCAACAACCTCAATGGCCCATCATGACCACTAAGGGTGTTTTTTTTATTCCAAGACAAGTATATGTCTCTTTTATTAATTTTATTATTGTGTAGTAGGATGCACAATAAATTTTTACTTTACTTGGAGATGCACCATGCACATCATAGTTTATTCTATGCATATTAAGTACTACATGCATTGATTTTTTCCTTTGTGTGAATTCTATGCTTTTAATTTTTCTTTTGCGTAATACTTTACGCTTGTTAACTATAATCATCGCATGATCCAAGACATGATAACCTTTAACCACTTAGTGGAAAATTTAACTTATAAGGACATGCCACTAACTTTCTACAAGGTTTGCATCGTATGCGTAATGGGACTTCATTTGTAGGGAATTCTTCTATATACAAGAAATAATGAAGTGTAATAGTAGCAACACGTAGATACCAAGAATCATGATTATTGTTAACTAAGATAATTCATATTCATAACTACAAATTACAACATGCATCTTCATCATTCCAATCAACATTCATGTAATGGAATTGAAATAACAACATTGAGACATCAAGTAGACACGTATCTTTAAGGTAGCTTCTCCAAAAACTAAATAGGCAAGAGCAACATTCCACCCAATCATAGGATCTATGTCTAGCATATACTATTTCTACTAAGAGGCCACCCACACAATCAGAGTGATCTCCATAAGGAAAGTGACTTATTCAGGGATCACACATAGTCAACAAACACAGGTATACAACCAAACCATCTCTCAACTAGGTTAACAAGCTATCTAGAGTCAAATAAACTCAATCTCAATCCAAGGCAACATACAACTGGGTTAATAGGTTGTCAACAATGACATAAACTCAATCTCAATTCAAGATAGTGCATAGATGGGTTAACAAGTTGTCCACAGTCACATAGACTCAATCTCAAGCCAATTCGATGCACAAATGGGTTGACATGATTCCAAGGTAGTGTAGGGGGCAGTGCTAAGCTATTGAATTTAACACATAGTTATAGGCATCTCAGTTAGACTTAGCTAGCTTGGGGTTCATGTTACCCAACCCACACAACAACAAGAAGGTACCCCTTTTCTACTCAATAGTCCCTTAGGAATCACCCTCCTCTAGGTCCTATTCAATGTGTCCATAAAAATATCACCCAGACCTCGATCATCTTCCTGGAGGTGACAATCTTCACTAGGTTCATCAACTAGTTCCACGCTCCTACCTACCCTTGGATTCAATATTACACAGTCAACACCACAGATATTTAGATAACTCAAGAAAGGAAGAAATAGTTAGATCAGACTTAGACACCTTCCTCACTCAAACTCAAATAACTTGGGTTCGACAATACCTTCCCCACACAACACCAAGAAGGTACTGCTTCACTACACAACAATTCCTCGAGTGCCACCTTCCCCCAGTTTCTATTCAATGTGTGCATAGAAATACCACTCAAAACCTAATCATCTGCTAGGAGGTTACAATCTTCACTAGGTTTACAAATCTTAGTTGTGGACACCTAACTTCCTTCCAGGGATTAACTCCAATAATTATCTAATCGACCATGCACGTTATCACATGATTAAGAACAACCATGCTTACTATGACATCAAAACAATGAGGAGAAGGATATATCATGTGTGTGAATGATATTGGGGAAGGATTCAACAAGTCCAAGGTATGATTTTGACAATTGGGCATGTTACATAGGGTTTAAAATAAAATTTCACCATTGTTGGACATACTCAGACAAATTTGGAACAATCTTGCAATCATTAGAACATAAACATAAATTCTAGGTGCACACACACCAGTTCAACAACTGGGACAATCTTCTAGCTCTTGTAAACATAACAACAACGGAAATACATATAAATTGTGCTCAAATACTCCTTCATCGAATTCTAGTCATGACTACAAACCAAAACTTAGAATGTCAATTCTCATATGGGAAAATAATGGTATACACACTAACATGAGAGTTAGAGTTGCTTAATCTAGGGAGCTCTTCATCTGCCAACCTCCGAATGACAGATAATTCAAGAATGAATTCAATTCAAATAATATATTACCCAATAAGAAATCCCCATTTCCCAGTTCTCTAGGGTGACTGACACAAGAAAACTCAAATCCACACCTTCCCTTTCCCAAGACAATAATTGCCACTACTTCCCTCTTGGAAGAATTAAAATATTGGGTGCATGAGCCAACTTGGTAATTTATGGCTCATAAGTTATCTCTTGGACACTTGGCTTTCATATATCAAATTCAAGGGTTTTACTGCATCCATCCCCATCCTTAGGAAAATCATATTCCATGCTCTTGTTTCCTTTCACAATCAACTGTGGGTTTTCTTGATTAATATCATGTGTATTTACATCACATTTACAATTCTATTATGCTTGGCCAACACATGGTCCAGTACACCATATTTACTTGCTAATATATACTTTGGATATCCATGGTAGGGAATTGGCCTTGAGCCCCTCACCATTTTTCTTATAGTAATCAATGATATTATGCCATTTAAATAGCATATGCCAAGGGTTCACAATTATGGACTTTACACAACTTCCATCAAAACTCATTTTGTTTTTATTCTTTCCATTCCCAGTAATGAGGAGATTTCAATGCATGTATGAAACCCAAGTGTGAGCCAATGGCAATTTATGTGCCTCAAAAAATGTAGTTAATACAACTAAAATATCAGCTAGTGCAACTTGGCGATCCTCATTGCCATATCTAGCCAAACATATATCCTCCCACAATATTTCATGAGGCTAGATCCATTTCAAGAAGAGGCATTCATTGTAGCACAAAAAATAAATAAATAATTCTTGGAAAAACAAAAACATGGAACAGATGAGCCATGTACCTACACCTTCGGGTGGTCCAAGATTCCATATCTTCTCAAATTAACAATTTGCAATGGTGTTTTTGTGAAATGTTCAATCCAAGCATAATACAAATTCAAGAATTTTTTGAAATCAAGTTTCAAAAGGAAACATTTTTCCAATATAGTGCTTGTTAAAAGGTTGAGAGCGAGGACTTGTTACACCATCCATCTAGTTTCAACCTATAAGGAGTCACATCACTCATGGTGGTGCAACTATGGCCAAGTAGAGAAACACAAAAATTATGTTCTTATAATTTGATTAGTGGGGCTTTACTCATCTGAAAATTTTGTAATTGGGCATGAAGTTGCATTGATGACAAAAAGTCCATTATTTTAGTACATGTAACTCAGAGATGCAAAATACCTTTTGTATGTATTTAATATGATCTACCTTGTATAATACATTGCAAGCCACTGAACCATATACATGTCGGGACAAGGAAGGAACTCTCATACTTAATGTTAAGCCCTCACACCTATTTCTTTTTCTAGAAGAAAACCTACAATGCAATGAAAGTGTCAATTAGTAATGCATTTAGGGCCAGACTCAAGGTCATGGAGTGAGTGGGGACCTAAATTTCATGAATTGAAAATTCATACACAATGGATGAAATGCATTGTCTCCATGTCATTGGTATGAAAGATGGTTGAAAAGTTTCAATCCTAGGGAAACAAATTACACCATATTTTACCCACCCAAACAAGTATACCCTCTATATTTTATTTTATACCCTCTATTGTAGCTTCTTCAAATAATTCTTTATTAAGCCCATTATGCATTGCTTTCCCTGGTCTTGGATGGATTTATTCTTGGCATAATTAACATTTTCTAAATATAAATATAGTTTCCTTACGATTATGTATTATGTATATAGTTTAAATTGGAGAAGATAGGTTTGAGAATATAACTCGTCAACATGGTTGAGCATTCAAATCATTTGTTGCCATGGTTGGGTCAAACATTGCAGACAAAAATATCAAAGATTAATGGACTCAGCCATAAAATATTGTTCAAGGATTATTTTAAAAAGTAATGGACAAAAATGAAATACACAAAGAAAAAAAATCCAAGGTCTTTGAGTATATAGAACCAATACTACAAAATTCTTCATGATCTCTGAAGTTATTAAAAAAAACCCACCAAAATGTATCAAAGCTTACCAAATGTATGTGAAAATGAAAAGCTTAAAACAACTTACCTATGGTTGATAAACCATAATAGGAACAACTTTAATGATCCATTTCGGGCTTAGATAATCTAAACAACCAAGGAAAAGGGATTAGTTCTTTTTCAACCTTCAAATTTTGTCTCTACCTTCACCCTCCTCTTATGTGACTCTTCACTGCCATTAACTCTTATTTCTTCCCTTAATCTTCACTCCTTTCGATAATCTCTGCACTGTGTTGATGGTTGATGTCATTCCAATCACACAAAAAAAGAAATTCCAATCACGAGAGAGAGCACACAATGATTTGTTTTTTTGTTCGCGATGATGATTTAACCACTACATGATACATGATTGAATGCGAGCAGAGGAGATCACATCACACATGATTGAATTCATGCATAAGAGAAATGGTTAAAGTGATGAAAATGATCACCTTCAGATTTGATTGAGTGTTCTTTTTTCACCCAACCATCTCCCTATTACATTGTCATGAACAACAACCAAAAATATAATTATAACCAAGATGCCCATTCCTTATTTGGGTCCAACGATTTTTGTATTTTAGTCATGGTGTGTGGTGTGTGGTGATGTTGGGCTTAGACACTTTCCCCTCATCTTACAAACTCTTAGTTGAAGACAAATGTTGATGGGCCCATTCAATTTGTTGTAAGGATTCTAAGAACTTTTCACCCATTATATATAATTTATATGAAGTTTATTTTGAAGTTTAATAGAAGGGTTTATGTAAACTATTATTTCAAATTTGTTCTAAAACTTATACAATTATGTGGGGTTATTTTTGTAAGGCGTTGTTCCTTCTTCGAATCATATCCTTCGATTTTCCTATTCAAATATTGTCAATTGTTTGCTTGTATTAGGAAACTATCCAACCCATTTATGTTGTTGATCACAATTGTGGGTGGCAATGGCAGGTAGCCTCCTTCAATACAGACTAACAACTCTTGCCTTGTTGCTTTCAATTCTCTAGTAAAATTCAATTATTTGCAGACATTTGCAGTGAGCTATGAGGCGATGCTTTGTAGTCTTCTATTATACCACTTGTCTCTTAAATTCGCTAGTTCATGGAGGATATGATAAGAAATCTTCTCTTGACTAGCATTTTCTGCAAGTAGGAAACCCCATCTTTTGTGGTGCAATTCCCTTGTTAGCATATCGTTATTCCTATTCACTTCACAAATATGTGAACTAGAGTAATGGAAATGGCGATAGAAACAATGTGTTATTACAACGTAAACATTTTCACGTCTATTCTACAATATTCCCCAAATTCAATACAAATCAAGGTACACTTTCTAGGATGAAAGAGCTAAGGCTTAAGATTTATTCATTTTTTTTTATAAAGAACCTGTAAGTATCATCTATCATTTAACAAGATTTTTTTTAAGGGCGTAGAACTATGCGATAGCTTGCATTTAGGTGATACAAAATGACAAGGATTTGCACATTTAATAATATAAAAATTTACATTTTGAAAAATATTATAAAATTATATAATAATGGTTATTAGCAAAAGAAAGAAGACAAATATTGTCTTATGTACTACTAAACACGTAGGGATTTATGGGTACAATTAGTTGGGATAGAATTGTACATTGTTGACACTTGAGTATGGATAATGTAAATTCTATGTCATAGTATAATGCACATAAAAACTTTGGGTTTGAAGGATGTTTTTTTTTGGTAAGCTGCACAGATCTATTATAATACAGAGGCAAAAAATACATAATTCATCTTGGCCACCCGAGGTTTAAGGAGGTGATGCCACCCTTGAGCCTCTCAAAAATAGGTCCTCTAAGAGAACCAACGTCTAAAATGTCCATGACTAAAAGTATGGGCCTTTGGCCCCTAGACTGAGACATAATTACACTAATCCAGCATAAAACATACTTAATCATATACTTGAGCTTAGACATAGATTTCAGTAGCAAATATGAAAAAAGAAATAGTTACAAGGTTCATAATTAAAAACAGACAATTAACAATATTTTCCTGACCAAAAACCTGGGCGATGCAACCATTAAATTGGAGGAATTTCTTCAGTGATAGGGCAAGCCCATATTTCTTCCTGGGACAGGGTAGGCGAGTTGGTGGTGGCATTCGGGGCCAGAGAAGGTGAATTCTACTACTGCTAGGCTGGAATTTCCTTCATATGCTTGAAAAGCGGCTCTACCATTGAGGGGATGGGAAAAGGCTGAGTGCGAGGAGCCGCGGTTGAGCAACCAGTTGCACTTCCGCTACCACTGAGACTGGTAAGCACCCAACCTCTAGATTCACTTCCGCTGACACCGCCACCCTGCGCATGACCCCCAGCCTTCAGACTTCCTAGACCAAATATTCCTACCATGCCCTTCCAAGCAAAAGGGTTTACCATGGTCGTAAGCTGAGCTTCTATCTCAATGATTTTAGATTTCATGGTATGGACTGCAACTCGTGCAAAAGACCAGTTGCTGAGCATGTCCTTAGCGAGGTTGCAGAGCATGTTCTTCATCAGCCAATAATGATTGATTTGGCTACAATCTCGTCGGTCGAGAGCTTCTGGTTGAGGACACGAGTCTCCCAAGCTTCCATTAAAACACGGACATAAGGAGAGATGTGAGGTTCGTAATCCGCCAGGACCTGAAAACTATAGCCACGCTGGGCTTTGCCTCTCCTCGAGCTAGCTCTCCTTGGTGTTCCTCTCTGTTGCGACATAGAGACCAACTTGAGTCGGGCCTGCCTGAAATATACGAGATGGGGAGCGCTCCTTCCTGCAATACACCAAGAGAACACAGACACAGAGACACAAAGAACCTTCAAATGCGCAGCGAGCCAAGCAATGCTCCAAGTTGGGCCATAAATCACAATGGCATTGAAAACTATACTCCTGTCAGTTGAGGTACCTGTGTGCAATAAATTTTGTTGCAGGGCCATGAAAGCTTCTAAGAGGACGGACCTTCGCCAGCCCAAGCTGCATGATCCAAAGTGAGAGTCGGAGTGTCTCCCACGCTCAAAGGGCTTAGGAGGGTTGAGCTGTCGCGGTAGGTGTCAATGATGGGCTCATGCTAGTCGACACGTGTTCTTTGCGATGACCGAGGGGAGGCACAACGGTCGCTAGAATTATCATGCGCAGCCAGGAGGGTTTGAAGGATGTTGAAGACTATATTTATCTACTAAAAATAGTAATCAAATCACAAGTAATTACTTTAATTTTCTTTATGATAAAAAGATCCATTGACCTAGATATGGTGGGAGGAGTCATTCACTCGCTGAATCAAATCAAATTTTATTTATCTATTAATAAAATAGTAATCAAATCACAAGTAATTACTTTAATTTTCTTCATGATAAAAAGATTCATTGACCTAGATATGGTGGGAGGAGTCAAGTCGCTAGTCGAATCAAATCAAATTTGTTTATAAAGATTTATTGACCTAGATATGGTGGGAGGAATCCATTCACCAGTTGAATCAAATCAAATTTATTTATATATATATGTTAAAATATAAAATATACTCTTTTTTAATATGTTAAATTATTTTATTTTTTATTTTTATTTTTAATAATTATATATTTTTTTTATTTTTTTTTAACTTTTTTATAACAACATCACTTCCACCTAACCTCTTTAGTATCATTTGACTTAATTTTTATATCATATAATAAAACACTTAAATTTAATATCGTATAGTCAAATTGATATGGCTTGACTTAAATTTTAAACCATGACTTGACTTAAATTTTATACCATATAATAGTAAAATTGATAGTTATCTAATTTCACATGAATATCCCCAAAATTAAATGTATGTATATTAGTCCTCATAAAATTGATATGACAGACTTAAATTTTATACCTTACAGTAAAAAACTTAATTTATACCATATAGTAAAATTGATAGTTATCTATTTATACAATGAATATTTTTAAACTTAAGTTTATGTATATTAATCTTTGGTATGAAATATGTAATTGTG
>LPNX011148447.1:8893-46147 GCA_001517045.1 Pseudotsuga menziesii
TGAGATTGTTTTTTTTAATATCCATTATATGGTTTCATAAAGTTTGACTTTATATTAGAAAACACAAATTATTATATATAAACCACACAAAATACTTCCATAAGTATTTATGTTGTCACTCAACAATTTCCTCCATGATTTATGTACCTCTACATAGTTCTTGCATTGAATAATGTTTGAACAATGTTTTTTTAAGCATTGGGATACGTTGCCTTCTTTCATTTTTATTTTTTCTAAAATAAAATTATTGTAAACACGTCGAGTATGAAGGCAAATGTTTGGAATAAACATGATGGCCCAACATTCTCCAAATTTTAAATTTGGAAACACATCGAGTATCAAGGCAAATAATGACCCAACATTCTCCAAATTTTATTGTAAACACCTTGAGTATCAAGGAAAATGCTTGGAATAAACATGATGGCCCAACATTCTCCAATATTTCTGACATGGGGAGGGCTCGGACTCTTCATTGCAACTATGTAATGCATAACATTGATGCATGATAGACATGCCTCCCAGCTCATACATTGCTTAACCTGGAGGTCGGGTAGTCAACCAACCTGCAGAATTCGGCCAACGCATTTATGCAATCGGTGTAATCTATTATTTAAATTGTAAATTTGGCTAGAATATATTGTTGAAATTTCAGCAGTAACCAGAACTATTGCATTCTTGAAAGACCCAATTGCAAATTCTAGTGGGTTCTTTTTAGATAATGAAGTTAAAATAAAATTGGAAATGATCTTATAAATTAAATTAAAAGGTTCTATAAATCAACTTTTCATTTTCTGCGAAATCATTAATAACAAGTGGCTACGTAGTAGCATTAACTGCCGATGAAGAAATTTGCAGTGGCCATATTTTTTTATAGAGGTGGCACATGCTTTTGGTATTCATAAACGCTACAGTATTGTTTTTCTATTAATATATTAATTTAAAAAATTGAATTATGTCATTTGTTATTTAACATTTGTGTATTGTTTTTCTATTAATATATTAATTTAAAAAATTGAACTATGTCATTTGTGATTTAACATGTGTGTACCATGTACCATGAACAGGTAAATGAAAGGAAAGGTTAACGAAAGGAGTAGTCTAATGGGTCGACGATTTGCGTTAGACTACTTCGTCTGTCCAGGCCGTTAATGTTCCCGTCGGCCATCTTGTCCTCCGGAGTCCATCACATCCATCCAGCCAAGGGTCTCACATAAATCTTTTTTTAACTACTTCCATAATGAGTGGCGATGACTTGCAAACCCAGGTTTTACTTCACATTTTTCATACTTCTAAATAATTTGAATGATACATTTTTCATATCTTCTGAGCTCTTATATTTTCTGTTTGCAGGTTATTGAAAATCAGGCTCTTTCTCACAGCGCAACAGACAAACAAATCCATTGTAAGAGGAGCATGTTGGACAATCTCCAATATTACTACAGGGACCAAACAACAAGTTCAGGGTGCATGTTTACGCTATTCTTATTTTATTTATCCCGGCTTTGATTTCGAAACCAACATATGGAAACAACCTCTTATGAAACAACTTGTTTTTTCTGTCTCTTAAAATATGTTTGTTGTTCTCATATTTTATAGTTTATTTATTTGATTACTATATTGATATCTTTATTCTTCAAACATAAACATATAACTCCTGCTTCTAGTTTGTTTGATTATAAACTTGGATTCATTAGAACCACAGTATCAGATACAACCTAAAATCCCATTTTCTTAGCACACTGGTTGTTTCTCGAAGTCAATCTCCAATAGGATATCAGCATGTTGGACCGAATGTTGCAGAACTTCAACCAGCTATCGAATGCGTCCACAGCAACGGGCTACTTCGTCAGCAACTCAAACCCCAACCGGTCTCTCTGCGCGTGAACTAGAATCGGTAAAGTGTGTGAAATACAAAGCAAGTTCCACTGAATGTGATGCCATATCGTGCAGTATTTGCTTATCAAAGTTGAAAGATGAAGAAGAAGTTTGAATACTGGCAGGGTGTAATCATTCATTTCACTAAACATGTATCGATCGATGGCTTTCTTTGAAGAGCACCGGCCTTGCGCAGTTCGTCGTAATGCCCAGAATGATTTCAACTGCACCGTGCGTAATGCCCAATACAAATGAAATCATAAATATAATATCTAAGGTTTGTAAAAGTTGTTTAAATCATAAATATAAACAAGTTGCTGGATTCATTGATATAAACTATTAAAATTGTATAATTTAAATATAACTAGACATACTAAATCCATTTTTTTAATAAAAACCTATTTTAAAAATTAAAAATCCTAATATAATCAAAGATCATGTTGCCAAATTCCATCACTCAGGAGAAGTTAAAATTGTCACAGACAAATAATATATTCTAATATATATTTGCAAAGATTTTTAAAACTCAGAATCTTGTTTATATGCAAAGTCTTTTAAAAGTTTAGTATTTATTCACAGATCTCGTCTATAAGACTGAAATGACAGCTTTTTAATATATATTTGAAATGTTTCTTAAGAGTTGTAGATTTTTTAAAAATTTATGGATAAAAGAAGAATCGGTTCCTTCAATTTCAATGTTATAAAGAAGATATATGAAATCACCACAGCTCAAAAATAAATTTCTCATATAACTTTTTTAATGCCAATAATGCCTAATACCATAATATACTACAGCACACGACACTGTAATATTAACATACTTGAAGCTTCCTTGCTCCTTCCCTGGCACGTCCTGTGAACCTTAAAAGTGAGTTATAGGAATGGCTGACCTTTTTTGCTAACATGCCATAAAGGACTTGGAGATCCGAGTTTCAGGATTGACCGACCGCTAACGTGCCAAAAAAGGACTTCGTGAAATTACAAGATATATCGATAAGAATCTACAGAAAACACATGTGTGGATATCATTTAGCTCACAGCAATACACACATTGAGCTGTCATGGATAATATCAAGAGCTCGTCGAAATCTTCTGAAAGATCTGCCAAAATAACGTTTTATTAAGTAATAATCTTTGTGAGTTGTTCGTAATGGTGCTCAGATCGTTGATCTTTAGGTTGCACTGACCTATCCAGAACTTTTCGGCTAAGAATAACAATACACTAAAGGTTGTAAATATTCTTGGTTCTTGGCTCGATTCTTGATACCAAAAGCAGTTTTCTCCAATTAAAACCGCCTAATTGTTTACCGGCGCCGGATCGAAACTCCTTGAACAAATCTTCTTGAAAATCTCTCAAAATATTAGTCTTTTCAAGTTGTTTTCCGATTTCGTAATTTTAAAGGAATACATGTTGTGGCTCAAATCTTCGATATTTAGGTCGCACTGACAAAGGTTGATTCGATACCATTATAAAACGGCAATAGTAAGGTTGAAAGCAAAACCTGATACCACAATAGAGTCTAAATCGAGACATTGTACTCTTGAACCCATACCCTAGTGACCATAATTCCAAATTGTTTCCCGGAAAACAAGATTCCAAATTGTAGCTGCATTGGTTGTTTTCGTATGGGCTGTGAGAAGATGCAAGATGCCAGGAAGAGCCTGATTTTCAATAACCTGCAAAAAAAAAAAAAAGAGCTCAGAAGATATGAAAAATGTATAATTCAAATTATTTAGAAGTATGAAAAAAGTGAAGTAAAACCTGGGTTTGCAAGTCATCACCACTCATTATGGGAGTAGTGTAGAAGAAGATTTATGTGGGACCCTTGGCTAGATGGATGTGATGGAATCGGGAGGACGAGATCACCGACCGGAACGTTAACGGCGTGGGGAGATGAGTAGTCTAAAGCCGGGCGAAATCGTCGACCCGTTAGACTACTCCGTTAACAAAAGAGTAGCATGGGCCAGGCCAGATTTGACCCAAAATACCATGAACAGGTTAATGAAAGGAAAGGTAAATGAAAGATTAGCATGGGCTAGGCCAGAGCTGACCCAAAATACCCCGCTTCTGTTCTTGGCTATAAACGGATATATATGGATATATATTTTCTTGGATATCAACGGATATATATAAAAGAGATTTACAACTCAAAGCATTTAATAATTATCTCTCTGGTTTTCACAATGGCAAGGTTATGGAGACAACATAAGCAAATTTAATTTATACACATAAAAACATAAAACTCCATATCATATCAGAGGTTATACACATAAAAACATAGAACTCCATATCATATCAGAGGATATTTCATTGATATATCATGAGAATTAGAGAATACATATGCTTAGCTTTACCAAAATGTTGACAAACACATAGCCTTTCTGATGCAATCTTATACCAATAAGATTGCAAGTTGCAGAGCATACTTGGTAAAATACTATTGGTAAAATAGTATATTTAGGTTGTTTTTAGTAAACATTGTATTTTTCTATATTTAAAAATATAATATTAATATTGGAAATATATAAAATTCCATTTATTTTCAATTTTTGTTTTCCTATATTTAAAATTGTATTATATTTAAAACAAGTATAACAACTAAAACTAGAAGTTCTTCCTTAAGCGAGCTCTAATCCCAGAATGAAGTTCTTCCTTGAATAGGGTGATGTCTAAGATCTTGGCTTCATCCTCCTTTAATTCCTTCTTCTAGTTTTGTAGCTTTGTTGGAACTACAAAGCAAAAGGATCATCGAAACTCCAAAAAATATTGATGCATTGAAAAATGATCAGTCCATTTTAGATGGACTTCAATTAAAATTATGTGTTGATAAAATTCTCAAATAGAACTTCTCTTATCTGTTTGTTTGAAAAGAAGTTGTATTTAAGTCTTGTCTTTTTCAAAATTGTAGACTTCTGGTACTCTCAAATGTCATTTTCGCTTACACAATTTGAACTATTGAGAGAACTAGAGCACTTTCACAATGATATTTCACAATTCTACGGCTACATAGACATCTTCTTTTCAGATTCTAGACGTTTACAAATATCCTAGGTTGCATACAGTCGTTGTGATGTTTTTGTCTTAGGTTATAGTAGAAGAGAAATATGTTAAAATAAAAACAACTTAGAGATTTGAGGTTATATGTTAAAAATAAAAAATAGCTAAAAGATTTGAGGTTGTAAAATTGACATCTCTTGCGTTTTTATGATCTGCAGCAGTTGGCTCTTAATGCTAATAGTCAAAACCGAGCCGACTAAACTTGGGTTTAGGGCTCAGTCAATATTTAAAAATTATTTTCACTTTTTAACTCCGACCTGTTTTTACCGCGACCACCCTTTTTACTGCGACCAACTTTTTACCTGCGATCAAGTTGATAGGTGCGATCAAGTTACCTACGATCAAGTTGATGCCTGATGCGATCAACTTATCTGCGATCAAGTTGATGCGATCAACTTATCTGCGATCAAGTTGATGCTTGATGCGATCAACTTCTCTGCGATCAAGTTGATGCCTGGTGCTATCAACTTCTCTGCGATTACAATGATAGAATATGTTTCTTAGTCTAAGGAATTAAGAAATTACAAATACTTTTCACCTGCGAGTAAGATGAAGTAAAATGACCACATTTACAAATCCAAATAACTTATGGAAAACATATGCCCAAATATGTAGGAATATTTGAGTCGAACAAAGTGCGGTAAAACCTGGAACTTTCACGTGGTGATATTTTTATGGGTTCTTGTTCTTTTACTTATCAGTAATTGTAAAAGGCATTTACATAAGTAAATCTGGAAATATGAGCGGCCAAATAATCATGAATTCAACCACAAACTATTTCATATATTTAACTATGCGGAAATACAAAGTAATACAAACTTGTTTGTTACAAACTCGTCAATCCACAGAGCTTCAGCTCTTCGACTAAATCAAATGCACAGAAGCTTGAGCTTCGACTTCTCTTTCTCATCCGGAGTTCCTCTGCTGTCTAATGTCTCTCTTGTGTCTGTGTTCCTGTGTTTGTCTGTTTGTTGTAAACTAAATTACAAAATGCTTCTTCTATTTATAGGCAATTTGAAAATTGCTTCAGCTTAGACTGACTTACTTGCCGACTTACTTTCCATTAAGCACTGCAATAACTATCTACCTAACAACTTAGCTTCTGAAATAAATTCGACTGAATTACGCTGCCTACATGTGGACTTTTCCTTCTTGTCAGACTGACAGACAAGATCGTGGCTTGTACAGACTCTGACAGAGTCGGCTAGAGATCAAGTGCAGATCTGCGAATAATTACATTTTTCCAACACTCCCCCTTAATTATAAGCAGATGGAGTTTTTTTTAAAACAAAATTTTACAAAATGTTGTCAGTTCTTGATGGTTCTGTGACAAGTCTTTTAAGACTCTCCTCATCCAGACAGCTTGACATGCAGCACTTGTTGCTGCAACATACTCTGCTTCAGCTGAAGATAGAGTTACTATGGGCTGTTTCTTTGAATCCCATGAAACAACACCTGTACCAAAATGAAATGTATATCCAGATGTGCTTTTCCTGTCATCTATGATGCCTCCATTGTCACTGTCAGTGTAACCAATGAGTTTAAAATTTTCTGAGGTTTAATACATAATACCAAGATCTTTTGTGCCACTTACATACCTCAAAATTCTTTTACCTGCTTGCCAATGTGAGTCTTTTGGTGACTCCATGAACCTTGAGATCAGACTTACACCATACATAATGTCTGGTCTTGTTGCTGTCAAATACATAAGGCTGCCAACAAGCCTTTTGAACAACGTAGGATCTACAGTGGATCCTTCATCATCCTTGCTTAATTTTAAACCTGTTATCACTGGTGTTGGGGCTGTCTTGCAGTTAGACATGTTAAACCTTCTTAAAACTTCACTTGCATACTTAGACTGTGATATAAAGATACCACTTTCAGACTGCTGAACTTCAATGCCCAGAAAAAACTTCATAAGCCCCAGATCAGTCATTTCAAATTCACTTTCCATGACTGTTTTAAAATATGCTATGCCATAATCACCAGTAAATATTAAATCATCTACATACAGGCAGATAATTAACATCTTACCTTGCTCATCGAATTTCGTGTACAAAGTCGGTTCACTTTCACTTCTGTGAAATCCATTTTCAATGACATAGGAATCAATACGACTATACCAAGCTCTAGTAGCTTGCTTCAAACCATAGAGTGCCTTTTTCAGCCTGTACACTTTGTGCTATTGACCTGGAACTTCATACCCTTGTGGTTGTTCCACATATACTTCCTCTTCTAGATAGCCATTTAAGAATGCCGACTTGACATCCATTTGATGAACATGCCATTTGTTTTGTGCAGCAATGGCCAAAACTGTTCTGACTGTATCCATGCGTGCAACTGGTGCAAATGTTTCATTGAAGTCGATGCCGGGTTGCTGTGTGAACCCTCTTGCTACCATTCTTGCCTTGTGCTTTTGCACATTCCCATCAGCATCTTGCTTTGTCTTATAGACCCATTTGACACTGATTACATCCTTATCTTTTGGTACATCGACCAATTCCCATGTCTGGTTTTTCTCAATGCATTCTATTTCTTCATCCATGGCTTGTGCCCATACTTCTTCTTCAACAGCTTCTTCAAATGTTAATGGATCATATATAGGAGAAAATAATGCAAACAGAGAGAATGAATTAGGTGTACCAGCTTCATATATCTCTCGCAGACTTCTTGTCTTCATCGGTTCTGTCGATGTTGACCCCAACGAATTGCTTGATGGAGTCTGCTATCCTCTTGGTGTACTTGTCGGTGTAGCTTGAGCTGCTACTTGTGTCGATGGTCCTTGTGCTGAACCATGTCTTGGTGTCATGGGAGTCGACGGTGCTCCAACCGATTGATTTACATGTGGTATTTGAACCACTTCCTCTTCCATATCGTCATTGTCAATGTTTGACATGATCTTGACATTTGTGTCGACGGTTCCATCCCATGATTCATTCTCGAAAAATTGAACATCCCAACTGATTATCACTTTCTTTGTGATGGGTTCATACAACTTGTATTCTTTTGTGTCTTCTGAATAGCCGACAAAAATACATTTCTGTCCCTTCTTGTCTAGATTCCTTCTCAGCTCATCTGGAATATGAGCATATGCAACACAACCAAAAAATTTTAAATGTGAGACACTATGATTCATACCTGTCCATGCTTCTTGGGGAACTTTGTTCTTCACACTCTTTGTTGGACATCGGTTCATAATGTATACAGCAGTTGCGACTGCTTCACCCCAATACTCATTAGGCAAATGCTTGGCTGCCAACATGCTGCGTGCCATCTCCATGATGGTTCTGTTCTTTCTTTCGGCAATACCGTTCTGCTGAGGTGTATACCGTGCAGTGAATTGTTTCTGTATGCCATGGGTCTTGCAAAAATTCAGAAATTCATTTGAAACATATTCACCTCCTCTATCGGTCCTTAAGATCTTGATGCAGTGTCCACTCTGGTTCTCCACGAGTGCCTTGAACTGCTGAAAATAACCAAATGCATCAGATTTGTGTTTCAAGAAATATACCCACGTCTTTCTTGAGTAGTCATCAATAAAGGTTAGAAAATATTTGCAGTCACCAATGGATGATGTCTGCATTGGACCACAAATGTCAGAGTGCACAATTTCAAGTGGTGTGCGTGCTCTATAGGACTTTCCAACTGGAAATGTCTCTTTGTGCTGCTTGCCAAAAATGCAACCTTCACAAACCCTCTCTGGTCTTTCGATCAATGGTAATCCCTTCACCATATTCTTTGTGTGCAGTAGCTTCAGCCCACCAAAATTCAGATGTCCAAATCTGAAATGCCACAACCAGGATTCATCGTGAACTTCTGTCTGAAATGCAGCTTGCAAATTAGCGCTGCAATTTTCTCTCTTGTCGAGGATCTCGACTGTTTCTTCATTTTTTGCCTTGAATGCAGCTTCTGTATTTGTCTTCCCTTTTATGTCGGGAACTATCCTCAATGGAAACAAGCGGTTGCTTGTCATTGGCACTTTTGCTATTAGCTGGTCGCTTGGACGCTTGTCTTTGATTACACAGTGTTCATCTTCCATGTAGACTCTGTAGCCTTTTTGTAACAACTGTCCAATTCTTAAAAGATTATGTTTCAGACCTTCGACATGATAGATATCAGGGATATACTTACTCTCCCCCTGTTTGGTTATAATATCAACAGTGCCTTTTCCTAAGACAGTAACTTGGGCATTGTTTCCAAGTGTAACATCAGTTTTAACTGAAGTGTCTAGACTGGAAAACAAATTTAAATTACCAGTCATTTGATTGCTGCATCCTGAGCCTAAGTACCATATGTCATGTGGACTTTCTTGAACAACATTGCATTCAAGTGGAGATGTCGATGCTATTAACATTACACCTGTTGAAGTGTTGGTGCTGGTTGACTGACTTGGGCTTTGCCTTCCTTGGTCATATTGTTTCTTCCTGCATTCATATGCATAATGACCAAACTTCTTACAGTAATGACATTGAATTTTTGATTTATCAACCCTCTGGCCACTTGGCTGACTTGGGTTCTGGTTATCTCCTCTGCCAGCGACATTTGTAGGACTTCTGCCTCATCCTCCTCTTGAAGAACTTCTCCCCCTGCCTCTACCACGGCTTATGGATGACTGTGCTGCAAATGCACCTTCCAATGATGTCTGTGATCTGCTGATTCTATGTTCATGATTGATGAGTGAAGCTTGCAGCTCATCAATGCTGAATGTCGCCATGTTTGTGTGTTCCTCTAAGATCACAACCAAATTTTCAAATCTTGGGGGAATACTTCTGAGAATTTTTTCAACAACCCTTTGGTCTGATACGGGTTCTCCATGAGATTTCAGTTGGTTTATCAACCCAACAACTCTGGTGTAGAATGTGTCTACATTCTCTGAATCTTTCATGCACAGAGATTCAAAATCTTTTCTCAGAATTTGCAGCTTGGATGTCTTTACCTTATCCAAACCTTGATAGGCAGTCTCCAATGTATCCCATGCTTCCTTGGAATTAATCTTTGCTGCTATTCTTGGGAATATTCTCTCATGCATAGCTTGATGTATGAAGAACAGAGCTTTTCCATCTTTCTTCCTCTGTTCTCTCAAGACATCTTTCTCAGCCTATGTGAGATTGTTATATGCAGCCATGTCTGCTGGTTCTGCATACCCATGCTGGACTATCTCCCAGACATCTTGACCTCTGAATAAAGCCTTCATTGTTAAAGACCAATATTCATAATTCTTTCCTATAAAACTTGGAGGTTGTAATGAACCAGAAGTGGAAGCCATTTTTAATTTTTAATTAACTTTCCGTAGAAAATTAATTTCCACCTTTTAAGACAAGATTTCTTTCCTAAAATCTTGGGCTGTTATATACCTTGCTCTGATATAACCTCGCTTTGATACCATATAGCAAAAACCAAGTCGACTAAATTTGGGTTTAGGGCTCAGTCAATATTTAAAAATTATTTTCACTTTTTAACTCCGACCTGTTTTTACTGCGACCACCTTTTTACTGCGACCAACTTTTTACTTGCGATCAAGTTACCTGCGATCAAGTTGATGCCTGATGCGATCAACTTATCTGCGATCAAGTTGATGCCTGATGCGATCAACTTCTCTGTGATCAAGTTGATGCCTGATGTGATCAACTTCTCTGTGATCAAGTTGATGTCTGATGCGATCAACTTCTCTGCGATTAGAATGATAGAATATGTTTCTTAGTCTAAAGACTTAAGAAATTACAAATACTTTTCACCTGCGAGTAAGATGAAGTAAAATGACCACATTTACAAATCCAAATAACTTATGGAAAACATATGCCCAAATATGTAGGAATATTTGAGTCGAACAAAGTGCGGTAAAACCTGGAACTTTCACGTGGTGAGATTTTTATGGGTTCTTGTTCTTTTACTTATCAGTAACTGTAAAAGACATTTACAGAAGTAAATCTGGAAATATGAGCAGCCAAATAATCATGAATTCAACCACAAACTATTTCATATATTTAACTATGGGGAAATACAAAGTAATACAAACTTGTCTGTTACAAACTCGTCAATCCACAGAGCTTCAGCTCTTCGACTAAATCAAATGCACAGAAGCTTGAGCTTCGACTTCTCTTTCTCCCCCGGAGTTCCTCTGCTGTCTAATGTCTCTCTTGTGTCTGTGTTCCTGTGTTTGTCTGTTTGTTGTAAACTAAATTACAAAATGCTTCTTCTATTTATAGGAAATTTGAAAATTGCTTCAGCTTAGACCGACTTACTTGCCAACTTACTTTCCATTAAACACTGCAATAACTATCTACCTAACAACTTAGCTTCTGAAATAAATTCGACTGAATTACGCTGCCTACATGTGGACTTTTCCTTCTTGTCAGACTGACAGACAAGATCGTGGCTTGTACAGACTCTGACAGAGTCGGCTGGAGATCAAGTGCAGATCTGCGAATAATTACATTTTTCCAACAAATGCTCCCTATCTCCTGCTATTCTTTGTTATTTGGATCTTAAAAGTAAGCATCGGTGGTATCCAGGTACCCTCTTCTTGCACTCACTGTTTAAGTGTGATAGCCACCGCTTCTTGCCACCATTAAGTGGCAGCCACCGTAAGGTCGATAGCTTCAGTTTGCCCAGGCCGAAGCATTCTTGCAGCATAGTGTGAGACATGGCGGGTATGACAGGATGATTGTAGCTACCAATGCTACCATTTGACTGCCAGAGTAGTAGCTGAGCATGGTTTAAAATCTATTAGTTTGATTCTTTCTGGTCACCTTATGTGGAGTGGTGTAGCCAATTTACCTTGCATGTAAGAGCAAGTGTCAGCCATAATTACTGCATAAGAAAAACTGAACACGTGTCATCCCAACTTAATGTTAATGGTGAGTTGGGAATTAAGCATTGTGCAGAAACAACCAAGTGTTTAAGAGACATGGACATTGAAATCTCAGACTATTGCTGACAGCATTTTGCAAGCTCGGAGATAATCGCTAGCGGAAGGAGGAGGTTAATTTAATTAGAAGTGTAGCTAGCATGTTTGGCAGAGATATGGAGAATGGCGTCAATTTAATGGGTCTGGTATGGAATATGGTGTCCATTTAATGAGGAGTGTGGGTTCGAGAGTTGCGCCGCCACCATTGCAATAATGGGTTGAAATTAGTATATGCTAAAAACTTTTGTTAACTGAACACATGAAATCATTAATTTAAAAACTTTACTTAGAATGGATGAATATGCTGAAACAAATAGACGGTCAAATGAAACTAATACCTTGTCAACAGTATATCGATTACAATTGTACCAGGCCTATCGGCAGGTACAATAATGTGATAATTAAAAACTTCATTAATTACAATTTAACAATGAAGGCTTTAGCAGTAAAAAAACAAAATAAAAAAATAGCCTTCCTGGTTTTTTGGTGATCAAAAGATGATATAGTAGTACAACAACATTATGTTGTTGATGTATGTTGATCTACGTCATTTCTTTTCTCATCCCTTAAATGATGCCAATCAATGTACACCAACAACATTTTATGTTGTTGTGCTAATTACTAGATCCCGTTTGAGCAGGAAAATAATAATACTAATATTATTGTTATTTTAATTAGTATTATTATTTAGAAATTAAATATAGAATAATGTAATTTACTAATATTAACATTATTAATATAAATAATAATATATATATATAATGGATTTAAAAAGGTTCATTTTCTAAAATTGAGTTATGTTTTTAGAAAACAAGGGAAAAATGTTAAGTCACTATTTCTATTCACCTTGTGCCAATGCATGGTCTCTCCTTTCCCATTTGATGCTATGCGTGTTAATTGATTGCGAGCACATTCATCTCATAGGCCTCACCGAGGTTTTATTAACATCACCATTTCTATGTTGCTTCCACATTTCTAGAGGGGTCTTGGCACTAGGCTCTCACTAGGACCCTTTTTAAATATGGTTGCATACATTTGAAATGCATTGTTGTTATATGTAAACGGTACCCTCAATACTAAAATATAAGTTACACACATACACTAAATTACACATATTTGCGTCCCAATGTAAGGGGGTGGAAGAAGGGTATTACATTCCCCTTCTTCTTAGAATAACGTTGACCTCAATGCAATTTTCTTAGGTGTAGCAGATCAGAGAATGGTACTCACTTCTAAATTTTAAATCATTAGATCAAAAGAAACACCAGATCTACTACTAACGACTTTATATTCATGCAAAGATTCAACCTGCAACTATTTTTACATCCAAAGGAATGTTGTTTAACACACAAAAAATGCAATTTATGATATTGTTGAATATGTACCAAATGGAAACTGAAGCATAAAAATCAATAAATGATCTATAACATAAGACACCAACGTGATACTTATATGAGATAAGCATATAGTTAAGTTGTTTGGATACCGTGGGGAATGTTTTAAATATTGGTTAATGATATATGAACATACATAATACATAATGTTATATAATTTGAGCTACCATAGAGAAAGTTTTGTATATTAACCTATAATATATATACTCACAGAATATATAATAATGTTAAATAATTTAAGCTAACATACTTCATGAATCTCAACAATATAAAGTCATCCCAATTACTTTAACATATTTCATGAATCTCAACAATATAAAGTCATCTCAATTACTTTAATGTATTTCATGAATCTCGACAATATAAAGTCATCTCAATTACTTTAAGGACATTGAAATTTTATAGCCTTGAGAGTCTCTCTATCATGGAGCTCAAAACTATCCTTAACTTAATATGATGGGTTTTAACTTTAACATGGCAATACTCTTTCATACTTTTTGGTACCCAATCTCTCTCATAGAATATGATATATCTTATTTATCATTCAATAAGAGCTATTCTAAAACATTTTTAATTCAACATGATGGGTTTTGTCTTTAATATGGCTATACTTTTCTATATTTTTTAATAGTCAATATTTTTCTTTCTCATAGATTTTTTAATAGTCAAATTTTTTCTTTCTCATAGAGTTTTTAACAGTCAATATTTTTCTTTCTCATAGATTATCATATTTCTCAACATAAATTTATTTTAAACCCGGGTTTAAATGAATCCAATTTCTTGAAGTGTATTTTTATTTTTAAATTCAAGAAATTTGATCTTATCGACTGATATATAGGTAAGCTTAACTTTTAACTTATTATTTTATAGGATGACATGAATTTTTACTATAATCTTGTATTTTATGAGTTGATATAAATTTTTTAATTACTTTTTATTTTGGTAATGTAATATTAAGTTAGACTTAAGATTACCTCACAACATCTCCCCAATACTTTGAGTAAAGTATATTGCTCATATTTTACCATCATTCAATCAATAATAATAAACTATTATTACTCCTCTAGGTACCATCATTCAATAAATAATACAAAAATATTATTGCACTCACAGAGAGATATTATTGTCGCAATACTGCTCACAATTTGAATTTATAAATGTGTGAATTCTCCTATGGAAGAACTGATACTCTATTTGGTAATGATGCATCATAATCGTCCTTTACTTAAGAGGATGATGATATCATAGAATTTCAACATTGTAATTTTAGCAATAACTCATACGCAAGATGATGATTGAACCATTTGTCTTTTGGCCACAACTGAACGATCAATTATGTACATGACAGAAATAATGGGAGTTCAATCTCTATATGTATTGCCACATAGAAATCCCAACATTAACGCTATCACTTGCATATATGATGATATCAAGATTGCCTAAATATACTAGTTCTTATCGATGGTTGGGCATAGATATTCCAAGTAACTTTGTTCGCAAGGATTCCCAGATTACAATATGATGTACAAACAAAGAAACAGATTTGATTCGATGTAAGTTAGGTGACCCCACACTTGGAAAGAAATCTTGTGAATTCATGCAGTCTTTGTAGATTCTATATACCACATTCTGAAATAATTCTTGTGAATTCAAGCAGTGTTTGCAAATTCTGTAGGGTCCTTGGCTGTCTTAGCTCTGGCCTTCACTAGTTTGTCAAGCTCTTCAACCCCTCCCACCATTTCAACTTCCTGCAAGGACCAGACAACTCATAAATTAATAACTTATAAAACTGAATTCAGCCTTCTTATAACATAACTTCATGGAGCATTTTGATTATGCAATTTCAACAAACTGCAACTACAATTTCAACAATTCTGGCTCAATTTTGATCAGAATTTTTGCCAAAAAAATGGTACAAATAAACTTCTAAAATTTAGCTCACTCCATAATAAATAACCAGAAGAACAATAACCGAAACAAGTTGATTCACTAAATACAAGGAGTTGGGTAGCAATGGTGCGACTCACTTGGGGTCCAAGGAAAAGACCATAAGGAACTCCATCAAACTTATCTGCATGGTGGAGCTGCAATTGAATTCCAACATGTGGACAATATGATCATCTTTATTTCAATAATTTTTTGTGTTTTTTCTTGTTCACAAAGGAATAATATTGATAAACCTGATGTGCAGCTGCAACCCTCTGAAGATACGAGACATCTGCAATAGGCCCCATAGGAAAACGACGGTGGACAAGGCCATCATGCACAAATATATATGCCATGCCAAATAGAGTGATCCCCAAGCCCTGAAAAAACAAATAATTCAGGCATTCCCATCACAAAACTGATACTGATTTGCTTTCACATAATTAAAGTCTTAACTTCCCCATGGCTCCAAGACTATTGGAATAATAATGTTTCTACAGGAAAACCATAAATAGATGATGAAGAAACAAAAACAACCAAAAATTTTAATACAGGTTTAGGACATTGGGATCAAAATTTACAGCACCAAAGCACAATCTCGGCACAAAGCCTTTCCAGCACCGCAGGCTTCCTTCGCGCCTCCAAACAGTTTGTCCGAGAGATCGAGATGACAAGTCTTGTTATCCTGCTCAATAACTGGAATCGAAGGTACCGTGCTCGAACCCCTTGGCTACTCCGCCTCCAAGCTCCCAATTTCTCCTCCGCCCTTTTCCCCATCACCAGAGCTTAATGCCATGCTTGTAAACAAAGTGAGAAATATGAACAATGATAAACCCCTTCATTTTCCTCAACGTACCTGTGCGCTCGCGTCCCTTCGACTTTAGGTGCTGGTTGGTTTAGTTCATCCAAAACTCTTCGCACTCCTGTTTAGTTAATTCAAGTAACACACTTCTGTTTAGTTAATCCAAAACCCTTCGCACTCCACTCCCATGCGTAGAGAAAATCCGGCCATCCAATTTGGTACATGGACGAAGAATATCCGATTTCCTTCAATCTGGGCCGCGCAAACCTAATTATTAATTAAAAGCATGCGATCGTGTATAGGGGAAAAGTTAATACTATAATTACGCCTATCAGCATAAAAATAAAATAAAAAATAATTTTCTTAATATAACATGTTTTCAAAAGTTTTAATTAGTATGAAATTTTTTTAATTTTTTAGTTTTTTAAAATAAATATTTACATTATTTTTTATAAGTTAATGTATTTTATTTGAATATAAGTCTTCCTTTTAGAATCATGGTTTGAATCCCAAGTTAGAATCAATACACACGGTAATCCCATTATACCAGGATTCCACATTATATCACATTATACGAGGACTCCAACATTCGACATTTTGAGTGAGTGGCAATCAATAATAACTTGCTTTCTTGGGTTATTTGGTATATAGTTACAATATAATGTTATGATATGTCCGTGCTGTTAAAAATGTAAATACAATTAGTTTTTATTAAAGATCATACTTTGAATCTGAACTGAAGAAGGTAGGGTTTGTGACTCCTCTCGGTGCCTTGGAAGGACCATGGTGCAGGCCCTCATGGCCTTTTCCTCTGTGAAGGGCCAATTTTCGCTAATTTGGACCATCCTGGTAAGCTTAGGAATAGTTAGCACCTTGCTGTATGTTTTTGGCTGCAGGGTTTCGATTTTTCTTGAGTCGCATGTTTGAGGTCTTTGGATCTTGGGTCTAGTCCACGCATGGAGTCCATCCCCTGACATGGGGGACTAGTACCAACCATGTCCTAAAAAAGGGGAATTTTTTCTTCTCTGGTTGTATCTTTTTAGGTGATTTCTAGTTTTAGTGGAATGGGTCTAGTGCATTGGTTACTACTCTTGCTTTTTGGGCTGACTGGTACGGCCTGTGGTTTGTTGCATGATTTTCTTCTCATGTCGCATGTCGCTTTGGGGTTATGCTTTTCCTTGATAATTTTAAATCCTTTGTTTATTCTTTTATATCTAACGGTCGTTCTAGTGTTTTGGTGGACTTTGTAGGTAATCATTCTTAGCCTCCCACGAGAAGTGACGGGTTCTTTTTTGTTGTTGACCCGTGTTTTGCGCAGCTTATTGAGCCTTGTTTTTGTGGTTGGTCGCTATCCTTGTGTCGGTTTGGCGGTTTGTCCTTCTGGTTTTGTGTTTCACGCTCTCTTGGTGGTGGTATTGGGCCGTCTTCTGGTTCCAGTTGTTTTGGTTTTAGTCTCGTGGTTTGTGCAACTTCTTGTGCCTTGTTTTTTGCTGTTGGTCACTGTCGTTGTGTCGATTTGGGGGTTTCTCCTTCTAGGTTTGTGTTCCCGCTCTCTTGGTGGTGGTTTTGGGCAGTGCTCCGGTTCCGGTTGTTTTGGTTTTGGTCAGGTTCTTGTTTCTCTTCTCTAGCTGGTTTGGCCCTCTTGCACCAGCATGGTTAACTTTGATTCTCAGGTGCCAGTTTTTGAGGCACGGGTTGGAAATTCTCCTCGCCATGAGGTGTCTTCTTATCCTCGCAATAAGCGAAAAGAAAAGGCCATTAAGGCTTAGGGTGGTCATTTTAGATATGTGCTCGGGCATGATGTGTACATGGAGCAGGTCGAGGCGCTTTGCAACAAAGCACTCATAATTGGTAGACTGGAGTACTGTCGCCTGGGTAAGAAAGATTGGGTTGACTAGGCAACCACTTATTGGAAGCCTCTACTCAATTATGTTCCAACGATTATCCTTCTAGCCAAAGGGTGGCTCGTCTTTTATCTTGGAACTTTGATCATGCTTCACTTGTTCTTAATTCTTTATGGATGATTGGAAAAGGCTCTCTTGTTTTGAACAGATGGCATGTGGCATTTGACCCTTTGCGTGAGAGGTTGGTAAAGCGCCACCTTTGGGTTATCCTTATGGCTCTACCCTTTCCTCTATGGAGTAAGGGTCTGTTGGAGGGAATTGCTAATACGATTGGGAGATTTGTGGCACTCGAGGATGATTTCTAGTCGGTTTTCAATAAAAGGAAGGAAAAAGTGCTGGTTGAGATGGATATTTCTCAGGGACTGCTTGCAAAAGTGGAAATTTTGTGTCAAGACCGTCTTCTTACACAAAAGTTAGACTGTCAAAATGTCCCCTTTCGTTACAACTGCTGTCATGAGGTGGGGCATCTTAGGAGGTTGTGTCCTTGGCTGATGAAGGGTTTGGTGAATTCCTCGAAGGCTGATGACTCCCCTTCTCCATTTGCACAGGGATTTTCTCCTTCTCCTCCTTTCATGGATGCTCCTCAAAATGAAAAGGATGGTATGTATTCTCGTTCACTCTCGTTATTTGATGATGCTTCTGTAAATGAACTTCTTTTTATTCAGTTGGTCGAGGCTAAAGCTTTTAAGCCTCTGGGTGCACAGGTGGCACCCCTTTCACTCTCTCCAGATTCCTAGGTGGAGCCCTCCCCTTCCCTGGCTCTATCGCCCTCGCCGAGCTCGATGTCAAACCCTTGCTTGACTGATCCAGTTCTTTATCAACCCCGGGTGGAAGCTCCTATCAATACCCCTCTTTTCACTCCCAAGGATTTCCCTCCTCTTTCTAGAAAGGATCTGTCTCCTTGCCCGACCTCTCCACCCCGTAGCCACTGTACCGACCCTGCCTTCTCGGATCCTACCTTAATGAAATCTCTTACGATTTTCTCGGACAAGATACCTATATCTCCTTCCACTTTGCCCCTCGACTCTATACATTTTCAAAACATAACAATCTGGAAGAAAAGGAAGAAGCCTCCTGAAAATTCGAATCTGTGCTAGGATCACTTCCCTTTCACCCCTTTATCTGTCAGAATCAAAGATGCGACGAGGAACCATTCTCTCCAGGGATAAGTTCAAGGGCTAATTTTATCCCAGTGGGCTATTTTTCCATGTTTTTCTCCCAAAAAAGATTCACCATTTTGCATTTTTTGAATCCCTGTTTCGCCCAATTCTTATGGGGTAAAATTTTTTCACCCTAAAAGTCGCCAAATTATTATATAAACGGTATAAAATGCTTGAAAATTAAAATATTTTTTGAAAAATATGGCCAATCATTTTATAGTTGGCCTTTTAAGAATTGGTAATATTCGCCAACATTTATACACTTTTAAATAAGTATGGTTCCTTAAAATCATCCCTGATTCTCTCTCCCTTACTCAGGCACTTAGAGCATTGTCCCCTATAGATGATGTTGCTTAATGTGCATCGTCTCTCTGAATATTCATGGCTTTGGAGGGTTAGCCAAGAAAAGAACCCTCTACTCTCTTTTTCGCTCTCTGAAACCTGATAATGATTCTAGTTCAAGAAACCTTGTGTAGCGAGTCTTACCCAGCCCTTTGGGCTTTCTCCAAGCTTATGCCAAGTTGGGAATTTTGTGCCATCAGTGCTCTTGGTCTCTCTGGCGGACTTTTAATAGGTTGGAACCCTCTTTCTGTTAGATGTAAGGCTTCGAAACAGTGACTGGTATTTTGGTACATGCTTTCTTTAGAGACTCTTCTTCCCCGCTCTCAATTTTGAATTGTTATGGTCCTTATAAAAATAGAGAACCGTTCTAGAAAAAGGTGACAGATGGGGGTTTACTGCTTTTGCCTAATCTTGTTCTGGCAGGTGACCTAAATTTTACTGTTGGTGTAGCCAAAATTTGGGGGAATAAATCCCGCCTTGACCCCCTTGCACATTACTTCTCCCAACTTAATGCAGATAATGGGCTAATTGATTTGGTCCCTCCTTGTGCAGGTCCAACGTGGAGAAATGGTAGGGGAGGTGCAGATGAAATTAGTAAAATATTGGACCAGTTTTTGATCTCTTCTTCCCTGGCTCTAGCTTTGCTCTGTCATCATGTCTGGACTGTTCAGTCATAAGTATCGGACCACTACCTTGTATGTATGGATTAGGGAAGCCAAGCCTCTGCTCATAATTATCCTTTTAAATTTAATAAAGCATGGCTAATGGAGGATGATTTTTGTCTTATGATAAAATATTTTTGGACCTTGTGGGTTCCAGATACTATACTGGATGCTATGAAGGATCTTACCCTTAAAATTCGGGTTAAGGATTGGGTCCGAAAATGTTCAGCTAAAATTAACTATGAACTAAGTGAAGTGGAAAGAAAAATCCATTCCTTACTTGCTTCAAATTCTTTTGGCATTTTCTCAGTGGAGGATCTGGAATCTCTGAAAGCACTGAGAGGTAAAAAGGCAAAGGTTATGGCACTTGAAATCATGACTTTGATGCTCAACAGTAGGACTAAGTGGGGAGAGATGGGAGACACGAATACCAAGTACTTCCATTGGATTGCTTCAGCTCAAAGGAATCATAACTCTATTTGGGCCCTAAAAGATGAGGAGAATGAATGTGTGGAAGATGAGTCCAAGCTAAAGGAGATGGGTGTTAGGCATTTCTCAGAGACCTTCAAGGATGACCACAAATCTAATATTGTTGATTAATTGCAAGTGATTAAACTCTTCTCTGCTTTCCTATCAGAGGAAGACTCTAATGATTTCAAATATATGATCTCTCTTGGTGAAGTGGAATCAGCTCTCAAATCCTTAAAAAAGGATAAATTCCTAGGCCCAGATGGCTGGCCAGTAGAATTTTTCCTTGGATTTTTTGATCTTGTGTGGGGAGATCTTCTTGCTGCTTCTGAATCTTCTAGGGTTGAGGGTAGGATGGACTGTGCCCTAAACTCTACCTTTATTTCTCTAATCCCTAAAAAATATAAGCCTCTATCCTTTCTGGACATCAGACCTATCTCTGTGTGTAACATGTCTACAAGCTTATATCCAAAATTGCTGCTCTAAGACTCAAGCCGTTCCTTGACAAAGCCATCCCTCCTGAACAATTTGGTTTTTTGAGACAAAGGAAGATTGCGGAGCCCATTGGTATCACCCAGGAAGCCCTCCATACCCTCAAGACTAAGCAAACTTGTGCCCTGGTTTTGAAACTGGATCTTGAAAAAGCATTTGATAGGGTCAATTGGACCTTCTTGAGACTCATACTCCTTTAGATTGGGGTCCCTCTGGGAGGTGTTAATTGGATAATGGGATGTGTAACCATGGTAAACTTTGCAATCTTGGTAAATGGTACTCCTACATGCTTCTTCACTGCCACGAGAGGTATTAGGCAAGGTTGTCCTTTATCCCCTCTACTGTTTATTTTGGTCATCGAAGGGCTCAGTCTTCTGATCAAAGATGCAAAGGCCAAAGGTAAGATCCGGGGCATCAAGATTTTGAACACTTTATATTTGACCCATCTACTTTTGTAGATGATGTCATTCTTTTTGGTATGGGAACTGTGATGGAATGGATGGCTTTTGATGTACTGCTGGAAACTTTATGTTCATCTTCTGGTATGAGTATTAGTTTGAATAAATTCGGTTTTTTGTCCAATGAATTGGATATGGGGATTTTACAAAACATTCAGCGCATCTTTCCCTTCAAAGCAGACCCCATACAGCTTGGGTTTAAGTACTTGGGATTTTTTATTAAACCGCTTGGTTATTAGGCTAAGGATTGGCACTGGCTGGTTGAAAAGTTTGAAAAAAGGATCTACCTCTGGTCCAATAAGTTCCTCTCACTTGGAGGAAGGTTGGTTCTCATTCGGGCTGTACTTACTAGTCTGCGTGTTTACTGGTTTGCACTGGTCCCCCTCCCAAAATCTATTTTAAACAAGCTTAGAAAATTAATTTTCTCTTTTCTGTGGGGATCCATGGGGGACAGCAAATGATTTCATCTCATGGAATGACAATCTTTGTCAAAACCTCTTTATTATGGTGGCTGGGGGATTAAAAATATGGATTGGTTCAACGTTTCCCTTAAATTAAAATCCTTGTGGAGGGTACTTAATGGGAAGGTCTTATGGTTTTAGGTGATCTCTACAAAATATTTGAAGAATCTAACTCTGGAAAGTTGGCTTAGGTCCAAATGCTTCTCTGTCAGAGGTCCCTCGGTCATTTGGAATGGTTTTCTTCATACTCTCACGTGGCTGGGAAGGTCTTTGGGTTGGCAGGCTGGAAATGGCAGTGATATTCTTGTGGGTTCTAACCCAATCATTGGCACTTATTCATCCCCATTCCTTCCATAGGATCTTATTGTCTATTTGCAGGATTTTGGAATCACAACGCTTCAGCATGCTCAAAATCCTTTTCCTGCCTCATCGAATTACTGGTTATCTTCGGAAGATCTGAATTTGGGGGGTGTTTGGGCTTAGTTCTGGAATGACTATGTGGCAGGCATGGAGTATGGGGGTATTAGGCTAAATGCAGATGCTAACAAACTCCTTTGGACTTACAATAAAAAGGAAGGGAATGTAACTATTGCTCTAGCTTACGAGCTGATGGTAAGTTCGATGTTATCACCAGTCAAGAATTTATTTGCTAAACACCTTTGGAAGTGAATTTTCCCTTGGAAGATTAAATTCTTTATCTGGCTGTTAATCCATGGTGAAATTCTTACATGGGACAACCTAATGAAAAGACTCTTGGTCGGGTCCGAGCATCTGCGGGCTGTGCAGGGTAGGTGAGGATACGATTCATCATGTTTTTGCTGATTGTTATTTCACAATTTCTGTCTTCTCCAGATGTTGTAATCTCTTCAAGTGTGATCTGCCTACGCACAGGATGTCCCTCAGGGACATTTTAGAGCTTTGGTTCTCTTCTCAAACCTCTCATGTGGCTCATAGTTATTTGCCTTTTTTTTGTGTATTGGTGCATATGGCTTGGCAGGAACAAAATTCTCTTTGAGAATAAGCAAGCCAAGATCTTGGATACTATGCACCATATTAATGTCTTTATGCACTACTATCCGTTACCTGGGTTAAATTCAAGATTCAGGAACATTGGACTAGCCGCAATTATGTGTTATTTGTGTGGGTTCTTCAATGGTGCAACTGCTAATTCGAAAGGTGGGGCAGGTATATTTATTTCCATTAGTAAAGTTCATGTGCTCTCCTTCAAGTTGGGCTGTGGTCCTTCCACCAATACTAGAGCAGAGCTTATCACCCTTTGGACCCTCCTTGTGGTTACCAAATTGATGGGTCCTCCTTTAAAGAAAATACATGGTGACTCCCTAGTCATTATAAATTGGGCCTATGGTAAATTAGATCTTTTTTCCATTGATCTTGCTCATTGGTGTGCTGAAGTCAGTGACCTGATCCATTGTTTAGCTGGTTTGGACATTAGTCATGTATTTAGGGAACACAACCAGAGAGCAGATTTCCTATCCAAAGATGCATTACTTTTAGAACCCGGTCATTGTGTCTTTTCGGAATTTTTTGATAATACTCTGTGTTCGAGTGGTTTAACTTAGCTCTTTTGAGAGCTAGTGCTGGAGCTTTAGTCTCCCTTTTCTATGGGCACTGTTCAATGTTGGGCATTTTCTGCCTTATATACTTCTTGATTAAGATGGGTGACATCTTTGGATCAGCAATCTGGGCTCTCCTTGTGCTTCCAAATTTAGTTGATCACCATGTCCATCTGTTGAACTCTTGGATCTGTTAGATCTTTTGACTTTTATAGCTTTCTTTTTTGTGGTTGATTGTAGCTCTGGTTGCTTGAGCCCTAGACTATATCTTTGCAGAACTTTTTGTAAATCCCACTATGTAAGGCACTTAAGATGCCCTTTGATTCAATATGAATATCAAGGACAAGTTTTTTTCTTCTAAAAAAAATAGTTTTTATTAAAAAGAAAATCAAGATATTCATGTAAGATATGGACTCACAACCCTAATTATAAATTTCTCTTTTAGAATATTTTGTAATGAATAATATATTCAAGCAATTTCGTGAACAACGCACCATGTAAATGTATATATATATATGTGTAAAATGCACTAGTAGCATGTAAAAATATATATGGTCACGTAAATGTACATGTGTAAAATGTATCAACAACATGTAAAATAGATGGTCCCATTCCTCAAAGATCGATTGTGTAAAATGTATCAACAACATGTAAAATAGATGGTCCGAGTCCTCAAAGATCGATTGTAGAGAATGCAATCCTTTACTTGCAAGTACACTACATGTGTTTGATATTAATTATGTTAGGTCAAGAATTAGAAACAAATATTTAGATTTTTGTATCTTAGGATTTTCATTTAGGAGAGAAAATATGAAACTAGGTATTGGATTACATGTTACTCGGGATTCGAGGATGGTCAAGATGGGGTCTCATGCTTTCATGTTGAACGAAAAGGTGGGCTTTCCACCTTGAGCAATAGGCTCATTAAAGAAATAATGATAGCCTAGTGAGGTATAGTACCCATTAACACGAGAGAAGAGTGTGGCCATTGCCCCAACCGAAGTATACTCGAGCACAATTGCGTTTGAATTTTTTTTAGCATTCATAAATTTTGACTCCATATCCGTTTATTTTTTGAATAAGCTGGAAAACACCCGAGTGTTCCATGTAATTAGTTCGAAAGAGAGTGCAGGCAATTCTCAAATATAGCTATAAATCTATTCCATGTAATCAAATTCAAACTTCTAAAGGATTATTTTATCCTTCAAAATCATTAGCCGCCTTTCATGTCAATGACTAAAGAAAAAATGACATTCAGAGTAGGAGAATCATTTGTACGAATTCCCGAATGGAGAATTGATTGATTTTTTTGTGAGAAGGGTTGTTGCTGCAGCTTCTGATTCTTAATTATTATGTAAAATACAAAACATGATCAATAACATTGTAAGTAGGAGGTAGTGATAAATGTGGAAGACAACCATTTTAGAGCCGTGAATATATTTTCCGAAGTTTTTGATCTTTGACATATTCATGTATTGATAAAATGAATTCGTATTTAATATTGATGTGCAACTTTCAACAAGTATCTTGCAATAATTAGGTTGCTTCCCACGATATATTTTAAAAATAGCAAACACATATGAAAGTCAAGTACATTACTTCCACTATATGTATTGGTGCCACTTTGTAAATTTTGTTAAGCATTCCATTCAAATTTCAATATACTTAAAAGGGAACACAACTAAATAATATATACCAAAAAGGAACTCAGCCAGGCATGCATGCAAGTTCTCATGCGTTCTTGCAACATGGTAAGGAAAACAACTAAGGTATTGTAAGGTGTAAGCAGCTAAAGAAACAGGTAGACCGAGGAAATTGAAAAAGGGCAGCCGTAAGGTGTGAACAACTTGTAAAAGGCATTCAAACTCTCATAGATGCTACCCACTACTCCATTCAAACTGGGAAACCTGTAGATACTTTGAAGGAGAGTGTCTAAGTAATAAGTACACAACGAACCATCTCAAAAGAAAATACCAGATTGAGTTATAGAAATTGCATATAGCAATTGATGCCCAGGAAGATGTGCATGTACCTGCATTTACATCATTACATAGGCTGGAGCAAAAATGAGAGTAGATTTGGGTACTCCAAATTAGGTTGTCCTTATCCGTAGGGATTTTCTAAAGGCATTCGCATTTGATATGGCGTAGCAAAAGGAATATTTGCATGACATGGTAGAAATTATGCACTAAGTCAACCAAGCATGGATGCCAGTTCCGCAGAGGGAGAATGCTCAAACTACAGAGATAGAACATATATTGATTGACTTTTAAGGAATTATGGGGAACTTCCATTGTAATTCTATTTCCATAAAATTGGAGAATCCCAATATTTTAGCAATTACATAAGCGATAATGGATGGCCTGATGGCCTGTAATTTCTAAGATGTTGAAGATCACAGCTAACACCTTTGAAAAGTCATGGCTCTGTTATGGAGTTTTAAGTTTCATTTTATACATGATATAATAAATAATTCCAATTAGTTTTAGTTTGTTAAATATTTTGTTGCCAAATGAATGCAAGATCTGATCAGTGACAATTCAGGATGGAAATCTTATTTCATTTTATGAGTGTTCAAGAATTTGAAATTTGTTGCCTTAATTACCTGCATAATGATGCCTTTTATTTCTTAGCTATGTTCTAATTGCATTGTATAGCTATGTTCTAATTACATTGTATATAGGAAGATATTGACTTTACTATCATATTGGAAGCTATGGGAACAATTGTTTTAGTGATGTTCAATCGTGACAACAGAAGGTTTTTCAATTTCCTTATTACTGATATGGATTGGATCGCTAGGGAAACTGTTTGTTTCGGTTGGAAGTTTGATTGAAGAACAGAATGAGAAGCATATAGAAGCATTGAGAACATAATGAGAAGTAGATAGAAGCATTGAGAGACGCTTGCGACTGGATGTTATATTTCAGAGACAATATAAATCAATACACACAATTAATAATAGCATTTAACACCAGCATTTCATGTAGTAAAACCACAAAAAAGAGAAACATCCACAGGAAAAGTATTGAAGCTCATTAATGAAGAAAGAGAGATTATAAGATGGGTTTCAGCCTCACAGACAACTCTCTACATCGTGCATTCCAACCATACACTATATACTTCATGAATTTAGTTACATGAGTGAACCGTTGTCGGTGAGAAAATTCCCGTAAACATCTGTAATGAGAAACCTCCCATAAACACATTAGTTTAGACCTCATTTAACAATTTCCACCTTGACAACAAAAATTACAAATACTTTGCCCAAGATTATTTATCACCTTTCTTTAAACCAAGAGAAGCTACACACCAACGTAACTTCTCTAACAATATAGGTTTTGTGAACATATCTGCACAGCTTTATTTAGTATGGACCTTTTTCAGATCTACCGTCACCTTCACTAATGACTTATCTTACAAAATGATATTTTACATCAATATGTTTAGTTTTACTATGATAAAAAATATTTGTAGCCAAATGAATAGCACTTTGACTATCACAGAAGATAGGAACACTGTTTTGCAACCTTCTAATTTCTCTCAGCAGACCTCTCAACCAAATCACCTCTTTGCAAGCATGTGAGGCAGTAATGTATTCAGCTTCTGTAGTGGATAAAGCAACTGTTTCTTGAAGCTTGGACATCCGAATTATAGCTCCACTTGCAAGAGTAAAGACATAACCTGAAGTAGACCTTCTCTTTTCCAAATCACCTGCGAAATATGAATCAACAAAACCGTACTCATAATCATTGTTACTATTAAAGGTGATACAATAGTCACTTGTGCCTCTTAAGTATCGAAGCACCCATTTCACTGCATTCCAATGTTATTTTCCTCGATTTGCCATGTACTTACTAACAACACCTACTGCATGTGAAATATCAAGTCTATTACACACCATTGCATACATCAAACATCCTACTGATTTGGCATATGGTACACGAGACATATAATTCTTTTCTTTAGCACTACTAGGACATAAACTTGAAGAATGTTTAAAATGGGAAGAAAAAGGAACATTCACTGGCTTTGCCTTATTCATTTCAAATCTTTAAAGTATTTTCTCAACATACTTCTCATGTGAAAAACTGAGCTTACTTATTTTTCTGTCTCTGTGTATCTCAATACCCATGATTTGTTTTGCAGCTCTAAGATCCTTCATATCAAAAGTCCTAGCAATCTGAGCCTTCAACCTGTTAATTTCAATAATTCTTTTGCTCACAATAAGCATATCATCAACATACAATACTAAGATAATGAATATATCATTCAACTTTTGAAGTATAAACAATGATCATACTCACTTCTAGTATAACCTTGGCTCACCATGAAAAAATCAAACTTCTTGTACCATTGCGTGGGTGACTGATTCAGGCCATACAATGATTTATTGAGCATGCAAACTAATCTACCTTTTTGATGTTGTACAAAACCTTCTGGTTGTTCCATATAAATCTCCTCATCTAAATCTCCATGTAAGAAAGCTTTTTTAACATCTAGTTGCTCTAAATCCAAGTCAAGTAATGCAACTAATGCTAACACAATACGAATAGACACAAGCTTAAAAACTGGTGAAAAAATCTTATGATAGTATATACCTTCCATCTGAGAGTACCCTTTTGTGACCAATCTGTATTTGTATCTTTCAACCTTACAATCAACTCCTTTCTTCAATTTGAAGACCCATTTACACCCAATCGTTTTTCTATCTTTGGGGAGTTTAACCAATTCCCATGTCTTGTTTTTCTCTAGAGAATCCATTTCTTCTTTCATTGCCACCTTCCACTTAGCATTGCCAATACATTCAATGGATTCCTGAAAACAAGAAGGTTCTCCATCATCAGTAAACAAAATAGATGAAACAAAATCATTATACCTCTTAGGAGGATTTCTCTCCCTTAATGACCTTCTTGGTGTAGGCTATGGGGTTTCCATAATTTCTTGAATTTCTTCATCTTCTATGACTTCTCTCTCACTAGAAACTTCTTGTTTCTTTAAGTCATTAGAATATTGATTCTCCAACTGAATTAGTTGTTTTGATATTTTCTGTTCATGTTCCACATCAACTCTTACACTTTCGGATTTAATCAGAGAATATTCATAAAAAATTACATCTCTGCTAATGACAATTTTGTGGGCAGTAGGATCCCACAATCTATATCATTTCATTACATCATCATAACCAATAGAGATGCACTTCTTTGATCTAGGGTCTAAGTTAGAATGCTGCTTTTTAGGAGTAAGTGCATAAGCTTTACAACCAAAGATTTTCAAATTCGAATAATCACAGGAGTGATTTGTTCATACCTCTTCCGAAATTTTACAATCTATTGCCATTGAAGGTGACTGATTTATAAGATAACAAGTAGTATAAACTGCTTCTGCCCACAACTCTTGCCCCAAATTAGCATTACTGAGCATGCTCCTTGCTCTTTCTAGAAGAGTCTTGTTCATGTGTTCTGTAATGACATTTTTCTGAGGAGTGTATACATTAGTTTTGTGTCTGACGATCCCTTCATCTTTGCAATATTTTTCAAAATTCAAAGAAGTAAATTCACCTCCATTATCCGTCTTTAAACACTTGATTGTCCTACCAGTTTTTTTTTCAACCATAGCTCTAAATTGTCATATCTAAATCAGAGGACTTAACTGAGTTTGCCTCTAACTTGGAGTCATCATTCTTGGATTCCTGTCTCTTCCAACAATCTTTTTTGAGATGACCAGCTTTGTTACAGTACCAAAATTTTAATTTACTCTTTCTGCCCTTCAACTTAGACCTAGAAGTGCCTCTTGACTTTTCTCCTTTCTCCTTGGAACAACCTCTAACAACCAAAGCTTCTGGCGAAGAGGTTTCAAGACTGGTTTTCTTCTCTAATTCCTCAGACAATAATGCTCCAACAACATTGTCAAATTGTAAAGTATCAGTTGTACTAAGACTAATGGAAGAAACTCCTTGACCCCAAAACTCAGGTAAAGTACATAAAAGATTTACGGCTTTATCTTCATCAACAATTTTAACATCCATACTACTCAACTGGAAAATAAAAGTGTTAAAAATATTTAAATGATATGCAATCTTTGTACCTTCTTTCATTCTCATACTGTACAGTTGTAGCTTCAAGTAAACTCTGTTTGTCACTGATTTGGTCATATACAAACTTTCTAATTTGTTCCACAAGCTTACTGCTGATGTTTCTCCAATAATGTTAAACAACACATCATCCACAAGACATATCCTTACATTGATTATCTGTCATGGTGAGAGGTCTTTTCCTTTTCCCGTCTAAAACACTCTGTAACCCCTATTGAACTAATATATCCCGCATCTTTAACTTCCAAAGTTCAAAATTGTTTTACCATTAAACTTTTCAATCTCAAACTTCGTGCTAGACATTTTGAAATGAAAAAAAAAACATTTTTCAGCCCAAAACAACTTTATTTCCACTCAGCCCATATAAATAACCCAAATAAACAATACTATAACAGTACTATATCTTCCATACTATACTTCTAACTTGAATTTTATATAGATATATATATGTATATACATCACTCCTAATTTTTTTTAATTATTATAGTGGAATATATATATATACATTTATATCCCACAAAAACTTGCAGTAGATTATTATATTGGAATATATATATATATCTAAAAACCTTATATCCAAGATCAATAACCATAAGGAGAATTTTTTGTTTTTTAAATTCACCACTCTCCAAAAATGCAGCAGGTGATTCACGTCCACAGGACTCTACTCGATTTTTACAGGCTGGTGATTCAGTGCCGCAGCAGCAACGACGGCTGACTCCACGCGATTCTTCCTGCCGATTCTTCCTATGAACGGACGACGGCTGACTCCACGCGATTCTTCCTGCCGATTCTTCCTATGAACGGACGACGGCTGACTCCACGCGATTCTTCCTGCCGATTCTTCCTATCAACGGTGGTCTTCACAATCACAATTTACAGACTGCTCCACGTGATTCTTCGGGAAGATTTTTTTTTTCTCTTCAGGCTGCGATCGGGGTCTCTTCACCATTACTCCACACGGGCTGACGGGCTGGCTACTTCAAGCCATTACTCCACACGGGTTGACAGCTTCACTTCATGCCCTCCTTTTCCTCAGTAGACTTCACACATAGTCTTCCTCTACGGGCTGTCTTGCGAAGGTGTTCTCCACAGCACCACGATCCACCTTCTTCCAGACGATCAGTCAGTAGCATCAACACGACTCACCTCGGGCTGGTTTCTTCAGCAGCTATTCCATCATATATTCTCTTTCAACACTCAGGCTCTGATACCACTTGTTATATTTCAGAGATAATATAAATCAATACACACAATTAATAACAGCATTTAATACCAACATTTCATGTGGTAAAACCCCAAAAGGAGAACATCCACAGGCAAAGTATTGAAGCTCATTAATGAAGGAGAGATTACAAGACGGGTTTCAGCGTCATAGACAACTCTCTACAACGTGCATCCCAACCATGCACTATATACTTAATGAATTTAGTTACATGAGTAAACCGTTGCCGGTTATGCCTGTTATGAGAAACTTCCGGTAAACATCTCTAATGAGAAACCTCCCATAAACACATTAGTTTAGTCGTCATTTAACAGTGAATACCAAACCCTCACCGACTAGTGGGATTATCTTATTTCTTTCTGTAAAGCTAGAGTTAGGGCCCTATATTGAAAATGGATTCCTCGACAATATGCTCCAGGATGGAATTATGTTGTATCACTTGGTTCTTTTTTATTTCCAGAAAGAATGGATGTGGACGTGTCTATTCAGTACAAAAACATGATAGCCATTAGAGGAAGTGATGCTTTACGCAACTATATGTTGGCATAGCTAAGTTTTATGATTAAATTTTTCATAAGGTCTTGTTACACCCTTTTGGCGCATCTCTGGTATACCAGCAACATAAAAAGGAATTGTTTATTGAAAATTGCATGTTATTATTTTTAACTGCACAACAAATTTTTCCATGGTGTTCCATTATACATGTAGATAATGACTTGTTATGTGACATTTGTGAAAGTTCAGAGGAGAGGAAAGGACTTATGGGAAGAATTTGAACTTTATCTTCCAGATTTACTTGGTGGCATATCTATTTATGTTTCCTTGGTTGGTTTGTTGGCACCATTTGTTCAGTTTGGACAGTGGTGGGTTTGTATTTTGTATTTAGCTAATGCATGCCTCTCAAAACAGGGTGAGAGTAGAGATGGATTTAAGTTTGAACCGTGGACTTAGCTCAAAAATTGTAAGCCAGTCAGAATCTCTTAAACCATGGTGAAAACAAAGATTGTTTGCAGGTAATTAAAGCCAACATTCATACTCAATGTATTTAGTGAAGTATGGTTGTATTGATATTTGTTTACGTTGTTGCGCATGAGTGAGTGTTAATGCATTCCTTCCACTGAGTCAATAGGAGTATAAATTAGTTTGTACACCTAATATAGAAAGACAAAGGACATCCATCCACTAAAAAGGCCATGCAAGAATAAATGGCAACTGATGCATCCAAGATATGTGACCAAACACAATGTTATCAGTAATTTCAAAGTCTAAAAATTGCTAATAGAATCTTGTAGATAAAATGAGGCAGTAAATATTGTTTCGTCTCCACAAATGATAGATATTCTAAACCAACTTAACTCATTGATAGTTTATATAGATGCTTCTATGTGACAAGAGTTATCAAAGAATGATTCAAAGTGAAAATTTTGACTCGTCTATATGGAGATATAACTTTTCTTGCAGAGACAACTTTGCTCAGCTTTTGCAGACTTGAAAGTGAGAAGAAGATTAAAGATCCCCTACCATCATCAAAATATTTATTTATGCAGAATCAACATTTTGTGGAGTGAATGGATGAGTAAAGGAAAAACAAGTGAACTTTGACGGGGAGAATGGTAGTAACAAGTGAAGGTGAAAGAAAAGGAGTAGTAGTGGTACCCCTCATCTCATCAAATTGTTCAACAGTTCAGTCAGTCAAGATTCCGATCAGTAAAGAGCTCTTATCAGAGTAAGCATGTGGAAATTTGGAGTACAAGCACTATAAATTTCCTAATATAGGATACATGCCAATCTGCTAACCCTTATTACACTCTAACCCACAACCCAAAAATCAAAGACCATGGCATGGCCAGGCTATGGATTTTGCTCAAGCTAAGATTCACCACGACACAATATTTTCAGCATAGAGCTCTCTGACAGGAGGAAATAAAGGGCCGGAAAGGTCAATCCAGCAAGTAAATGAATCATCGCCCATTCTGTAATACCCTGGATCAGTGTTGGAATTTCATTTCATAGGTTCCCTTGACTAAATTTTTTTGAGGTTTTGAATTTTTATCTTCCCAGTCACAATGTGACGTTTTGTTAAAAAAATTTCCATTCAACCCTAAAGATTTACTGAAAAAATTACACTTCAAAAATAAAGAGTTTAATATTAACTAACAATTACGACCATTATGAATCAACAAAATGTGGAACCAATGTTACATCATATGGAATGCAACATACCAAGTTTTGCAAGGTTAACATGTGAGTGACAACTCTAATTGAAATTGCAACCTTTTAAACCAAAGAAATACTTCAACATTAGGAATTGAGTTATAAAGGATAGATAAATACAACATGGCTCTTTGTGAAGATAATATTGTATTATAAGATTCTCTCCTTCCTTTGCCAAAAAATGTTTAATAAGTTGTTTTGTACCAAGTATGTATAGTTTGGATTTCTCAATTATTATTACAAGTAAAAGCCCACAAATCATTGAGAAGTGGAGTTGTGTATGTATTATCCATGATAAACTTTGATCTAAATAAAACAAAATAAATTTGTTCTGTTTTCTAATACCAATAATTTATCTTATTATATTATTATTAAATTTATTCAAAAAAATAAATAGAACATCTTACCAAAATTCCCATTTGAAATCAATAAATCAACATGAAGAGATCAAATTTCTCTTTGCCACTCAAGAAGACCAACTTGAAAGTGTAAATCCATGATCCTCAAAGTATGCAAATCATAATTAGGACTCAAAGTTAGAGAAAAAAGCATCTGAAATTCATGAGGAAGTTCTCACCTTTAAGGTCCATAAGAGGTTTATAACAAAAATAGCTATATGAAATTTAACAACTAGTGCTGGTAAATTTGGAAGTCTATCTTACAAGTAGCTATCTTATAGAGAATATAAATTTTTAAAATCAAAATTAGCATTAAAGTATATAAATATTTAAATTATATTTTTATGTGAGTGGCATATGAAAAATTGAACTCATCTTTTAATCATCCCATCCTTTTAAAGTTAACCGGGAATCCTCCTATGTGTTTACGCTTACCTTATGCATGTTTTTAACGACCAGCACTAAAGGGACCACCCAATGATTGAACAATCATTTTAAAGTTAACATGGGAACTCCTCTTATGTTTTTATGCTACCCCGGTACTAAAGAGGCTACCGAATAAAAATTAATAACGGTTTTAAAAGAAAATTAAACTTCAAAAATACGTGTTTGTGAAATATTTACCCGTTTAGTCATACAGTTTGATCAAAATTTTAACCAGATTTACAAAAAAAAATGACCTCTAACTAGCATTTTGACTGTCAAATTCCGACCCTCCCTGACCTGCAGTGGTGGTTTCCTACAATGAATGACAAGGAGGGGATTCGAGCAGGTAGGAAACTTCGCGAACACGATGTTGAGCAGGTAGGTAGGAAACTTCGCCAACACGGTGCTTGGATGGTCAGAAACCTCATGAAACGAGCATAATAGAAATTCCACAACACGTTATACTTTAATACGTGATAATATTTTAATTAAAAAATAACCCATGATTTTTTAAACACATGGCGTGTCTTTTATTTTGTAGAGGGATGAAGAATCTGGAACACTGCTCTACAAACGCATTCTCAGAGAAAAACACCCATGGATGTAATTATAGCATTAGCAATTGCCCCAAGGAAGGTGCAATAATACGCCATTAAGGTAATTGTTAGCGGGTAAGCGAGAAAAAAAAATGCAACATTGAAGTGAGCCAAAAAAATGGAGAATAAATATATATTCTGTGCTAATGTTGAGAGAGGTGAATGGGGAATAAATATATATACTGTTGGAATATAATTCGTCGGGATTATACGTTATTGTAAATATTAGGAATATGAAGAGACTCTCGGATGTGTGATCCCAAGAGTCATTGTAGATGTATAAATAAATGCATTCTATGGAGAAATAATATGAATTCGGGAGTTATTTCACCCAACAGTGGTATCAGAGCAGGTACCTGCCATAACTCCTGCCTGTATGCTTGCCAGTGCATTGCCAGATTGTTGGCCCATTAATGTGTCTGCCCTCTGATCAGAATTGAACGTTTTTCTTCCAGTTTTGCTACACACACTCAAAATCAATTCTGCCTCATCATCTGGGAGTCGCATGCATTCTCTTTGTCAGCATGTGAGCATTCATTGTGTGTGTTATACTCCTCCAGACCTGTAATGAGGAATGAGGTATAAAACAATCCATAGAAGTTGCATTACTCAAATCACTGCACGATCTTGAATGAATGGTTGAAGTTTTGTTCTGTCATTTCTGATATATACCTATCTCTAGTCTGCATCGCGCTCTCATTTCCGCTGCTTCCTATAGTCTATTCTCATTTCCATAGAGCGTTCTCCCATTCCTCTTTATTCCCATGAATTTCAACGGTCGTGTTCAAACAATAAAAGTTTTGTGCAAAAGTTGTGAGATATATTGTGGTTTTCTTATGTATTGCGACCTCCATCTTCTGTTATTCCCATAACTCTCAAAGTTTATGACAGACTCCCTTTAAAACTTTCTTTGTGAATGCGTTCTCTCATAGAGATCTAAGGGATTGTAGCAGTGAAATATTGGTGAAGCCCATGGAGTCCATATATCGCTCTCCCAGGTTATGCACAAAAGATCATTCTCTTGCTGCTATGAGAGGTTGATACTGAAGTTGTGATGACTCTTGATGTTGTAAGTTCTTTGAAGAATGATAACTGAAGATTGCTGGTGGAAAATATATAGTTGAAGATTCACATTGTGGAAGAGATGCCTATGTTGAAAGAGCTGCCTGCGTTGAAGGAGCTGCATGCGTTGGTGGAAAGAGCTGCCTGCGTTGAAGGAGCTTCCGTTCTCTGCCTGCGTGGTGGAAAGAGAGATTGTATAGTTGGAAATTGGAAGAGTTATGCCTTTTCTCAAGCTACATGAAGCTTGAAGAAGTTGTGAAAACTCATTGCGTGGAGGTAACAATATTGCTACTCTAATTATTTCTAACCGTTGGACTGCACAAAACCTAATTTGTGACCTAATTTTGTGTGTTGGAGATTGAGTGGGACTGTGTTGATGAGTTTGTGTCCGCTGGAAACTTGAATTGAGTATTTGTAAGAATTTGCAAATGTTGATGAGTGAACATGGTGGAGACTCATGCTCTCATACATTTGCGTGGAGGTAAAAGCGATTCATATTATATGTTGCAATTGATTCATAAACCCTAGATGTTTGCGTGAAGTCTATCTAGAAACTTCTACAAGCATTTGTTTATTTTCATTGAGTGAAGAGCCTCGCGATTTCTATATTGGAACCGTGACTGTTGCATGAAGAGTTTTATATTCTACAAAGTGCTTCTATGAATGTTATAACATGGAATTGTTGTATTTTCTCCTTTCGATTTAAAGCTGTGCTTTGAGCTTGAAACTGTGACCAGTATAGGAGAAGATTGTTGGTGTTTGATGTGGCTGTTTTGAAGACTGATTATCATTGGAATTGTTGTAAAGCTTGAGGAAGGTGGCAGAGACTTAGACCTGCACCTTTACTCTTTCTTCTTTTTCTCCTATTATTTTAGTTGCAGATTCATCACAGAAGATGCAATCTATAGCATCTGTAGTTGGTGCCACTCTCACTGGCAAAGAATCACTTTACTTTGTTAAAAAAGCAAAGAACCACACCAAAGACCAATCTAATGATCATCCCAAAGGAGAAAGCAGCAAGAGATGCAGAGGAAGAAGAAACTTCAGAGGTAGAGGAGGCAGAAACAACTCCAGCAAAAGATTAGATTTGAAGTGCAAGCGTTGTGGAAATATTGGACACACAACAGATCAGTGTTGGGCTTCGTGGGACTCCATCAAAGACAGACATAACCAGAAGAAAGATGACAATAAGAACCAAGATGCTAGTAAATCTTCAGATTCTGCTCATTGTATTGCTGCACATTGTAATCTTGGTATTAATGAAATGACTTCACTTTCATCTTACACAGATTGTTGGCTACTTGATATTGGTGCAACATCACACATGACTTTTAGAAAAGACTGTTTTGAAGAACTTAATGAAACAATAAATGGCATAGTTTAATTTGCAGATAAGTCAAGTCTTAAACCAAAGGGAATGGGCACCATTCGGCTGAAGATGCCTGGATTCCCTGATTTCTTGTTGAAGAATGTTCTTTATCTTCCAGAGTTGCAGAGAAGCCTGCTGTCCTTGGTGCAGATTTGACAGCAAGGCCATTCCATCCACATGTTTGATGGAATCGTAGAAATAAGAAAGTCCTCTAACAACCAAGTCATCATGACTGGATACGAAGATGGGAAGCTGCTGAAGCTAAAGGGTTCATATGCAAGGCTTCAGAACTATGCCTACCTCTCTCAGCATGGAGAAGGTAATTTGTCATCAAGTTTATTGTGGCATGCAAGATTTGGTCATCTGAATTATAACAGTCTTTGTTTG
>LPNX011148447.1:46826-87301 GCA_001517045.1 Pseudotsuga menziesii
TACTTGGAAGACTCAACCTTGAAGGAAATGAAGCACCACCAGCTGATCAACCAAGACCATCACGAAAGATTCCTAAATGGGCCACAAAGACACTTGAAAGTGTCCATCCGGATGAAGTTGGAAAGATGGGAACGAGAAGTTCAAAAAGACATGAAGATGGAAGAGAAGCAGATAATTCAGGTGATGACATGGATGTATCATTTGATTGTGAATTTAATTTATCTGCTAACTTTGAACCAACTTCCTTTGAAGAATCTTCTACTCGAGTTGAGTGGAAAGAAGCTATGCAGAATGAGTATGATGCACTCATGAAGAATGGAACTTGGAATCTTGTTGACCCTCCAGTTGGAACCAAACCAATTGGCTGCAAGTGGGTGTACAAGAACAAATACATATCAGATGGCTCACTTGACAAGCACAAAGCGAGGCTTGTAGCAAAAGGCTATGCACAGAAGGAAGGAATTGACTATGAAGAAACGTTTTCTCCTACAACAAAATGGGCTACCATCCATACCTTACTCTCTTTAGCTGCTCAGAATGGGTGGAAAGTTCATCAAATGGATGTGAAGACTGCTTTCTTGAATGGAGACTTGAAAGAGAATGTCTTCATGTCTCATCCAGAAGGCTTTGTTTTGAAAGGAAAAGAACAAAAGGTATGCAAGCTTGTCAAATCCTTGTATGGCCTAAAACAAGCACCTCACGCATGGTATGAAAAATTAACCGAGCATCTTTTGAAGTTAAATTTCGAACATTTTGATCTTGATGATGCAACACTGTGTATAATGAAAGTTGGAAGATCTGTTGTGTATCTTGTGGTGTACGTAGATGATCTTTTGATGACAGGGAACAATGAGAGATATATAGCATCCATAAAGAAAGATTTGAAAAATATCTTTGAAATGACAGATATGGGACATCTCCACTATTACTTAGGAATTGAAGTCACTCAACATCCTAAGTACATATTCCTATCTCAGAAAAAATATGTTGGAGAACTACTAGACAAATTTTGCATGACAGAATGCAACCCTATCTCTACTCCAATGGAACAGAAAATGAAGCTCACATCAAGCGAAGGAAAAGAATTTGAGGATGCAAAAAAGTATCGACAACTTGTAAGAAGACTTATCTACCTTACAGCAACTAGACCAGATATTAATTATGTTGTTGGCATACTTTCAAGGTTCATGCATAAACCTTGTGAAGGACACTGGTCAGCTGCAAAAAGAGTTCTAAGATACTTGAAGGGGACTCAAGACGTTGGACTCAAGTACTCTAAGGTGGATGAATTCAAACTTATTGGGTACTCAGCTTCATATTTTGATGGCGATAAGGAGACAGGAGTATCAAGTTCTGGATAAACTATGAGTCTTGGATCAGAAGCTGTCTCATGGAGATCACGCAAATAGTCAGTTCCGACAGATTCAACAACAGAAGCAGAATATGTGGCTGCAGCTGAAGCAACGAAAGAAATAGTATGGCTCAGGAAGATACTTGAAGATTTGCAAGAAAAACAAGAGAACTCCACTCCATTATTGATCGACAATACTTCTACAATCAAGCTGGCTAAGAATCCTAGATTCCATGATCGAACCAAACACATTAACACAAAGTATCATTTGAATCGACATCATGTAGAGGCCAAGACAGTCCATCTTCGACATTGTTCCACAAATGATCAAGTTGCAGGCATCTTCACCAAAGCACTTGGACGAGAAAAGTTTGAAAGATTCAGAAACATGCTCAGACTTACTAACACCCCTTCGGATTAAAGAGGGGATTGTTGGAATATAATCCGTCGGGATTATACGTTATTGTAAATATTACGAATATGAAGAGACTCTCGGATGTGTGATCCCAAGAGTCATTGTAGATGTATAAATAAAGGCATTCTATGGAGAAATAATCTGAATTCGAGAGTTATTTCACCCAACATATACTGTGTGCTAGGGATAATTTTAGGGGCGAATTTTAGCCAAATGGGCTATTTTCCATGTTTTTCTCCCAAAAAACATTCGCCATTTTGCTTTTTTTGAAGCCCTATTTCGCCCAATTTTGATGGGGTAAAATTTTTTCACCCTAAAAATCGCCAAATTATTATATAAACAATATAAAATACTTGGAAATTAAAATATTTTTTGAAAAATGTCGCCAATTATTTGATAGTTGGAATTTTAAGAATTGGTAATATTCGCCAACATTTATACACTTTTAAATAAGTATGGTTCCTTAAAATCATCCCTGCTGTGTGCCAAAGGAGAATTTATGGAGATCCCAACGCTATTCAGGAGCACTCTTACAATAAAAATCAGAAATAAAAATCAAGAGCACTCTTGCAAGTATCTGTTACATATAAATGAAAGAATAAACCAGTACAACGACCCATAATTTTAAATGAAGAAGGTTCCAAGAACCAGTAATGGACCCATAATGGCTGTTAGACTCATGGTTGTTACAGTAATGCAATTTATTTTTCTATTCCTGCTCTGTTGATGGTTGGCACTTTCATTGTGAACCTAATGTCCATTGAAGAAGGTTTTGAGCAGATGCTTGTGGAATTCCTGAACCAGAGGGAAGCTGAGATCCCCAACTGAGGTACAAGTCTCAATGTGATAGAGGAAATCAAGATTGGATTGATATGAAACTACAAACCATTGATGAAATAGAACAAATGAAACCTGATATAAAATTGTGTTTTATCATGAAAATAATAAAGCAAAATACAAATCCCCAATATTAACATGAAGCAAAGATAAAGAGAGCAAAATACAAACCCCACATACTAATCTAAAGAAGAGAGAAACAGGTAGTCCAGTATCTATCATTTCCTAACCAGCATAGCCTATTAATAAGAAAAACAACATCATTGGAAAACACATAAGAATTTCACCGATTGACCAAGTTACAAGATTAAATTGAGCAAGTTGCAGCAATTTCAAATGTGAAGAATTCCAAGTTCTATTTTTGCACATTTAGATATTGACTTTTCAAAGAGTCTAGCAAATTGATTCTAATTTTGAGGTGAAAAGCTTAGGGCTCAAGCAAAACACCATGGACAGCTTTGGGCATGTTGCCATCATAGGTATATATGAATACATCACTTTCCAAAGCCATTATGTAATTCAATCCTGCCAATCTATTTTGAAACTGTTTGATTGAGGCAAGTTCTTCCTCAGTTGCAATAGTTGCATGTGAGTACACATTGGGAAAATGTTTATTGAGGGATTCTAAACTGCCATTGCTGAAAAGTTCCCCTGCTACTATATACAGTTTAGTTGAAGCTGGATAGCCCAGCACCTTTATAAAAAGGTGCGTCTCATGAGGAGTTAGTGGACAACCTACCTGCCTACGTCTTTCTTCCCAGTCTATATCTTTTTCCTTCCAATGGGAATACCTATGCTACTTCAAAAGGAAATATTTTCTATTGTAGTTCTATCACTTTACACATATATTCAACAAGAAGCGACTATGGTACTTGAGAAATCAAATCTACAATTATTATATCTATTACCACAGTGCAAAATCAAATCTACGTTATCACATTTACTTATTGAAAATTGGCGAGAGGAAGAGACAACTGGTGCCATGTCACTTTCAGGACAATCATAAGGTAAACCATCATATCAAACATTTGAAATCTAAACAAAACTTATACCTTTCATTGTGTCTTTCAAAATGAAAGGAAAAGGTTATTATATATAAAACTTACAATGGTTCATGCTCCCTCAGGCTAATTCCCTTTCTTATTTACATTAGAGACTAATCGTAATCTACCATATATTCTATGTGACCAATAATGGAATCATGCTATCATCCATTCAGTTCACCTTTAGACATGAGTTGGTGGAGGTGAAGACAAGCTTCCACTTTCACCATATGAAGCTGAAGTGACAACTTTGTTCACATTTGTCTCAAACATCTTGGTGCCAAAAACTTTTCTTCATGTCAAAAATTCTTCAAGATATATCAAGGGAGAGAAAAACTGTGCAATAAGCACTACATGATCATATGGTCCTTACGAAGAAAATATATTTACTGCACTTAACTTTTAGTGGAGTTTACATCTTCAAACCTAGGAAATTGGCAGATATACAAGATCTACAATCCAAACCTCTAAAGATTTAGGGTTTTGGAATCCAAGGATAAAAAATTACAAGTTACATGAATAAAATTAGAATTTAAATGTTACAAGAAGACTAGAGAATTCAAGGATATAGGGTTCCGTAGTTGTTGGAGATCTAGAATTCCAAAAATCTAAGGTTCTATTGATTTTGGTATATTCCAGGAAGTGATTCCATGCCCAAGAAGACCACATCCAAATAAGGGAGATGCGATAGTACAATGGAGGAGGTGCATGACAAACAGTCTCATCACAAATTATTCTTAGGCTCTCGTTGTTAACCACTTAGGAAATGAATACGTATTGTTTGCATCTGGTTTGGAGAGACCCCATAAAGGACCATACAATCTTTGGATAGAGAAGCCAATATCTATCAGTGTCTGGTGTGGAGATCTATTTGTGATAGATGCAACATATCTGTAATAAGTAGTTCCTGACTGACTCCAAGAAGTCGTGAGCTTCTGCGAGATAGCCAGGCTAACATTTTCTGTAGATTGTTAACAATAAAGCAGCATCAGTACTGTTTTTGTATTGAATAATCACCAAGTCATTATTATAGCAGGATTTGCATAGATTTATCCCACATTATTGGATGAAAATCAGTATTTTCATAGCACAATAAAAAAAATTAGTTCTTTTCTCAAATATTTACAAACAAACATTTTATTTCTGTAAAATGCCACTAAGTGCAAAAAAATTAAGGTAAAACAATAAAACATAAGAACTGGATGAGCTAATATGTTATTTTTAATATAGATTTAATTGCAAAATCGAAAAATATCATTGATTTTCCCCTGTTTGTCCAGGATATGTGGCACTACATTATTTTTACCCCTGGCTCATTCCTGCTGAAGTTGAATTGTGGTGGCCAAAATTTAAGATTCAGAGGACTTACTCTGTGGGGAAGTAGGAAGAGAACTCTATTTAGGTGCACGAGAGGGCTTTGGCTTTGGATTTGGAACTGTACTTGGAGTAGAAGATGTTGAATATGATCCAGGCTTTGGCATAGTCACTGCCAGAAGAACAACCATTAAAATCATCACCATCAATATCACCAAAATAAACTGAAACCAAATTAATTTCATCCTATAAAACAATAATACCTGGGAGAAGCTGGTTGTCTCCAGCATTTCCACCTTGAAGTCTAGCTAAACTTCCGACCATTGGGCCATTGTTGTAGGTTGCAGGTTCTGTTTTCTCATAGTTGTCTCTTGGATCTGCAAAGTTATCATTGTGATCGGGTGCTCTTTGTATGATACAATGGAGGAAGCTCTATGATGCACCTAGCGAGGATAGTTTGGACTATATCCCACCATGTAGCTTGTAGCTCTTGGATTGTCACCGAGTATGTGATCAACCTACAAGAATGTGGTTTTAGCCAAAGGACTGAATAGGAATAGAATGTGCAAGCATAAGTTCATTGGAAAAGGCAAAACAAGTCCATGCACAAATAATAAAAATTGTATATGACATGGGTATTTCTGCAGAGACTGCCATATTGAGCATGTATGTTAAGTGTGGAAGCATAGACTATGCCTGGAATGTCTTTGAGAAAATTCCAAAACAAAACTTAATCTCATGGAATGCCATGATTGCAGGATTTGCCCAATATGGGTATGCAAAGGAAGCTCTTTATCATTTCAATGAAATGCAAATGGAAGGCATACAGACAAATCATGTCACTCTAACTAGTTTTCTTAACACATGCTCTAGCCTAGAATCTCTCAAGAAAGGAAAACAGTTGCATTCCATTGTCGTAAAAGCTGGACTAGACACAAATATTTTGGTAGGCAACACCCTCGTTACCATGTATGCAAAATGCAAGGATATAAAGGATGCATGCAGACTATTCATTGGAATGACTGAACGAGATGTTGCTTCATGGAATATGATGATTGCAAGTTATATCCAAAATGGTTGTTATAATGAGGCCTTGGTTCTTTTTTGGGAAATGCAACATGCTGGCATGGTCTTAAATCAGTTCACATTGGACAATGTCCTTAGCGCATGTCTCTTTCCAGAAGCCCTTGAAAAAGGCAAACAAGTTCATGCCCACTTAATCAAAACAGGATTTGAATTTGATTTTGCTTTGATGAATGCCCTAGTTACCATGTATATCAAGTGTGGAAGCCTAGGGGAGGCATATGGATTTTTTAGAGAAATGCCTAACCGAGATGCAATTTCATGGAGTACAATGATTGTAGGATGTGCTCAATATGGATACAGTGAAGTGGCCTTGAAGCTCTCTTGCCAAATGCATCTTGCAGATATGAAGATGAATCGGATGACCTTTTCCAGTGTCCTTAGGGCATGTGCCACCTTAGCAGGTCTTGAATAGGGAAAGCAGTTTCATGCTCTAATCCTTAAGAATGGATCAGATTCAGATATGTCTGTATGTAGTGCCTTTTTTACCATGTATGCGAAATGTGCAAGTATAGAGGATGAATGCAGAGTGTTTGACAAAATAGATAAACATGATGTGATTACATGGAATGCAATGATTGCAGGTTTATCCCAGCACGGGCAGGGAAAACAAGCTGTTGAACTGTTTGAACAAATGCAGTTGGCAAGAATAAAGCCAAATCATCTCACCTACGTTGGAATTCTTTTTGCATGCAGTCATGGGGGTATGATAGAAAAAGGTCATTAGTACTTTGATTCCATGGCTAGAGATCATGGCATCACACCAAGAGAGGAACATTACTCTTGCATGGTTGACCTTCTTGCTCGTAATGGCCAGTTAGCTGATGCAGAGTCTTTGATTAACAAAATTCCATTTAAGCCTGGTCCTTTGGTGTGGTGAACCTTGCTAAGTGGTTGCAGAGTCCATGGCAATGTAGAGCTGGGAAAACGTTCTGCAGAATATCTCCTTAAGTTGGAACCAAAAGACACAACAACATATGTGTTATTGTCAAATATCTATATCTCCACAGGAATATGGGTTGACAGAGCACATGTAAGGAAAATGATGAAAGGCAGGAGGGTGAATAAGGAGCCAGGATGCAGCTGGATTCAGGTGAAGAACATGATGCATACATTTCTAGCAGGAGACAGATATCACCCTCAAATAAAGGAGATATATGCATAATTGGAGAGATTAAACAAACAGATAGAGGAAGAAGGTTATGGGACTGACAGTAACCAGGTTCTACATGATATCACACAATATCCATCCTTCCATTACCATAGTGAGAAACTTGCAATTGATTTGGTCTCATCAGCACAATCTCTGGGACAACTATCCAGATAATAAAAAACCTTCGTGTGTGCAGTGACTGCCACACTGCCATCAAGTTCATCTCCAAGATTGTTAGTCGGGAATTTGTTGTGCGAGATGCCCACCGCTTCCATCATTTCAAGGAGGGCTTGTGTTCCTGTGGGGGATATTGGTAATGTTTATAGAGTAAGTGCAATCCACAATCTTCATTCTTTTTCCCTGTGTCGAGATACACAACAATTGCATGCTATTTAGTTTAGGGTGCATAGTGGTGTTTGAAACTATTCCTCTACTTCCTGTTTTGGTTGCTACAGTGGGGAGTAACTGATACCTTGTTGTTTGCTTGCTTTTATTTGTGCTGAAAGTTATCTACTACATAGAGATGGAGGATGTCTTCGCGCTTTTTCTACTAAGGATGGTAGGTAGCTTGGAGAGTTGAAGTTTCAAGTTTCAACTAAAAGCTTTATATTACTTAAGTAGAAAAATTATGTTGAATTTATTAGGCCTATTGATTTGGTGTTTCTGATCAGTGGGAGCCTTTTGATTCTTGACGGAGAACCATTTTGGAGAAAATTTTCACCCTGTTTGGACCAAGGATAGCATACAGAACCTGTATGTTCAATTTGGTGGCTCATGCTAGGGAATTGCTCCAATAGCAGGTATTGAAGATATTATTGTTTCAAATTTTTAATGTTCTACATTAAGCTTCTTTGGTAACCCAGATGTATATTTCATGTTATAAATTGCAGTAGAAACTGATACCTTGTTGTCTGCTTGCTTTTATTTGTGCTGAAAGTTATCTACTACATAGAGATGGAGGATGTCTTCGTGTTGTTTCTACTAAGGATGGTAGGTAGCTTGGAGAGTTGAGGTTTCAACTAAAAGCTTTATGTTACTTATGTAGAACAATTATGTTGAATTTATTAGGCTTGTTGATTTGGTGTTTCTGATCAATGGGAGCCTTTCGAAGGAGAACCATTTTGGAGAAAATTTTCACCCTGTTTGGACCAAGGATAGCATACAGAACCTGTATGTTCAATTGGTGGCCCATGCTAGGGAATTACTCCGATAGCAGGTATTGAAGATATTAATGTTTCAAATTTTTAATTTTCTACATTCAGCTTCTTTGGGAAGCCAGATGTATATTTCATGTTATAAATTGCAGTATCTCGTCAGTTGTCATTACGCTGATTACAAATTTTGATTTTGTGAAGTTCAGTTGTTATAGCTGCAAGTACATTGAGAAAGTAATATTGAATGAGGCGGATTGATTAGTGTTAAGGTTATTTATCTGTTATGGCTGGGCTTCAAAGAAGCAGGTTAAAGCAGGTGTGAGCTAATGCATATGGTTTATCTTTTGGGGTTTTTTTTATCATAAAGGCTGAATCTAGCCCTTGAAAACGAAGGATCTTCTCTAAGAGAGTGCATTTGTCATGGAAGTCTTTCATTTTCACTTCATGGGAAGTGATCTAGCTGCTGGCATAGACAATGTTATTAAACTATCCATATCTATTGTAGGGTTTGGATTCATTACAATATTGCAAGTCCCATGGGAGAGATTGATAATTGTTTTTAGCAATACAAATTTTTGTAAAGGATAACCTTTAGTGATTGGATGGATTCAAATGGTAAGAGTTCAGTGTGACACGTATAAAGTCTATAGCTAAATTTTAATATTTTACCATACTCTTCAAGCAGTGGCAAGTGAGATGTTTGTGAGGGATTCATTGAGACACTCTACATGCATCTCAATAAATTCCATGGGCTGACATAAAGTGGTAGAAATAATTATAACTACCTTCTTTCTGCAATCAGTCTCTTTTGCAGTTTGTAGGTCAACCCAGCTTTACTATGAATTTGGAGTGAACTTGCTCTATCTAAAGATAACCTCAAATTGTATTTTCTCACGAGGGAGACCTATGCACCACTATTTGGGCTAATTTTCCTGACATAAAGTGGTATAAAGAATTATAACTACCTTCTTTCTGCAATCAGTCTCTTTTGCAGTTTGTAGGTCAACCCAGCTTTACTTTGAATTTGGAGTGAACTTGTTCTATCTAAAGATAACCTCAAATTGTATTTTTCTCATGAGGGAGACCTATGCACCACATGGACATGCAATACCTGAACACCCTTGATGACTTCTCCAAGCAAATCAAGGAACAACAAGCATCGCTGCAACAAATTGAAGCAACCCAAAGATCTTTCCCAAAGAGCAAGAAGTAACCCCCATCCCTCGGTGTCTCCTTCGTGATCCGTTGGTCCTCCGCGTGTTTTCAAGTTGACTCTATGTAAAACCTCCGTGCTGATAGTTGGGCCTTCCAGATGTTTTGGAGGTAACGGTTAGAACCCAGTTCGGGCTTCTCCGCAAGTGACAACATTGATGGTTGAAGGTTTCCGGTCGCTGCCTTGCTCTGCTCTCCCATTTCGCCTACAAGTTTCAGTGTTCGTGTGTTTTGCACCTCTTTGTTTTCCACCTCTTTGTTGAGCATTGTTCATAGGCTTTTCCGTGACTGTTAATCTGGTCAGAACCGCAGGTGTCTGGCAATTCTAGAGTGCCGTGGGAGATTTCTGGAGAGCCCGTCCTGTGAAAGAGCCCGTCTGAAACATGAAGCGTTTTCTTCTCAGTTTGGCATTTATTATGAATTTATTAGATAGCTTTCTATTCATGGAGGAGGTGGTTGAACATCTTGTCATGGCGACCGCCCCTCCTTGCTGCCTAAATGGTGTTTACTGGTCAGATTTAGTTTGTGTGGGTTTGTATAGAGAAGTTGCATTGTTTCTAGTTGCAAGAATTCTGATTCAAAGAGCCAAAGAACTAAAAAAACACAGGTGCATCTATTATCCTAGGTTAATAGCTTGTTGGCTATTTATAACCATAAAATAATAAAAGTTTTTTAATTCCATAAAATAACCATAATTTTTTTTAATTCGAGGCATAAGCAAAGTTAATTTCTTTGTGAAATGTGCCAAAACAATCCTCAATAACTACTTCAGATTTGCATCATAACTTCATACAAAATTTACCCTTCAAAAAAGTTTCAAATATGTCTATTGAAGAGAAGGCTCTTCTTTGCAAAGAAGTGCCACATTTTTTTCATTACATTCCTCTATAAGAGCACCTTTAGAATGCATAAGAATTTCACAAATGCAGATACATTTGGGGATCTCTATGATAGCTGTAAAGTCGCATATTTCCAGGCATCCAACCAAAATGGGGATAGGAAAGCATAAAGTCTGCTAAGGGCGGACTTTTTCTCATCATTCCTGTAGCAACAGGTCATAAAATCTATCTTAAATAATTCGTGAGAGACCAAAAAACATATGAATCAGGAGCATAACAAGAAGGCTGATAGGCACATCCATGTCAGCAAAAGAACCATTCATTCAAACTGAATGCTTATGCCTCATAAAGAGAGTGAAAGGGAAACGCCCGGCACAAGCCAAAATAACTAAAATATCCCATGATCAATGATCATACCATCTAAAGGTTCAGAAAATTCTCCATTCCTTGGGACCAACGAAAGAGCCTGTTCGGAGAGACTGTCAACCTACTAGTTATGCCCGCGATAGATATGATTGATGGTCACTAAAGGGATATGATGCAGCAGAGAAAGAATGTCATCACACCAATGACTAAGAAGTGGCATGTTCAATGAAGCAGTTCTGTTCACCCATGAGATGATAACCTGTGAATCCCCAAATACAGATAAGAGAGGGATCCCCAAATGAATGGCAACCGAAGCAGTTCCCAAAGAGCTAGAAGCTCTAATCTGGTGTTGGTACGTCTATTATCCTAGGTTAAGAGATTGTTGGCTATTTATAACCATAATATAATAAAAGTTATTTAATTCCATAAAATAACGATAATTTTTTTTAATTCCATGCATAAGCAAAGTTATTTTCTTTGTGAAATGTGCCAAAACAATCCTCAATAACTACTTCAGATTTGCATAATAACTCCATACAAAATTTTCCCTTCAACAAACTTTCAAATATGTCTATTGAAGAGAAGGCTCTTCTTTGCAAAGAAGTGCCACATTTTTTCGTTACATTCCTCTCTAAGAGCACCTTGAGAATGCACAAGAATTCCGCAAATGCAGATACATTTGGGGATCTCTCTGATAACTGTAAAGTCGGAGAATGCTAGTCATCCAACCAAAATCGGGATGGGTGATTCCATGAAGATGGGTAACACTTTTTGGCCAAATTTGGCGATGAAAACCTGATTTTTTACTCATGTGCTAGATAGAAGCCCTCAAAACGCATATATGCCATGTGAATTTTGACTTGCAGTGAAAAAACAAATTGTAGAATATTATGTTGGCTTCATAGTGATATTTATTTTAAAATATTCTGATTTCATTTAATGTGTGAATTTTTGCATTTAATGAACTGTGTGACCTTAAAAATTTGAAGAAGCTAATAAGTGGCTCGTGTCCACGTAGAGTAATTCAATCTTGCATTAATAATTTAAAAAATATATATATATGAGCATGATCTACATAAAATGCAGTGTGATGTGCATATTTCTTCGTTAATTTTTTTCGCATTATACAATTATTTATTATTTTTTGAAAGTGATCACATTCGATTTCAGCATCGTTTTAAACACATATTTGTCCACGTAAAGAAATGTTTTCTATTTTTTCAAAAATTGAAAAACCAAAGATACCCGTTTGAAGAGGACACGTCGATATGTGATGTGTGCATTTTTAAGAATTTTTTGGCTGTGTATTTTTAACTCTGCGGATTTTTCTTTGAGCTGCTTTGAAGTTGCAGTGTGGTTTTCTAAGTATAAGTTTTAGAAGTAATTAAAAAATAAATATCATATGAATGCCAAAATGCGTGTATGATACCTCAATGGATAGAAGATTCGTTGGTGAATCTATCGGTATCAACTCCGCTCAGTTATGTGCTAGGAATGGCAGGGTTTACACCTATGCAAGGCACGGGAAATTTTCCATTTGTTTGAATGTGGGCTAAGTCTGTTTTTTTAAGCCCTCGACCGAGGTATAAACCTCGACTGAGGTATCGCGATACCTCGGTCGAGGTATTAACAAGACCTCGACCGAGGGTTTGTAAAGCCTTAAATACCTTGGTCGAGGTATTTAAATACCTCGACCGAGGTATTGCGATACCTCGGTCGAGGGCTTGATAAAACCTCGGTCGAGATATTAAGACCTCGGTCGAGGGCTTAACAAGCCCTTGACCGAGGTGTGTTTTTCTGTTTTTTCCGAAATGTGCTTGCCAAAAAGTGTTACCCAGGTCCGTGGATTCACCCGGATAGAAAAGCATAAAGTCTGCCAAGGGTATACTTTTCTCATAATTCCTATAGAAACAAGTCAGAAAATCTATGTGAAATAATTCGTGAGAGACCAAAAAACATATGAATCAGGAGCATAACAAGAAGGCTGATAGGCACATCCATGTCAGCAAAAGAACCATTCATTCAAATTAAATGCTTGTGCCTCATAAAGAGAGTGAAAGGGAAAAGCGGGCTCTTGCTACAAGACGAGCTCTTTCACAGGAGGGACTCTCAAGAAATCACGTCACGACAATCCAGAATCGCCGGACAAGAGTCACGCGTCTCCAAAAATCACTGGACTGTAGAAGGAATAGAATTGTTTGGAAACCAATGTTCATTTCATCATCTATTCAACCAACCATGCTTCTCTGCATGTCTTCTTCGTGATCTGCTGGTTCTCCACGTGTATTCTTCGTGATACGCTGGTCTGCCGCGTGTCTTCAAATTGACTCTTGCTAGGTAGTAAAGAACTTCGGTGTTGATAGTCCGACCTTCCGGATCTTTTGGAGGTAAAGGTTACAACCCAGTTCAGGCTCCTTCACAAGTGACAGCATTGATGCTTGGACCTGGCACTTAACCCCCATCCCCGAGTTGTTAACTGATTAAGGTTTCTGGTTTGTGTCTTGCTTTGTCCTAGTTGGCAATACAGGAAACCTATGCAAAATGTACAATGTAAGAGGAGACACGCGTAAAAGTAGCACTGGCAGGAGGGACGACGACATCTACAGTTGTTGAGAACAAAACTTCAGAGGAGAACGCCTAACGGCGCTGCATTCAAGTCTGTGCCTTGATTTCATTGAAGATGCAAGTGAAAATTCTAAAATATGTTCAATTATAAGTTTTAGTACAATTGTCTATATTTCAACTTATTCTTTACTTTACATGTGGAATCATCCATCTCTCCTGTTACATTTCATTAATTATGACTTAATGCTTTATCCAAAACACGGTTTAGAAGATTTCATTTTAACTGGAGTTTGGTGAAGTGGAAAATCCAAAGGGGACACAGTTTTAGTTTTTTCTTTTAGATTGTTTTAGGTTTTTTGAAAGTTTTAGAGAGAGACCCTGAAAACCTCTAGGGCATGGAAAACTATCTTTGAAAATTTAACTTACAAAACTATGCCAAACATCAAATTTTTGCAGAATTTCTACTTAAAACTTATTCTTGCACCCTCTTGGATAGGAAACTTGCCTTACTCATTTATCATTTATTCTCAACATGGCAGAACTCTATGGACATTGATTTGATTCATATGAAAGTGATAACATAACTGTAAGGTCTTTGGACTGGAATGACTTTAGAATCCATTAATTAAAAAGGGTAAATGACTTGCAGAGTGCACTATGCACTCAATGGATTCTAAAGCCCCGAAATTAAAAAAGGGTTCCTGCTCGTGTGTAAAATTCCGGTTCCCTCAGCCAATCTATAAGAATCCATTAATTAAAAAGGGAAAATGACTTGTAGAGTGCACTCTGCACTGAATGGATTCCAAAGTCTCGAAATTTAAAAAAGGCGTCCTCCTCATGTGTAAACTTCCGGTTCCCTCAGGCAATCTATAAAGACTATTCACAACTTGTGTTACAAGCATTTATAGATAAAAAAATTTCGGCGTGTGTCAAAATGTTGGTTGACGTAAGGAATTTAAGAAAACTCCATGAAACACTTTGACCTTTTTTTTTCTTTTTCTATAGCTTGTTATTTTATTTTATTCCTATTAAGAAAATCTGCAAAAGCTTACTACATATGCAATTCCCCTCGTTCCTTTAAATAACTATGCACCCAGAGAATATAGAGGCACTCCATTGGTCTGGTGTCTATGTGCATATAGTTATGTGCATTATAGAAGGTTCACTAAATCTAAAAGATGTATTCCATGCATTGAACATAGACATTCATCTGCTTACAAATTGGATAAAGGTAAGCAACTCTAACATCTTTTCTCTCTTGGTTCTATTTTTAATACCACCAGTGATTTTTAAGTTTAGTTTTTCATAATGAACATTTTTCAATTTTAATGCCTAGAAACCAAAGTGACATTGATACAGTTTCTTCTCGTAGCAAATGTTGGGATTAATTTCAGAAAATTGCTTCTCGCCCCTTTCTTTCAAAGAAATTTTAATCCTTTATCCATTTTGGTTTCCTTAAATACAATTGTTTCTTGATTGCAGAATTCTATATTTTCCATTTCTTAGCTGCCTGTAATCTCTAGAATATTCTAGATTTTTACTGTTAAAGTGTAAATTCCACCTTAAGAACCAAGTATATTCTGGATTTTAATTCTTGCTTTTATCAAGCCCTTCTAGGTATAGGGGATTGGGTAAAAAGCTGAGGTAAATGTGGTAAAAGCTGTTTTCTGAGAAACAACTACATTGAGAATTTTGAAAGAGTGGTTCTATGTAAAATCCTCCCTTGTGTAAGTAGTTGGGGGTAATTGTTGCAAAAGCTATTTTCTGAGAATCAACAATATTGGGAATTATGAAAGCAGTTCCATGTAAAAACAAACCCATCTTGTAGTTTTGAGACACTACCCTATTATTTGGTTTGTAAGAGATACCAGTATTTGTAGATTAGAATTTAGCTGAATTCGTTTAACAGTTGCTTTGGTATGAGCTAATTTTGACAGAAATTCTGGGAAAAAAACATGTTTAAAAAGTTGAAGTTGATTATGTTAGGTTCATTTATCACATACTCCAATTGCACTATGATTCTGAAGATATTATAACTCAAGAAAGTTGAACATTTGAGTAGAATTCTTAGTGTTGTTCAGCAATAAGTAGAAGATATCTAAACGAATGATAAAAGTAAAGTCCTGAACAGTAACCAGCATTGAAAAGCAACACAACTAATAAACCAGCGGATTTGGAAGAAGACAAGTGGAGAAGCGTGGTGGGCTGAATAGACGATGGAATGAGCAGTGGTTTACCAAAGGACTCTAGGGGAGAATGCCTTACGGCATAAAAAATACCATGCAAGCATAAATGGGAATACTCTTTGGTCAGATACTCCTTTTTCAAGATGGAAAGAAAGGGCAAAATAGGGCTGATAAAGAGATGACCAGTCCAATTTTTGGACCATGCGCCTACAAACGATGTCTAAAGTCAGAAGTGAAAAGGTCTAAATTAAATTCATTCATTCTTCCTACTAAAGGTTAATAGCAATGGTATACTGACCCCATTAGATCTAATAAGTTCTGGTAGTAGTTCCTAGGGCAGTTCTGAGGATTCCTAATTGGGCATACCCATATTAAAAAAATAGGAACATCAAGAAAAATGTATCTCAAAACGTTTTTCTTCTTCTGATGATGATGGTGGTGGAATCCCTCCCATAAGGATAATATTAAAATATTGCTCACTCATTGGGCACACAAAATATAGAATTGGCTTGCTTAGTGATAACTCAATGGCCAACTCACAAGTGCCCAACGATTCAAATCACAGACTTGATGCTAGCTAGCAATAGGTTCAACTCAAATCATTTTACTTTTTTTCCCCATTATGATGGTGGAATCCCACCCCTTCTAGAGAACATTTCAATATTTCTCACTCCTAGGGAAATGAAACTACATAAGCAAGTTGCATAGATATAAACACCTACTCGAAGAGTCAACTCACAAGTTGCTACGAACTTTTACTGAAATTGTAAATGTACATCACCAAATTTCATTAATCTTACCAAAAGTAGCACAAAACTTAAATCACTAAATACACTTGTAACTTAGCTTAACCTAAAAACTAAAACACTTCCTAAAACATGTCCAAATGTCAATACCTCCCCTTTCAAAATAACAATACAACCTAAATGATATCTTAATAATGTCAATACCTCCCCTTCCAAAATAGCAATACAACTTAATGTTATCTTAATAATTCAATACATTACCAAAAGAGAGCATAAACATGCTTAAGCTCATTCCAAATTAACAAAGAACCTCAAGTTCGATTGTTCAAGTATATTGAGAAATTAACCAATACGATAAATATATTGAAAAAGCTACACCTAGACCATGTAAAATTTAAAAGAATAGTATTTTTATGTCACTCTCCATTGCCCCAAAAATTGATTTTAAACTATTTCCACTTTCCCAATGTATGATAACTTAAAAATTTACAATTACCAACCTAGGAATTCAAAAAAAGGCCCAATGTAAAGTGAATTAAAAAGTTGCAATTACCTACATAAGAATTTTAAAAAGATGATTTTACAAATGACTTGTGATGTTACAATTAAGATGTTACAATTACCAAAGTCAGGAATTACAATTACCAAAGAGATGTTACAATTACTTCGTTTGCAAATTTTTTTAATACCAACCAACCAACATAGCAACAAAACCATTTGAGAGCCCTCCTCAACACACAAGGTAACATCACTCATAACGAGCGAGTAATCCGAGGACCTTAGAATAAATGAGGAAATAAACTCTGGGCACGTGATGGAGTTATAAGAAAATAGTGTCTGGGATATTTCCTATCTATTTTACATGCAAACAACCAAGTAGAGCTGGAAACCCACACAGTGTTAGTTCACCGTTAGGCTAAACTTTACCCAAATTATCTATATTTCCAACAACCCTTTCTAAGTTTTGGGCGGAAACACTTATTTGGCTTCGTTTTTTGTTATTTTTTATTATTGGAGAAGAGATGGAGTCTACCTCTTGTGTTGTAGAATGCATTGGAGTCCCCAACTATGGAAACTCATTGGTTGTCGGTTTCCCTGTGCCTTAATTGCTATTAGGATTTACTAGAAGATAGGCATGAATTCCCTAGATTCCACATGAAAATGCCGTGTCATCTTAACTCAAGAAGGAGAAAAAGGAAGAACATTTTCGCATAATATACCATGTCGTTTTAAATCCACTTAGAACACATGCATATAAGAACACATGCATACAAGACATTCAAGAAACTCAAAACTCATTCTTCATTGAGGGTTTTACAAATTCTTCATCTGTATTGCTACAGATTGTACAGTCGATGCTTTCCACTCTAACTAACAATTGTTCATTATCTGATAAGTATGAGGAGATGAGGAGAGCAATTTTTTCTCAGCAGCTTATTGGTCACTGAGAATCTGTCCATAACAACAATAATATGACTCCTATAAAGGACCTAATCTCTTCAGCAAAACAATGGGTTTCTCTATAAGTGCAATGCCAAAATCTATACAAATTTTCGAATAACAAAAAACTCGGGCTAGGTGATCATGTCTGGACTCAAAAGAGGGTTGGAATCCTTCAAATGTTCTAAAAGAGTGGAGAAGATAAAACCAGGCATTGACATAAATGTGAACTTTAAAGGACATCTGGGCACTATTTATTCTTACCTCCAGACAACTATATATCAAACTTCAAATTCGGAGTTAATCTTACCTACAAGGCTACAAATTTAATCATTATATGGTTTCAATTAAAGAATTAGAAACTTGTATCATTTTTCCTGCAGGAATGGGTTGTTGATCCACTATATTCAAAAACGCTTATGGAAGTAAATGAAGCTAGCTATATCCCACACTTACCTAGGATACTTCGGACCCATTTTCAGGTTATTTTCTTTAAAACATTATTTTGAGTGGAGAATTGGTGGTTTACAAGTCCAGTCAAACAATAGCATCCACCAAACAAATTCCCATGAATTCCACTCCAGGTCCTTCCTCAACTCATTTACATTTCTTGAATAGGATATAGAGAATTTTCACATTGTAGAAATGACTATCATAAAACATATGATCCTGAATGCATGATAAGAAAACTATTGAGTTCTTGTTCCCTGACATCATTTTTGAACTAAAGGATAAGCCCAATATGCCGCGATCACAAAAAAGTTCATTTAGATTGATATCCAAAGCAAAGGAGATGGTTGTTATCTAAATCTTACACAATGTTTCTTTGCTACTATCCTGAAGCTACCTCCAAAGTTATTGGAACTCAAACGATTTGAAGTTGTCTGGCCTTAATGCTCAATGCAATCTTATAAACTTAAATGATTTCTGGCAAATTTTATCGTTGGAATTCTCAATTTTAGTCGTTAATTTCTGGTTTGTTCATTTATAAAATCCACTTTCATTCCCTATTTGTAGGCTACTTACACATGTCTTTGTTCGGGCTTGCTAAAACTTGATTTCGTGGCTTTTTTGTCTTTCTGATATTCCTAAATTGGGAACTTCTTTACTCTAAGAAACCCCCCGAAAATGACATAAAAAGAGAATTCAGCAAGAATTTTAATGAAAACAGTTACAATAGACATAAATATCACATTCACCAAGCCATTTACAGGCTCGAATGGAGAGGTTATTGATCATGCTTACGAGAGCTTGTTCTTGCGAGACGGTTGATTGAGCAAAAGTAGAGTCCCTAGCATAACATTATTCCTTACAGTAAACCAGTTACAGTTCTGTGTTGTCTTAGATGGCCCAACTCCCCTGCTGTTGTTGAGGACCTCTGCTCTTCAATTAGAGCTCTACTGCGCAAAAATCTACCCCTAAGTAAGGACTGCAAAGAAGAACAAATACTATTCTTAGTAATATTGAAACAATATCACTTCTTAGTAATAACAAATGTAGAAATGACATGTGTCAGTTCCTAAACATAAATATTAAGACCCTTCTGAATGCAAAATAAGCTACTCAAACTTAATAGCTGCACATACAAGACATTAGTTCCATCCTAGAGCATAGACCAACTGCTGCCAATGTCATGACTTGTAATTTCAAACCAAACTAAATTTTTACGTGATTTTCTCTATAAACAGGGTCATCATCGGGGTGCATCAATGCATTTGTTTACTGCCAAACAAGACCACTAGTGGTTTTCTATTTAACCAGCAAGTGACAAAATGGTGCAACTTGTTTTAAATTCAAATTACTACAGAACATAAGAGTGTGAAAAGGAATTTTAATTGAATATCCCTTATTACCATGTAATAAAATTTAATATTTATAATATAAATTAATTTTAAATGTAAATGAATAAAATAGACTATTCAATTTAGATTAATTGCTTATTTTTAAAATTAGATTATGTGAAATTTAAATACATAAAATTTTAATAAATTTATATTATTATGGTAAGTATCTTTAGTAACATAAACCTTTTATACATATATTTATTTATGTAACTTCAAATTTAATTTTTGTAAGAACCATGATACTCTAAGTCCCTCTATATTAACTATGTCTATGATTTGATAACATGTAACTTTAGTCAAAACTGAGATTTTCAAAATAACATATTTCTAATTAAAAAGTCTAACATAACATATTAACATATTTCTATATTAAAAAGTCTAACATAACATATTAACATATTTCTAATTAAAAAGTCTAACATAAATACGTTCCAACATATCTATCAAAATTGAGTGATAGATTAAGTTTTCCATAAAATATAAATCATTTTACTTAGTTTTATAATGGTTAGCTTTGATTTCTCGTCGTATTTAAAAAACAAATCGCCTCGTGACAAGCAATTTGCTCATCGTCCCAGGCCCATCCTAATCTGATTCCATTGTTGGAACCGCCATCCTATTGTGATTGGTCAAAACCTGCATTAATATAAGTTGTAAATCAGCATTATTGACAAATACACCAGGGAAGAGAAGAAAAATATTAATATCTGGAAAGTAGTTATTTAAATTAAACACAATATATCTTATATAGTGGACAATCTTGGATTTGAGCCACGTGATCTTTGACGGTTTGTAAGAGCAAACCACGTCGTTATCCACTAATCAGTTTGTCTTTCAAAGCGAGAATAGTTTAATTTTATGTTAAGAAAGTTGAAATTAAGATATATAAAGACTATAGTTAAAATGGACCATCTTGCCCAATAACATCAGCCACGAGGAATTAGATAATTTTGATCACTTAACATTGGTAACATCAACCATGAGAAATTAGATAATTTTGATCACTTAACATTTATAGTATATATATAAAAATAGTTTTCCTTAACTATATGTGACTGTAAACTGGAAGTTGGAAAAAAAAAATTAAAAGAGAAGAAAGTTAGACCAGACCTAAGTAATGTATAGTTTTGCTAGGACTCCAAATAATTTTCCAGATAGTATGACCTGATTTTTGTTGTTTTGATCACGAAGAGGCACTGGGTTTCAGATTTGTGAATGATTTTCCTATTTTTCTGCTACATGGGTAATGCTTGAGAGTTTATTGTGATGTAGTTTTGTTGTGGCTTGCTTGATGAGAAAAATTATAGAGATGGGAATTATTTAACATGATTTCTGCAGGCTCTGATTTCTACATGCTTCCCTTTCTCAGACAATTCAAAAAGCAGATGTTAAAAACACTTTGAAATACACAAAACCCTAGCGTCCAAACAGAGATCATCCTTTGAACTGCGCCTTTCGCTGAAATACATAATGTTTCATTAATGAATTTAAATTCCAGACCTTTCAATTTATGTAGGAAACAAGCAAGATGTCCCATCAAAATCAGGTCTACATCCCAAGAAGTTTGCGCATTTCCCAACCTTTGGAGGCAACTAGTTATATATTGTATAGAACCAACCATGGGATATGCCCGAGTAACGCATAATTAGAGTCAGAGGTGTAGTAATTACTCCGATAGGCGTTTATATCAATGATATTTTTGGGGGGATGGACTTGCTTGAGCGGATCATCAAGATCCAACAAAACACGCCAAATGTATGATCAGGATGATTTGAATCGTCTGATCTTTTAACTAGCAGTTTATAGCTTAACTAGCCGCCGATTGAGGAGTCTGTTAGATGAGCCGATCACGGATTTAGGAGTTCGTAGGAGACGGAGTTTGTTAGCGTAAATACAGGAGATGTGGAGGAGTCTGTTATGTAAACCAGTGCCACGTTTTTGCATTCAGTAACCGTTTCTTAAATCATATGCAATATCTCAGTCAAGTGGAATCAAGATGCAAAGAAGGACTAAGAAAGCCGCAGAGGAAGCAGAGGCAGCAGTGTCGTATCATTGTTCCGGACATGGATATGTCTTGGTCGATACTATAAATATTGTGGCAGATGATTAGGGAAAAACACTTAATTGCAAATGTAACGACTGCTACACAGGTCCAGATTGTTCCCAAATTGTTGCTGATTGCGTAGTAAATGCTGACAGGGGAGCTTGAATCCTATATCATTCTGAATCAACAAACAAATCAAAGGAATTCAATTTCCAGATATGATTTATGAAGTTCAAGGCGTTTAATTATTATCTGACAAAAGGGTATCTTGAATACTTTACTGTAGTGGATATCCTGTATTCCTTGAGCCCTTTTGGCTCAGGAATGCCGAAGCGAGCACAACGGTGGTACCGAGGTGGTATCTGATGAGCTATCTTATAAACGATGCTACATCATTACGGATATCCCCTGAGTTAGAGACTCAAATACGTGGGATTCATGCGCTGGTGGGAAACGCCGTGACAGAGGGGAGGTATATAGTGATTGGAACTGGCTCTATGTAGATTACCAACGCTGTCGTTTATAGTCTTTATCCTAGGAATCATGATGCAATACAACATCCTGCACAAGTAGTCGCAGCTGCGCCCTACTACGGAGTATGTCCAGGCCATTTTGAGCTTTCTCAAGTTATTTCAATAGATTAGCCGAAATCCAAGAATTGACATTAGGGTTATTTTGGTTTTCTACAGGCATACTAAATCCAAACACAAATGTTCGACTTTGTCGATTCCATATGGGAGGGAAATGCTAGGTCATGGGCTAAATGTTCGCAATCCCTGAACTCCACCAGATTTATGGAGATTGTAGCATCTCCAAACAATCCCACAACTTTTCTTCAAGAAGGCATGTTAGATGGTGAAAACGTGAGGACTGTCTATGATCATGCATACTATTGGCCACACTTCACTGCCATCATTGAACCAACTAATAAGGACATGAAACCCTCTCCAAACTCACCGGACATGCAGGTAGCAGGCTTGGGTAACTAATTAAGTTCATCATTTTCATTTATTTCTTCTTCATTTTTAAGGATATTGATGAGGAATCTTAGTTATATTTTGAACTCTGAGAGATTTAGTATCTGTGCACAGATGGGCTATTGTGAAAGACTATTATGTGTACCTAAATATGGTTGAATATGTTTTTGGGAATACCATTGGGGTATCACATGATACGCAGCTAAGAGTGACTAGGTTACCGAAAACAGTCATAACTGGTTATCAACGCAAATTGGAAGAAGGGAAGGTAAGTAGCGAATCAAGGCATCATGAGCTTATTTTTTACTATGCTTACAATGTTATGCAAGACAGATGGTGAAGACTAAAAAGGATTTTCAGCAGCTCCGACTGTTTCTCCCTTCACTTGGAGACGGGGCCATGCAACTAAGTTATCTTCAGAAACAAGCTGGGGAATCAAAAAGTGTAGTCACAGAACGTCGCTTCGGCTCGGGTTTTCATTCCCAGTCTGGTTTTCAGTTACCTTCACCCAGTTCGAGCATGCGGGCTGATTTCTTGGAGAAAGGAGGCCAACGTCGATCAAATTATTTGTAAGAATATTTAAAGCATAATTGTTATTTTCTATATACTATCATTTTTAGTTACATCTGGAAATTATTTTGATTTTCTTTGTAAACTGTCCAGCCTAACTCTAGACATATCCAGGGCACCTTCTTCAGTTCCATCTGACATTACTGGAATGCAAACCCACCAACAAAGCAATTTCTATCATGCACCTCCATAAATTTGAATCCAGGGACTTCATCAAACACTCCCTATGCACCAAACTGAAGTTATGCAACCATATTCAATATGCCACCTGTCAAATCTCAAGGTAGGAATCAGGATACAATGACAGGAATGTCATATGAGAGAAATTCAGATCAACAACATCAAATTCTTCTTTCAAACCCAACAAACAAAAGCAGCATTTGGCCTTCACTTGGAGCCGAGGCCATGCAACTAAACTATCTTCAAAAACAAGATAGGGAATCAACAAGTGTAGTCACAGAACGTCGCTTCAGCTCGGGTTTTCATTCCCCGTCTCCTTATCCTCTACATTCGGGAGTGCCTGGTTCACTTGGAGGCCAATATCGACCAAACTATTTGTAAGAATATTTAAAACATAATGGTTATTGTTTATTTCGTGCATATTATCCATTTTAGTTACAGCTGAAAATTATTTTGATTTTCTTTGTAAATTGTCCAGCCCAACTCCAGACATATCCAGGGCACCTTTTTCAGTTCGATCTGACATTACTGGAATGCAAACCCACCAAAAAAGTAGTTTCTATCATGCACCTCCACTAAATTGGAATCCAGGGACTTCACAAAATACTCCATATTCACCCGAGCTTGATATGTATAATACTGATCAGGATACAAGGCCAGAAATGCCGTATGAAAGAAGGATTTGGCCTTCCGAGGAAGGCATGTAGCTAAACAATGTTCAGAGACAATCTGGAGAATCAATGAGTGTAGCCACAAAATATGGTTACAGTCAGCGATTTCAATCACCATTTAGTTATCCGATTGCTCCTCTACAATCGGGAGTGTCTCGTTTAGAATTCTCAATTCAACGATCACTCCAACAATTCAACTTGCATTCTTCAATTTCAGCTGGTTTACAGTTTCCTTCACCAGGAATTGCACGGCTCACTGTGGAGGGAGAAAGTGCACAGGGTAGACCAGACAGTAACCGTAGGCAAACACCAGAGAGTAACCATAGTCATGACGTGGATCAAGCACCGAGCTAGTAGACATTAAAAGAAAATATAATCAACCATTTCATCAAGTAAGTAGCGAGCTCAGTTAGATATGCATGCAGCCTTAATTTTAGTAAAGCGAAAACCTTTGGAAAATCATTGGAGCTTGAATTTATTGGAGTTGAAATTGATGTACTATTTTGGTTGTTTTGTTTGTAGGACCCGTGAGTTAATTTGTTAAAAGCTTGTCATTTTCAAACAAAGCTGTTCCTCTCACATCTCCCAACTTTCATCGGAATAGCGAGAAAACTTATATTTTTTATTTTAACTAATAAGAAATGAACTTATATTTTTTGAAAACAAGACGGTCACAAGGCCTTCTCCAGGTATGTACATATATATATGCCATATGATGTTCTTTCTTGGATTAGCTAGTTGGGATTTTTATGTTTTCTTTTTGATATTTTAGGGTTTTCTTTGAGAACTTTGTTGGGTTATTTTTCTTTGAGTGTGGTCTCCTTCCAGAGAATATCTAATACTTTTTAGCTCAGTTTTGATGTGGATCTCATTCCATGATTTTGTTCATATTACCTTTTATTCTCTTGAATAACCAGGAACGGTTATTCATAGGAACGGTTATTTTTTTTTAAGAAAAAATGTCATATGATGTTCTTTGTGATTGCATATATTGTATTAATTAATGACGTTGTTGTTGTATGTATGATTTATGATTAATGTATAGCGTACGCGTGGGTGAAGTACGAGAAAGAAGAAGATGAGGACTGCACGACGGTCATGAAGAATGGATGGATTATCGGGCGAGGGGCAGACGTTTGGAGCAGAGAAATGGTATGTTTGATTGAGTTTGATCAGGCGAGATGACAACTTCGCTTTGTTGGAATAGCACCCTCGTTTCATATCGTAACTTTACCGCTACGTCCACAACCACTTGAGCCGAGTTAGAATTTTGTGTTGTTTTTGGTTCGTCCTGGATGTTGCATGTTGTTTTTAGTTTTAGGTAGAATGGAATTGGCACTGACCCAGGTTCGATTCTTAAAATGAAAATACTCGCATTTATAACAAAAACTGTGAGTTTTCATAGGTATCCAAAGGTGTCTGAAGAATATAAACGTTCAGTTTTACTTTAAAAAATAAAAATATATTATTATAAAAAGTTGTAAAATACAATAGCTATATATTGACATTGCCACCATAAACTCGTGCTTTTTTTACTTTAAAAAAGCAGTGGATGCAAGAAAATCTTTATGGTTTGTTGTAATATATTAGCATTGTCATTATAAATTAGTGTTTTTTTTTACTTTACCAGTATAGATGTATCTTAAAAGGATCTACTAAGTGTGAGATTAAATTTCTCAAAGTCCAATTTCTTTTTAAAGTAAAAATGTTGACACCTCTCAACTTTAAGATGAATAAAGAAAAAATTACACATCTTTATTTTTTTAAACTGTAAAATGCACTTCTTAATACAATAAAGCATTCAATATTAAAAAATCTTTATGATTTGTTATATTTTATTGATGAATGAAACTTTCAAACCAACCAAAAGGCCCAGTTGTTAGTATACCAAAATAAAGAAAATGAAATATCTCAATCCTCTGTAGACTTTCAAACAAACCCAAAAGGCCCCGTTGTTAGTATATCAAAATAAAGAAAATGAAATGTCTCAATCCTTTGTAGACTTTCAAACAAACCTAAATGGACCCGTCATGAGTGTACCACCCGAACGAAATGGTTGGTCATATGTTTTTTTTTTAATATGATAGATAATTGGAAGATGTGAATATCTCGATCTTCTAGAGATATTAGGTTGGTAATTTGATTAGTAAGTAGCAGTTTCAAGTTTTTGTGGATGGCAGGATTATATATTTAAGATTTTGTAAAATTTTAAGTTGACCAACTTTATTTAAAAAAATTCTTTAGAATTTAGATATTTTTGTTTAACTTTGATTATTAAAATGAAATTTATATTTTTTTATTTAATTTTGGCTGTACTGTGTTAAAATGTTTATGGAATTTAAAACTTAAAAGAAAAATGGTGTTATTAAAAAAAATCATTAAAATAAAGTTTGAAAGTTTATAAATGTCTAAGTTTAGTTGTTTTATTTTTTATTATTATTTAAAAAAATTCTTTAGAATTTAGATATTTTTGTTTGACTTTGATTATTAAAATGAAATTTGTATTTTTTTTATTTAATTCTGGCGGTATTGTGCTAAAATGTTTATGGAATTTAAAACTTAAAAGAAAAATGGTGTTATTAAAAAAAATCATTAAAATAAAGTTTGAAAGTTTATAAATGTCTAAGTTTAGTTGTTTTATTTTTTATTATTATCTCTAGATAAATGTTGTTAAAATAATTTCTTAAGCACAAGTTTAAACTTGTGTTGTTTAAAAAGTATTTTGAACAATATTTGTGCACCAACCAAACATGTTTAAATGTGAAGAAATTGATTTGAATGTGTGATATGAAAAAAATGTTTTGAAAATTGAAGTAAATGTATAATAAAAGAAAATAGTATAAATAAACTTTTTATAATGGGATCTTTGTTATTTGAAAAATTAGACTGTCACTATATTTTAATCCCAATTTTGATATTAGAAATGGATTCAACACTCCTAAAAATTCTTAAAACATCCAAAATTCCAAAACTTATAACTATAACATAGTTTTTTAAAATTTAAAACTATATACATTTTATATATAAATTAATGTATCATCACATTGTTAATTCATTATCTCCTCCCTACCTCACATGATATATAACACATTTACCTGTCTTCAATTTTTCACAAAATAATCATAGCCATTAGTTTCTTTATAGTTTTTTATTTCTTTGTTCCTATTAATAGGTGATGAGAACTTAGCTTTCTTTAACCTTTATTTCTCGTTTTATTTATTTTGATCAATATGTAGCAAATTAGCATAATGCTTTTTTTTTTCAAGTATGATGTTTCCTCTCACATTGGAAAATAAGGAGTTTGTATTTCAACTCATAGTTTCTTTATTGAGAACTCTTTGTGAATATATTCATGTGAACTTTTATTTGTGAATATATTTATGTGTTTGTGACTCACAAATAAAAATATATATAAATTTGTTTCTCAGATGAATGATGTAAAAATATAGAACAAAATCCAAGATTTGACATATCAATAATGTGACATTCGAATTTCATGTCTAATATGAGAAAGGATTATGTCCCATTCTAACATTCATTAGGGATTAAAAAATGATATACACCCACACAACCCAATATATGACACATTCATAATGTAAGTTTTGATGGCCATCATTCTGACATTCATCAAGGGTTACATATTCTGATGTTTATTATGGTTATGTTGCATTTTGACATTCATTATGGATTATGTTGCATTCTATTTTTATTAAGGGCTATATTGCATTGTGACATTCATCCATGGTACATTCTTTAATGACTTTGTTGCATTGCAACATTCATTGACGCTTACATTATGTTGGATTGCGACATTCCTCAATAGTGCATTTCTTAATGGTTTTGTTGCATTGGGACATTCATCGCAATGATCGAAACATTTATTCATGGATATTGAAATTCATCATTCCTCAATGCTTATCTCACATTATTCGCCATCATGCTGCAAGAATTTTCTTGATATATATATATATATATATATAGTCGTTTGACAAAAGAAATGGTTTAAACCAGTAATGTAGAATGTTATGTCGTGTTGTGATGTTTATCAAGGTTTATGTTTCACTGTGATGTTAGAGTTTATGTTATATCACATTACGACGTTAAGCCATGGTTTGCTATAGTGCTTGGTTTGTATGTCAAGACAACCAAAGATGTGACACATTAATAATGTGATAGTGGGTGTTTAATAAGCGTTATGTTGCATTGTGACGTTTATCACAGGTTATGTTACATTAGTGACATTCATCAGGGGTTATGTCACATTGTGATATTTGTCAAGGGTTATGTCGCATTGTGATGTTTATCAAGGTTTACGTTTTACTATGATGTTACCGAGGGTTTTATCACATTACGACATTAAGCCATAGTTTGTTACAGTGGGCGTTTAATAAGCGTTATGTTGCATTGTGATGTTTATCACGGGTTATGTTACATTAACAACATTCATCAAGGGTTATGTCCCATTGTCATATTTGTCAAGGGTTATGTCACATTGTGATGTTTATCAAGGTTTACGTTTCACTGTGACATTATCGAGGGTTATATCACATTACAACGGTAAGCCATGGTTTGTTACAGTGGACGTTTAATAAGCGTTATGTCGCATTGTGACGTTTATCACGGGTTATGTGACATTAGCGACATTCATCAAGGGTTATGTCGCATTGTGATATTTGTCAAGGGTTATGTCACATTGTGATGTTTATCAAGGTTTACGTTTCACTGTGAGGTTATCGAGGGTTATATCACATTATGACGTTAAACCATGGTTTGTTACAGTGGGCGTTTAATAAGCGTTATGTCACATTGTGACGTTTATCACAGGTTATGTTACATTAGCGACATTCATCAAGGGTTATGTTCCATTGTGATATTTGTCAAGGGTTATGTCGCATTGTGATGTTTATCAAGGTTTACGTTTCACTGTGACGTTATCGAGGGTTATATCACATTACGGCGCTAAGCCATGGTTTGTTACAGTGGGCGTTTAATAAGCATTGTGTCGCATTGTGACGTTTATCACAGGTTATGTTACATTAGCGACATTCATGAATGGTTATGCCACATTGTCATATTTGTCAAGGGTTATGTTGCATTGTGATGTTTATCAATGTTGATGTTTCATTGTGATGTTATCGAGGGTTATATCGCATTACGATGTTAAGCCATGGTTTGTTACAGTGTTTGGTTAGTATATGTCAACACAACCAAGGATGTGACACATTAATAATGTGATAGTGGGCGTTTAATAAGCGTTATGTCACATTGTGACGTTTATCACGAGTTATGTTACAATACCGACATTCACCAAGGGTTATGTCATTTTCTGATATTTGTCAAGGGTTATGTCAACCTGGCCATGTGATTCACCAAAGTAAACCATGGTTAAGTACGACCAATGAACCACACCCATAACAACAATAATATTTGATGATTACTTTAATTATAATATTTTAATTAAATACCATACTCATATTATAATATAATATAATTAATAATATTATAAGTATTTGATTAAAATATAACATTAAAATTCAATGAAATTATTTTAATTCAATTAATATTATATATATTATAATACTTAATAATTTTGATTAATAAAAAAATGGTTTGGATTTTAGATTTTTACAACTAAATATATTGCTCATCCTTAAATAACTATTAAATAGATATAATAAATTTTAATAGAAATTGTTTTATAGTTTATATTTTGATAATATTAATTAAATTTTTTTATTTAGAGTTTATATTTTTATTTTAAAATATAAATACATTTTTTGTTATTTTATATCTCAATGTTTTTTTGGAATCATCATCATTCAATTGAAAAAACTTCTCTATATACAACCATAATCTTCCTCAAATCAAATATTAACCATAAATTAAAAATAATTAAATGCTCATCATTCAACTTATCCCAATCTATAAAGTAATCTAATGATTATGTCTCATATGCATAATGATATAACCCTAAGTGTTATGATATATAATATTATTGTGACACATTAATCAATTAATTAATAATGTATTTATATTTTGATTAATAAATAAATGGTTTGAATTTTAGATGTTTAGAAAATTTCTTTAAGAATTTTCTTTATATATATATATATATATATATATATATATATAGTCGTTTGACAAAAGAAATGGTTTAAACCATCCACATTCTACATAGTAATGTAGAATGTTATGTCGCAGTGTGATGTTTATCAAGGTTTATGTTTCCCTACGATGTTATCGAGGGTTATATCACATTACGACGTTAAGCCATGGTTTGTTACAGTGTTTGGTTGGTATATGTCAACACAACCAGAGATGTGAGATGTGACACATTAATAATGTGATAGTGGGAGTTTAATAAGCATTATGTCGCATTGTGACATTTATCACATGTTATGTTACATTAGCAGCATTCATCAAGAATACCGACAGAGATGTTGGTGTTGGATTACAGTGAAGTTTTTTATGAAAATGGGTGGGGTTGGAGAGACCCGCCATCATATGTCTTGTGAAGAATGCATTCTCGGCTAACTTGCTTCAATGGCAGGCACACATAGGCTACCAAGCAATAGAGTTAAAGGGTTTCTGCAAATGGTTCAAGCGTGATGATGAAAAGTTCTGATGATCAATCCTTGGAACTTGGAATTTAATGGATAATTGTGAATTTTTTAATGTAAACTGTTGGGGTTGGAGAGACCCGCCACCATAAGCCTTGCCAGAAAATCGTTCTCGCCTGAAGCGCTTCAATAGCAGGCGCAAAATCATGACATTTGAAAGGGTTAAGGCTACAAAATATATTCTGATTTTTCCATTGTTAAGATTTCCGTGTCAAAATTAATTTAAGATAACCTAGCCGTGTCATAATCTCTTATCCACAAAATGCTTTATTTAAAAAAAACAGATTGAATTTACATGTCTGGTTTGTCTTTTCGTTTATGTCATTAACACTGCTATTTTGGAGTCAATGCTTTATCTTATGTGTGTGAAGAAAAGTTTTTTTTTAACTTAGTGTTGATATGAATTTATTGAATCAAGAATGCATAGAGATTAACGCTTTAAATGGAAAGCTATTACCTTTTTATTATAAAATTGAAATGGTATGTCCAATTTGATTGTGTCTTGTGTCTTGAAACATAAAAAAGATTCCCATATAAATATGTTGTAAGAAAATACTATTTAGATCCCCTCCATAATATGAGCTTTTAAAACATGGAGCTGCTCTCAGTATTATTTGCTCCTTCTTCATTCAAATATAGGTTCAATTCTGCTTTAATCCTTATGAAGACAAGGGCCGGCTGCAGTTCGCTGATCCAACCGGGTGGAATGATACTCGGACCCATGACAAATGAGGGTTCTATTTATTCATTGTGTTTTTAGATCTTGAATCCAATATGCTCCTTTACTAGGTAATCATAAAAGTGTATGCATTCTGTGATAGAGTACTCTATTTCTGAGTCAAAAAATGAAAGCAACTGACTCAGGATCGTTATGTATCAAGGATCGGAAATGTTAACCACTAAAGCATCGACGATCGAAAAAACTATTCTTCGGGTCACTTATCAACTTCCTTTCGAAACGTTGGAGACATAAAGGACAAGTCCTCGGATCCACTATCGAAAATCATTTCGATTGTGATAAAAATAAAAACAAGGTCGCCAATTAACATCTCCTTCAACGCCTTTGGGGGTATGTTAATTATGTTCCCTAGTATTGTCAAATACATCACTGGCGTAGGAAGCCAACTGCAGATGGATCTCACAGAAGAGGTCTGTCATTCTAAGTGTGAAAGACATCTCTGTAATGTCTTTATATACATTTTGTAAGTTGCATATTTCCATATGTCTCATCTCTCATCAATACAAATGAAAGGGCTCTACATATATTTCAATTCCGTAAGGCACACAATCCTAAACTGCTGAAAATTGAGAGACTCTTCATCGAGTGTTTAAATATCGCTAGGTAGTTCAATTATTTTTTCTTAAAGATAACCTGATAAGACTATTCCTCCAAAGTTTAAATACCTCGTGGAAGCTGAATTATTTTCAGGTCACTTATCAACTTCCTTCTGAAACATCGGCGACATAGAGGACAAGTCCTCTGATCCACTATAAAAAATCGTTCCGATTGCGAAAAAAATAAAAACAAGGTGCACTGTTTTCCTTCCGTCAAATGTATTTATGTATATTATCCTATTTGCAAAAAATATTATGTAGTTTTAGAAAAAAATATTATATAGTATTTATGTAGTTATTTATAGTTTAATAAAATTGTTGTCACTCTTAAATTTATGTATAATCCACAATCCAAGTTGTATGTATATTCTAGATTTTTCACATTAACTTATTATAAAAAAATATGTTTGTTTAATTAGTATTTTTGCAAAAATTTCATGTACTCTTTGGATTGTTAGAAAATGAAGAGAATAAATTCAAATTAAGTTAACTAATTTTTTTAAAATAAGAAATAAAAGGATTTTCTTTTTACCAAATTGATAATAGTATTCATCATAGTTTTAATATATTAAAATTATTCTTGAAACATTATGGTATAAAATAAACTTTTATACGGTATAAAAATTTCATGTACTCTTTGGATTGTTAGAAAATGAAGAGAATAACTTCAAATAAAGTGAACTATTTTTTTTTAAATAAGAAATAAAATAATTTTCTTTTTACCAAATTGATAATAATATTCATCATAGTTTTAATATATTAAAATTATTCTTGAAACGTTATGGTATAAAGTAAACTTTTATACTATGTTTAAATTAATCTCATTTGTAAAAAAAATAATTAAGAATGGTATGATATTTATAATCTTGTTATTCTTGGAAATTCTCTTTTATTATCTAACATAAATTAATAGAAAAGTTAAAGAATAATTATAAGGTTTCAAATTTGACTTATAACATTTATTGAGAGTAAATAATCAAATTATAAATTTGAAAAAAAAAAGCATAAATTATTAATTTGAAAAACATATAATGTTGTGTCACACGTTATACATTGTGACATTGAAAGGTTATGTCGCATTTCAACAATACCCAAGTGAGACACATTAATAATATGACATTCAATTTGACTTTTGACGTCCATCAACAATACCCAAGTCAGACACATTAATAATATGACATTCAATGTGACTTTTGACCTCCATCATTGTAACATTCATTAGGGTTATGTCATTATGTCGCATTTCAACAATACCCAAGTGAGACACATTAATAATATGACATTCAATGTGACTTTTGACATCCATCATTGTAACATTCATTAGGGTTATGTCATATTATGATGTTTATTATGGTTATGTTGCATTCTGACATTCATTATGGATTATGTCGCATTATGTTATTTATTAAGGGTTATATTGCATTGTCACATTCATCCATGATACATTCCTTAATGGCTTTGTTGCATTGCAACATTCATTGACGCTTACGTTGTATTGAAGCATTCCATTTTTGTACATTCCTTAATGGTTTTGTCGCATTGCAACATTCATTGAGAGTTATGTTGGATTTCAATGTTCATAAAGGAATATATTGGATTACGACTAACGACATTTATCAATAGTTATGTTGGATTGCGACATTCCTCAATAGTGCATTCCTTAATGGTTTTGTTGCATTGGGACATTCATCGCAACGATCGAAACATTTATTCATGGATATTGAAATTCATCATTCCTCAATGCTTGTCTCACATTATTCGCCATCATGTTGTGAGAATTTTCTCAATATAGATATATATATAGTCATTTGACAAACGAAATGGTTTAAACCATCAACATTCTACATAGTAATGTAGAATGTAATGTCACATTGTGATGTTTATCAAGGTTTACGTTTCAGTACGACGTTATCAAGGGTTATATCACATTACGACATTAATCCATGGTTTGTCATGGTGTTTGATTGGTATATGTCAACACAACCAAAGATGTGACACATTAATAATGCGATAGTTGGTGTTTAATAAGTGTTATGTTGCATTGTGACGTTTATCACAGGTTATGTTACATTTGCAACATTCATCAAGGGTTATGTCACATTGTGATATTTGTCAAGGGTTATGTCACATTGTGATAATGTCCAATATGTGACACATTAATAATGTGTGTTTGGATGTTTAAAAAAATTCTTTAAGAATTTTATTAATTTTATAGTCGTTTGACAAAAGAAATGGTTTAAACCATCCACATTCCACATAGTAATGTAGAATGTTATCTCGCATTATGATGTTTATCAAGGTTTGTGTTTCACTACGATGTTTGATGTCAAATCTTAATATGTTCTGCGACACAATACATAGTATAGATAAAAACATAATAATGAACATATCTTGACTTGGTACATCAATAATATGTTATGGAATGTCATGGCTAGGTTACGTTATGAATTTGTGATGATATACTGTATTACATTTGTTTATAACATGTGAATTAAATACCTTCTTGTTAATTAGCATATTTAATAAAATATAATAATTAAATATTTCTATTTTCATAAAAATAACCTCGTTATTTTATGTTTACTTTAATACAATTATATAAATAAAATACTATATTTTATTAGTTTCACATCAATATTTTGACCAATAACCATATTTTGACCATAAAATAATATAATATAGTAGTATTAGAATCACTATATTAATTAAATATCATGGTAATAAATAAAATAAATTATATTATTTATTAAATTAAATAATTAAATAAACAATATTATTTCGATCAATACTTTGTAGATATGTTTATGGCCTCACCCATTACTAGAAAAAACCACATTAAATTAATTAATGTGTCTGAATACGCCGATAGGCGTAAATTTAGGCACATACTTTTTATATTAATGTTTTTCCCTATAGTATGTGCTTAAATTTACGCCTATCGGCGTATTGAGACACATTAATTAATTTAATGTGGTTGTTGCTAGTTACGCCGATAGGCGTTTATATCAATGATATTTTTTGGGGGATGTACTTGCTTGAGCGGATCATCAAGATCCAACAAAACACGCCAAATGTATGATCAGGATGATTTGAATCGTTTGATCTTTTAACTAGCAGTTTATAGCTTAACTAGCCGCCGATTTAGGAGTTTGTTAGATGAGTCGATCACGGATTTAGGAGTTCGTAGGAGACGGAGTTTGTTAGCGTAAATACAGGAGACGTGGAGGAGTCTGTTATGTAAAACAGTGCCACGTTTTTGCATTCAGTAACCGTTTCTTAAATCATATGCAATATCTCAGTCAAGTGGAATCAAGATGCAAAGAAGGACTAAGAAAGCCGCAGAGGAAGCAGAGGCAGCAGTGTCGTATCATTGTTCCGGACATGGATATGTCTTGGTCGATACTGTAAATATTGCGGCAGATGATTAGGGAAAAACACTTAATTGCAAATGTAACGACTGCTACACAAGTCCAGATTATTCCCAAATTGTTGCTGATTGCGTAGTAAATGCTGACAGGTGAGCTTGAATCCTATATCATTATGAATCAACAAACAAATCAAAGGAATTCAATTTCCAAATATGATTTATGAAGTTCAAGGTGTTTAATTATTATCTGACAAAAGGGTATCTTGAATACTTTACTGTAGTGGATATCCTATATTCCTTGAGCCCTTCTGGCTAAGGAATGCCGAAGCGAGCACAACGGTGGTACCGGGGTGGTATCTGATGAGCTATCTTATAAACGATGCTGCATAATTACGGATATCCCCCCAGTTAGAGACTCAAATACATGGGATTCATGCGCTGGTGGGAAACCCCGTGACAGAGGGCAGGTATATAGTGATTGGAACTGGCTCTATGTAGATTACCAACGCTACCATTTACAGTCTTTCTCCTACGAATCATGATGCAATACAACATCCTGCACAAGTAGTCGCAGCTGTGCCCTACTACGGAGTATGTCTAGGCCATTTTGAGCTTTCTCAAGTTATTTCAATAGATCAGCTGAAATCCAAGAATTGACATTAGGGTTACTTTGGTTTGCTGCAGGAATACTAAATCCAGACACAAATGTTCGACTCTGTAGATTCCATATGGGAGGGAGACGCTAGTTCATGGGCTAAATGTTCCCAATCCCTGAACTCCACTAGATTTGTGGAGATTGTAGCATCTCCAAACAATCCCACAGCTTTTCCTCAAGAAGGCATGTTAGATGGTGAAAACGTGAGGACTGTCTATGATCATGCATACTGTTGGCCACACTTCACTGCCATCATTGAACCAACTAATAAGGACGTGAAACCCTCTCCAAACTCACCGGACATGCAGGCAGCAGGCTTGGGTAACTAATTAAGTTCATCATTTTCATTTATTTCTTCTTCATTTTTAAGGATATTGATGAGGAATCTTAGTTATATTTTGAACTCTGAGAGATTTAGTATCTGTGCGCAGATGGGCTATTATGAAAGACTATGATGTGTACCTAAATATGGTTGAATATGTTTTTGGGAATACCATTGGGGTATCACATGATACGCAACTAAGAGCGACTAGGGTACTGAAAACAGTCATAACTGGTTATCAACGCAAATTGGAAGAAGGGAAGGTAAGTAGGGAATCAAGGCATCATGAGCTTATTTTTCACTATGCTTACAATGTTATGCAAGACAGATGGCGAAGACTGAAAAGGATTTTCAGCAGCTCCGACTGTTTCTCCCTTCACTTGGAGATGGGGCCATGCAACTAAATTATCTTCAGAAACAAGCTGGGGAATCAAAAAGTGTAGTCACAGAACGTCGCTTCGGCTTGGGTTTTCATTCCCGGTCTGGTTTTCAGTTACCTTCATCGAGTTCGAGCATGCGGGATGATTTCTTGGAGAAAGGAGGCCAACGTTGATCAAATTATTTGTAAGAATATTTAAAGCATAATTTTTATTTTCTATATACTATCATTTTTAGTTACATCTGGAAATTATTTTGATTTTCTTTGTAAACTGTCCAGCCTAACTCCAGACATATCCAGGGCACCTTCTTCAGTTCCATCTGACATTACTGGAATGCAAACCCACCAAAAAAGCAATTTCTATCATGCACCTCCAGTAAATTTGAATCCAGGCACTTCATCAAACACTCCCTATGCACCAGACCGAAGTTATGCAACCATATTCAATATGCCACCTGTCAAATCTCAAGGTAGGAATCAGGATACAATGACAGGAATGTCATATGAGAGAAATTCAGATCAACAACATCAAATTCTTCTTTCAAACCCAACAAACACAAGCAGCATTTGGCCTTCACTTGGAGCCAAGGCCATGCAACTAAACTATCTTAAAAAACAAGCTAGGGAATCAACAAGTGTAGTCACAGAACGTCGCTTCAGCTCGGGTTTTCATTCCCCGTCTCCTTATCCTCTGCAGTCGTGAGTGCCTGGTTCAATTGGAGGCCAACGTCGACCAAACTATTCGTAAGAATCTTTAAAACATAATGGTTATTGTTTATTTCGTGTATATTATCAATTTTAGTTACAACTGAAAATTATTTTGATTTTCTTTGTAAATTGTCCAGCCCAACTCCAGACATATCCAGGGCACCTTTCTCAATTCGATCTGACATTACTGGAATGCAAACCCACCAACAAAGTAGTTTCTATCATGCACCTCCACTAAATTGGAATCCAGGGACTTCACAAAATACTCCATATTCACTCGAGCTTGATATCTATAATACTGATCAGGATACAAGGCCAGGAATGCCGTATGAAAGAAGCATTTGGCCTTCCGAGGAAGGCATGCAGCTAAACAATGTTCAAAGACAATCTGGAGAATCAACGAGTGTATCCATAGAATATCATTACAGTTAGCGATTTCAATCACCATTTAGTTATCTGATTGCTCCTCTACAATCTGGAGTGTCTCGTTTAGAATTCTCAATTCAATGATCACTCCAACAATTCAACTTGCATTCTTCAATTTCAGCTGGTTTACAGTTTCCTTCACTATGAATTGCGCGGCTCACTGTGGAAAGAGAAAGTGCACAGGGTAGACCAGACAGTAACCGTAGGAAAACACCAGAGAGTAAACTTAGTCATGACGTGGATCAAGCACCGAGCTAGTAGACATTAAAAGAAAATATAATCAACCATTTCATCAAGTAAGTAGCGAGCTCAGTTAGATATGCATGCAGCCTTAATTTTAGTAAAGTGCAAACCTTTGGAAAAGCATTGGAGCTTGAATTTGTTGGAGTTGAAATGGATGTACTATTTTGGTTGTTTTGTTCGCAGGACCCATCAGTTAATTTGTTAAAAGCTTGTCGTTTTCAAATGGAAGTTGTTCCTCTCACACCTCCCAACTTTCATCGGAATAGCGAGAAAAATTATATTTTTTATTTTTAACTAATAAGAAATGAACTTATATTTTTTGAAAACAAGATGGTCACAGGGCCTTCTCTAGGTATGTACATATATATATGCCATATGATGTTCTTTCTTGGATTAGCTGTTTGGGATTTTTATGTTTTCTTTTTGATATTCTAGGGTTTTCTTTCAGAACTTTGTTGGGTTATTTTTCTTTGAGTGTGGTCTCCTTGCAGAGAATATCTGATACTTTTTAGCTCAATTTTGATGTGGATCTCATTCCATGATTTTGTTCATATTACCTTTTATTCTCTTGAATAACCAGGAACGGTTATTCATAGGAACGGTTTTTTTTTTTAAGAAAAAATGTCATATGATGTTCTTTGTGATTGCATATATTGTATTAATTAATGACGCTGTTGTTGTATGTATTATTTATGATTAATGTTTAGCGTATGCGTGGGTGAAGTACGAGAAAGAAGAAGATGAGGACTGCACGACGGTTATGAAGAATGGATGGATCATCGGGCGAGAGGGGCAGGTGTTTGGAGTAGAGAAACGGTATGTTCGATTGAGTTTGATCAGGAAAGATGACAACTTCGCTTTGTTAAAACAACACCCTCGTTTCATATCGTAACTTTACCACTACGTCCACGACCACTTGAGCCGAGTTAGAATTGTGTGTTGTTTTTTGTTCGTCCTAGATGTTGCATGTTGTTTTTAGTTTTAGGTAGAATGGAATTGGCACTGACCCACATTCGATTCTTAAAATGAAAATACTCGCATTTATAACAAAAACTGTGAGTTTTCATAAGTATCCAATGGTGTCTGAAGAGTATAAATGTTCAGTTTGACTTTAAAAAATAAAAATATATTATTATAAAAAGTTGTAAAATACAATAGCCATATATTGACATTGCCACCATAAACTCGTGCTTTTTTTACTTTAAAAAAGTAGTGGATGCAAGAAAATCTTTATGGTTTGTTGTAATATATTAGCATTGTCATTATAAATTAGTGGCTTTTTTTAGTTTACCAGTATAGATGTATCTTAAAAGGATCTACTAAGTGTGAGATTAAATTTCTCAAAGTGCAATTTCTTTTTAAAGTAAAAATGTTGACACCTCTCAACTCTAAGATGAATAAAGAAAAAATTGCACATCTTTATTTTTTTAAACTGTAAAATGCACTTCTTAATACAATAAAGCATTCAATATTAAAAAATCTTTATGATTTGTTATATTTTATTGATGAATGAAACTTTCAAACCAACCAAAAGGCCCAGTTGTTAGTATACCAAAATAAAGAAAATGAAATATCTCAATCCTCTGTAGACTTTCAAACAAACCCAAAAGGCCCCTTTGTTAGTATACCAAAATAAAGAAAATGAAATGTCTCAGTCCTTTGTAGACTTTCAAACAAACCTAAATGGACCTGTCATGAGTGTACCACCCAAACAAAATGGTTGGTCATATGTTTTTTTTTTAATATGATAGATAATTGGAAGATGTGAATATCTCGATCTTCTAGAGATATTAGGTTGGTAATTTGACTAGTAAGTAGCAGTTTCAAGTTTTTGTGGATGGCAGGATTATATATTTAAGATTTTGTAAAATTTTAAGTTGACTAACTTTATTTTAAAAAATTCTTTAGAATTTAGATATTTTTGTTTAACTTTGATTATTAAAATGAAATTTATATTTATTTTATTTAATTTTGGCTGTACTTGTAAAATGTTGATGGAATTTAAAACTTAAAAGAAAAATGGTGTTATTAAAAAAAAATCATTAAAATAAAGTTTGAAAGTTTATAAATGTCTAAGTTTAGTTGTTTTATTTTTTATTATTATTTAAAAAAATTCTTTAGAATTTAGATATTTTTGTTTAACTTTGATTATTAAAATGAAATTTGTATTTTTTTTATTTAATTCTTGTTGTACTGTGGTAAAATGTTTATGGAATTTAAAACTTAAAAGAAAAATGGTGTTATTAAAAAAAATCATTAAAATAAAGTTTGAAAGTNAATTATGTCCCATTCTAACATTCAATAAGGATTAAAAAATGATATATACCCACACAACCCAATATATGACACATTCATAATGTAAGTTTTGATGGCCATCATTCTGACATTCATCAAGGGTTACATATTCTGATGTTTATTATGGTTATGTTG
>LPNX011148447.1:92311-149425 GCA_001517045.1 Pseudotsuga menziesii
GAAAAATGATTAATCAATAGATCAAAATCAGAGGAAGAGGAGACAGTGTACACAGTCGCAGTGTAGCAAGATCATGGAGCAACTACGTTCTTGTGCCAAATCGGGGATGTCGTTAACGCCATCGAGAGTTAAATAGAATATCAAGACAAGCCATGATTTTGAGGACGATCTCACTTTGTGAAAAAATTATGGAAGAAGTGAGGCAAATAGGAGGGTTTGCGGGGCCGATGGTGGTGGCAGGTTTACTCTCATATAGGAGAGCGATGACATCATGCTATTCATTGGAAGGATAGGAAAGCTGGAACTGGTAGGAGGATCGATGTCTGTAGGATTTGCAAACATTATTGCATACTCATTTATATCTGGGCTTGCCATGGGAATGGAACCCATTTGTGGGCACGCTTATGGTGCAAAACAATGGTTTCCGATGGGTGTAACACTGCAACGAACGATCATGATCCCTCTTTGTCCTTGCTTTCCTATAGGTTTATTATGGATAAACATGGAAATTATTATTCTCTAGTGTGGACATGATGCCAAAATTACTTCCATAACACCCACCTATTGGATTTTCTCTGTGCTAGATTTGTTGGCTTAGGTCGTTCTCAATTTGATGATAATCTATTTCAAAAGTCATAATACCACCATGCCCTTAACTGTAAGTGTAGCCTTCGCTCTGGTGCTGCATGTGCCAATCAATATTTTTCTCATATGTTACCTCATATTGGGAATCCACAGCATAGCCTTAGCAACTGCGTGGACAGATTTTAACCTCGTGCTTGCTCTTTTGTCCTAAATATGCTATAATTCTAGCATCCACAGTAGATGTTAGGGGAGGTGGTTTATAAAGTGTTTTAAAGAATGGAGATCCTTGTCAGGTTGGTTATTCTTAGTTTTGTATTATTTTGCTTAGAATAATTTAAGATAATAGTTTAAGACACTTGCTTAAAGGCAATATTTAAGATAACACTTAATTTTTCTTTTGTCTTAAGTTGAGAAAATTTACAAAAATATTGTCTCAAATATTGTCATAATACCCTCTCTATGTAATAGTGATAGAATGTCAATATTTATGATAGGGCACTGTGAAATGAACCACCAATATTCTGTATTTTATAATGCAGATGCTCTACCATTGAGCTAGCACTTTACAACTTCATATACAAGAAGAATATTTGTATTTTTTAGTGTGTTTTTTAAAGCAATGAGCACAACAAGCATATGTCACTCATTCATTTGTAGTTTTCATTGAGATTGCAGTTATAATACTCATTCATATAAAAATCAATAAAGACTTCCATATGTTGTGTATAAGAATTGGGATAAAGGAGGTGGGATTGGTTAATTCCACTTAAAGTGGTCAATCAAATTAACAAGATGAATTGACAATTATGTAAAAGAATTAACACAATAGAATCGAACTAGCATGAACATTATGCTACAACAACATTAGATTAATACTTGAAACACTAGGACAAGGGATACTTTAAGGAAACACTTTGATGAGTGATACTAATACAAGATGCCAATAATCCAATTTGTCGGCAAATGGACACCCAATGACCATTCACCAAAATGCTTAATTTCTCATATCAACATAGGTTGTAATCACATCTAGAATGAAAATGGAAACCACACAACAATACAAAATGGATTTGATTTTATGACTGTCATAACCATACACAAACATATTCAAACAATAGAACACAATAAACATAAAAGGGTTCAACACATAAATGCTCAACTTTACGATTTGCAAATTGATTCCTCTTACCATCAAGGAGAAGATTGATTTAATTGACATGAATATGACACCACAAGTGGTAAATTACTTAAACTTTATAACATATGGAACATAGGTTTAGATTAGAATATGAAGATCATTCTCAGTTCATCATCTGCCTGAAAAGAATGTATAGAATCGATTCAATTATCAATAATCACCTAAAACAAAGAATGAACTTGTTAAGGCCTGGAAAATCGTAGGAAACAACAACAAGGGATTCTCCCCAGTCAACGTTCCCAACTAGCCCATGACTGTTTGATGTAGGGAATCCATTCAGTTTGAGGTCTAGCTACCGTAGGTCAAGTAACAAAAATAAAAAGGTTTTACTGGTTGCGGTCCGGTCCACCATGTATGTTTTTGTATTTTTGACTCTAAATATGATATGCAAGTGCCTACCTAACATGCAGATTGATAGAGAATGCAAGGAGTATTCAAAATGTGATGCGCAGATTCTTACCTCTCGTCTTAAACTCTCATGCATCTAAATCACACACACAGCAAGAAATTAAATCTAACTACCTACCTATCCTTAGGGAGCAAGATTGTCACTTATTAATGAGTAATATATCTTGTGCATGCATTATAAAGAGAAATTTCAGATAGCTAATATTTCTTCCAAAAACACATGAACAATTAAAGATATTTAAACAACCAGATAGCCAATTGCTTATGAACAACATTCATTACTCATGGTGGTAATTTTCATAAAATGAACCAGAAATCATTCAAACAGGAACATAGGTCCTAAGAGTTAGAACAATCTCATAGTTAATGAACATAAAGCTGAAAACGAAATAGTTCCTCTTCAACAAATCCATAGCATAACATTTGAACATCCCACCAAGCTTTTTCCAACAGGAAAACTGTAATTCTCTATTGTAAAAGGAAATAGTTCTTCTTACAATATGTCTTCACTAATCTAACTGGGAAAAAGTCCTTTTCTTATCTAAATATCCAATATTTATACAAGAACAATCAAACTGTTGGGCTGCCCATGAATGACTCTTGGGCTTCCTCCAACCGTTTAGTCTCCCAATTTTGTTTTCTTATCAGTGCTCATGATTCGTGTAATACATTACATTTCAGATTAAGATTAACGAGTACTTCATAGAACCGGGCCAACTTAGTGACTGACTGGCCCTTTCCCGGGCTTGGGCTTCTATCATCACCGGTTCTGCCTTGTCTTTATTTGATTTCAGAAAAAACTCTGTTTGTTACTCTTCGTTCAACTCTCCTCAGCTTTATCCTTTGGTTAGGTCTCCTTGTCACCGTAATATGAGAGATCCTTTTGTGTCCATCTGCACAATTTAACAACTAATTAGGAATGCATATTTTCACCCATAATAAAATTGATCAACAAAATGAGGTCCTGTACTGCGCTTTTGCTGCACAACCTTTAACCCGAAACAAAAACCCCACTGCCGCCCAAAGAAAGTTAAAAATTCACAAAAGGTGGGAAAAACCTTATCGGTAGCTTGAAACATTAAACATCGGGAAGATAGTTCAAGGAACATCCACAACAGAGAGCTTCAAATGGACAATGAGTTCCACAGGACCACCAATCCTATCAGTGTCCGGAAGACTAAACACTAAAGCATCGGGCGAGGATTCCTCTTTCGTGACTAGGGCGATATGGCGTCGAGGGGTTAGCGAAGTACGCAGAAGATGAAAATACTATGAACTCCGTGGTGAATAAAAACATATCGACGAAACCAAACAAAACATCAGCGGGTGGAGCGGCTACAAAACGGATACTGAGTTTACTCAAGAGCCGCAATGGTGGAAGGCAATCAGACTACCACCCCCGATCGAAGTCATAAAACCTTTTGAAAATGAAAAACAAGTCAAAACACGACATCAGAGAAGCCCAAACTATCGGGCAGAACACTCATCATCCAGCTTTTGCAATGGAGGTTCCATAAGGAAAAATGGCTCCGAAGCATTGTCTGAATGGCCTCCGAAAAAATAAAAAACTAAACACTAAGTTCTAACAGACCTTCAGCCGGGTAGTGACAAAAACTTGCCTTACCTCTAGAAAGGTGGCAAAAACAACGAAAAAGACTTCCGAAAGAAAGAGATCACCAATCAAACGGGTAAAGTCCAATAGTTTCAGACATGAGCAAATTTTTGAAAAGCATGAAAATAGTTGTCCTCAAAATAATTCAACTTGTAGCAGTGAGAAAATAGACAGAATTCATCAATCCAAACAAAATTAGGCAATATAAACTAAAAGGAGGGTCCAAAATTTTAAAAATTTGGGAAAAAAATTGCAGCTACAACAATTGGTGACTGTTTGGTGAACCTAGATCTCTGGATAATTTCTTCCTTAAGTAACAGACCGTTTGACAATGAAACCAATATGTTGAATTCTTCCAGATGTATGGATTTCCCAAATGGAAAATATATGTACTTTTAATCATTGATGATAGTCCGATTAAGGAGAAGGGAAACCAAGACTTCAACGTCAAGATAACTCTTTCGAGGCCAGGAGGTGAGTTTTATTTTAACTCTATCTTTGGGTAGTTTCTAGCTTGGACACCATAGGATCATAACATATGCTAAACAGAACTATTCGTTTGTTCCTCGTTCCCATGCGAATTGCACTTTTGTGCCTTTTGAACTTTTGTTCTTTTGAGTCCCCCATTTGCCTTTCTTTCTGAATTTTATCCAGGCTCTTCTATCCATAGTGCCCTTTTGTGTGAGAGAAGAATTTACTTTTCAACTCATGGACGGAGAAGAACTTTTGGCAGATTGATATTCATGTTTCTGATACTTTTCCTTGATATGTATTGCTTCTTTAAGGATTTTTGACTCTTAACATCCTTTTGGCTTTCAATTCTTGACATGGGATCATTTATATATAACATGCTGTTTACCTTGCTTCCTTTTCGTGGGTCTTTTGCTGTCACCCCCTAGGACATTTTAAATGTTTGATGGATGGAGCCTCAAAATAGTATTCCAGACCTTTTGGTCTAGGTTTATTTTACAAGGATTGAGTAGGAATTCAATGTGTTCATAGCCATTCAGGAAAAATACTAAACTAGAAGAACTTCTTTCAGATAAAACAATAGTACACAGTCTTATATTAAAGGACCTCCATTACTCCAGAACTTTGACATTCTCCAGGAAACCAAAAGTTTGCCTCTTGCTTATTGAAAACGGTCAAGACCTAAACTGCAACAAAACAGAAATAAAACCAATAAAAAATAAACAGCCAAAACAAAATAATTATGTACACGATAAAAGAGCAAAACAAAACTCAGGAAATATAAGGTTTGAGGACTGAACCATTTACTGGTAAGTTCTCTTCCCACCCCTATAGATCCTGCAATTTATAGGTTGAGGGGCCAAGATTTGCAGCAATCTGGAAAGGGCCTATCCATAGTTGTTGGAATTTTGTGTGTTTTCCTTTCTCATCATGGGGATGATCCCACTTGAGAACCAAGTCTCACACCTCAAATTCTTTTTTACCAGCTTTGTGTTTATCAAACCATCTCTTTACTACTTCCTGTTGTTGTTTAAAATGTTCTCTGGCCTTGGATCTAGACTCTTCTGCCTTCAAAAGATTGTGTATCCTCATTTGCAAAACATCATTATTTGATCCTCTGGATTCCTAGGCGATTATGGAAGAGGGTAGCATGATGTTGGGGGGTAGAATGGCCTCTTTTCCATAAACAAGGGTATAGGGGGACACACCTAAAGAAGTCTTGGGGGTGACCCTATCAGTCCACAAAGCATTTGGTAATGCTGAGTGCCAACTCCTCTAATTTTCTAGCACCGTCTTTTTTAAAATCCTAATCAAATTCTTGTTCGTAGATTCAGCCAACCCATTTCCACGAGGATAGTAATTTGCAGAGTAATGTAATTTAATTCCCTTTTCATGAGCAAATGTAGTTAATTTAATCGAGGAAAAGTAAGTTGCATTATCAAAAACTAAAGAAACTGGAACTCCAAACCTGGTCATAATATGATCTTGCAAGAAATCCATAACCGCATCTTCATTTACTTTAGACAATGGAATGGATTCAACCCAAAGAGTGAAGTAGTCGATTGCTATCAGAATATATTTGTGTTACAAAGAATAATTTGGCTTTATTTCTCCAATGATTTCTATCCCCCACTGCTCAAAAGGTTTTGTTATCATAATAGGCTTTAATGGTCCTACCACTTTAACTTGTCTTCCACCACACCTTTGGCAGACGTCACACTTTCTGACATGAGCGTGTGCATATTTGAACAGTGTGGGCCAATAGTATCCGGTTCTGAGAATTTTATGAGCTTTAGTATCTCCGGATAAATGTCCTCCAGCAAGCCCATCATGTGAATCTATCATTACTCTTTTCGCATCTTCTTTCTCTAAGCATCTAAGGAGAACTCCATCATAATTCTTTCTGAATAATATTCCTTCAACAATTTGATAGGAGGCTGATTTAAGATGTAATGCTCTTCTTTGCTTAGAATTCCAGTGTTCCAGTAATAATCCCATCTGAAGGTAATGAATAAGTTCTAGATACCAGGAATCCAAAGTTGTAAAAAGGGGACATACATCCATCATATGTAACTCAACTTCGTCTTCCCAGTCATACTCTTCATTGTCTTTACTTTCAGCCGTCAGTCTGCACAATCCTTTCCCTTTGACTATAGAAACTGGTTTGAATTCGAGGTCATACTCTTGTAGGGCTGTTACCCAGTTGCCTCTTCTTTCTCCTAACTCCTTCTGTATGAAAATAGATCTCACAGCTAGGTGTGGAACGATTACCTTTGTTCGGTTCTTTAGTATGTATGGCCTAAATTGTTTCACTGCTTTGAACAGTGCGTACACTTGTTTATCCACAGCTGGGTAGTTCAATTTATCCCCTTGCAGACCGGTGCTCATAAATGATATGGGGAACTCTTCTCCCCCATCTTCCTTCTGAGTAAGCACAGCTACTAGTGAATCATCAGATGCAAAAGTGTACAAAATAAAATCTTTCTCAAAATCTAGACTTTTGAGGGAGGGTGCATGCGCAACAGCTGTTTTGATTTTGCTAAACGCGTTCTTCTCTACATCAGTCAATTTGAATTGCACACTTTGCTTCACCATTTGCTGCAAAGGTCTAACAATTTGCGTGAAATCTGACACAAACCTTTGCACAAAGTTTATTATTCCCATAAATGACTGCATGCCCTTTTTATTATGGGGTAAGGGAATTCATTTGATGGCTTTGATCCTTTCTAGGTCTATGGAGATCCCCTTCTTAGAAACTACGTGACCCAACAACTTGCCTTCTGTAACAGGAAACATGCACTTCTCGGGGTTTAGTGAGATACCATATTTTCTGCAGCGTTCAAAAATCTGCTTTAGATGGAATGCATGTTCTTCTCTTTTCTTTGAAAATATCATGATGTCATCAAGGTATACTACAGCACTACGGCTAACCAGACCGTGGAAAGCTATGTCCATAGCCCTTTGGAAAGTTGCTCCAACGTTTATGAGTCCAAAGGGCATTCTTTTGTAAGCAAAAGTTCCCCACCTTGTTCTAAATGTTGTTTTAAGTCTGTCTTCTTCAGCTACTAATACTTGATTGTAGCCTGAGAATCCATCTAATAAAGAGAACAGTTCAGAACCCGAAACTATTTGCAATATCTGCTCCATGGGTGGGACATGATAATTATCCTTATCCAAAGCGCGGTTTAAGTTTCTGAAATCCACACATAGCCTGATTTCTCCGGATTTATTTCTTACTGGAACCAGGTTTGAAATCCATTCCAAGTGTCTCACCTTGAAGATAATCCTAGCTTCCAATAGTTTCTTGACTTCGCTCTGGATTAAAGGTTCTAATTTTGGATGCATTTTCCTCAAAGGCTGCTGATACGGCTTGATTCCAGATCTGATGGGGATAACATGCTGGATAATATTGGTGTCATACGTCTTTAGATCTTCATACGTCCAAGCAAAAACATCTTTATATCGTTTGAAAAAATTGATAAACTTATTCCATTCATCTGGGGAACAACATTTTCCCAAACTCACGTACTTGGGCTCCGTTTCAGTCCCCAAATTGATCAACTCGAACTATATAGACGAGCTATGAGTCTTCACATTCGTTGGTCTTATAAATTTCTCATTTAAATCAAACATTCGTTCTAAAGTCCTGACTCCTTCAGGAATGAAGTTATCGAATCTAAACTCGGCTTGATGTTCTTCGTCATCAATAATGGCCCCTTTGAAAGTCTTGTCATTTTTCAAGCATTCTATAATCTGTTGATCATCATCGAACACTCGTAAATTGGTTATCATGTCTGGAACTAAAGGCCTGAAAAGTAGTTCAATAGAGCACCGATTATTAGAAGCCACAAGCCTTGCAGCTGAGGTGGCTAACAAGTCAGCTGTGGCATTCTTAAGTCTCGGAATCGATACAATGTTAAATGCCTCAAAATTCTTAAGTAAATCCCATACTTCACTTTGATAAGCTTTTAAATGAGGAGAAATGCAATGTATTTGATTTCGGATTTTCTTTACAATTATTTCAGAGTCCCCAAACACCTTCAGATTTTTTACCTTAAATTCAATTGCTTTCCTTATTCCCTGAACTAAGGCTTCATATTCAGCTATGTTATTTGTACATTCAAACTCTAACCTACATGCAAGAAAATGTTTGTTTTTTTCAGGGTCAATCAGGACACAGCCGGCTCCCGACCCCTCTAAAGTTTTAGAGCCATCAAAGAAAAGTGTCTAAAAATCACTAACTACTGTGCAAGAATTAGCATCTACTTCTATCGCTAAGTCTACTATTTTACAATCAATTTCATCAGCCTGTGAAAACCGAAGGAGATCAGGATGAGTGTCTGATGTATCACTGGCCTCTTCTGCTTGATAGTTTCCTAGTTCGAGCTCAACAAAGTAGTTTCCCAAAACAGAATCCACTGGTTCATTTTTACCCTCGAACTAAGTAGCATTGTGTTTCATGTGAGGCTCCCTCAAAACCTTTATTTGGTTTGGGATTCCCTTATATGGTAGCCATAGATGTGACCAGTCTGAGGAAAAATATCCGTTCAGCTTAGCCGACCAATGCCTGCTTAAAACAATCCCATAAGCTTATGGTATGTCAGCCACCACAATATCAATGAATTGGCACACCTTATCATTCGAAGATAGATGAATGAGGACATCCTCCATTTCCCCAATTACCTTCACACTTGTTCTATCCAACTGAATGACCCTCCAGGTGGATGGTTTAGGCTTCCCATTTATTCTCTTGCAGACCGACAACGGCATCATGTTAACTGAGGCCCCCGAGTCCACTAGGAAATTATGCACATTGTGGTTGAAAATTTCAAAGGTAAGGAGAAAAGGTGGGTTCTTGTTTTTAGGCTTACCTCCTATACTTGCCTCACCAATTTCTTCTTCTTGGGGCTGATTGCCAGTGGGCAGCCTCTACTCTGATACCTCAAGTGCTTTCAATAGCTTTTCTTTCTGTTGTGGCAGATTGCACATTTCAAATAATGAGATGTTCTCCCTTACTTTTTTGATATCCTTCACAATGTCATAGTCCATTTGATGTTTCGTGAGCTTCGATTTAGCATTTTTTATTTTTTCTTCATTGGGTTTAGCAAACATGTTGGTCTGTCTAGGAATTTCACTGGTGATGGCAAATTCCATAATTCTATTAGTTGAGGAATTGTTATGAAATTTCTTAACATTCTTTTGAAGTCTTTGGATCTTTGGGAGCATAAGACTGTTCTCCTTAAGCAACCCCTGGCTTCTTGTTGCTATATTTGTTTCCAGGATGCTCTCTTTCCTCAAATCCTTTTCCTCAGTGGCATCGAACAAAGAAACACAGTCCCATAAAAACATGGTCTCATCCTCCTTCTTTTTTGTTGATGTATTGCTGTCTTTTGCTTCTTCATATTTATCTTCTGTTAATTTAGAATCCAACAACTGATTCATAACCAACGTCATCAAATTTATCCATTGAGGACAATTCTTTTTAGAATGGGGTTGTTGGTGGAAAGTGCAGAAGTTATCCATTCCTACCTCCGTTAAATTCATAGATGCAGGGTCGTGTGGAGGGGGTTGGGGTTGACTGTTGTCCTCTCTTTTCTTGCAATAAGGTTTATAGAACTTATGGGCTTCCTTGTCCTTTTCCAAGTCTATGATTCTGTTAGAGAGCTTCTGCATCATTTTTTCCATTCCCTCGAAATCTAATAATTGCTCCTCCTTAGGCCTAGTAAATAACAAAGCTTTTCCCCCAACATTTTTTTCTCCTGACCGTTCAGGATAATCCTCAATGCTTTCTTTTTCAGCCTCTACCTTCTCTGCTTCTTCATAGGTCTCTGCTAACGTAGTTTTAGCCTTCATTTTGGAAAACATGGCCAACTCAAGTCCCAGAGCTGAGGTATAATATTCAATCAGGACCTTATCTGAGGGTTTGTCAGTTTCAGAAAAATTCTTAAGATAGGCCGTGAATCTTTGGGTAAAACTATGCACCTTCTATTTTCTTTCCTTCTTTAAAGAGCATAGTCCTTTCATGAGGGCTGCATGCATTTTTTGGGCTGCATACTTGTTTATGAAAATCCTTTCAAAGGTGTCCCAATCTGGGATAGAGTTTGCAGGCAAACCAAAATACCATGATGTTGTTGTGCCTTTAAGAGTGTGTGTGAACAGTCTACAAACTACATATTCATGCTCCCCAGCTCTTAATCCTTTTATTGCCAAATAAAAACTTTGTAAATGGTCATCAACTATCATCTTCTCGTTTGGATCAAACTTAGGTAGCATCTTCTCAAAGGCTTGAGGAAAGTTGTGCAATGGAGGTGTTAAGTTCAAAGGTGGCCTGGCTTTCCAAGCAGGTGGAGGATTAGGTGGGTTGGGCAGTTGATTAGCGTTTACGCCTACCATGAGTCTGGGTGGAGAGTGAGGGAGTGAATGAACAAGAGTACGGGCCAGTGAACAGTAAGGTGTCTCTGGGCCTACTTGATTTAAAGGCTGAACCACCTCCTGTAAGGCTATTTCTACAAGTTCTTCCAAATCTCCAACCAACACTGAGTCTTCCAGTATGGGACGGTCTCTCCTTTTATATTCTCTTCTGGGAAAATTAGGCATAATTGGTAATCCTCCATTCTTTTTCACATATTCCCTGGTGTGTCTTCTCAGATCATTTATCACTTGGTTGTTCATAGCAAACAGATGTTCCCTATTCTCGTGAGTATTTGGATCAGGACAGAAACTGCTTTCGAAATTATCACTGGTGGGGTTATTTCGAGAAAACGGGTTTCCTCAGCCAGCCATGCACTAGCGGCCCTCCTTCTAGCGCCAGAAACTGTTGAGGCTTGGAAAATAGCAGGCAACAACAGCAAGGGATTCTCCCCAGTCAACGTTCCCAACTAGCCCGTGACTATTTGGTGTAGGAAATCCGTCTGGTTTGTGGTTTGGCTACCGTAGGTCAAGTAACAAAAATAAAAAGGTTTTACCGGTTGTGGCCTGGTCCACCGTGTATGTTTTTGTATTTTTGACTCTAAATATGATATGCAAGTGCCTACCTAACATGCATATTGATAGAGAATGCAAGGAGTATTCACAATGTGATGCACAGGTTCTTACCTCTCGTCTTAAACTCTCATGCATCTAAATCACACACATAGCAAGAAATTAAATATAACTACCTACCTATCCCCAGGGAGCAAGATTGTCACTTATTAATGAGTAATGTATCTTGTGCATGCATTGTAAAGAGAAATTTCAGATAGCTAATATTTCTTCCAAAAACACATGAACAATTAAAGATATTTAAACAACCAGATAACCAATTGCTTATGAACAACATTCATTACTCATGGTGGTAATTTTCATAAAATGAACCAGAAATCATTCAGACAAGAACATAGGTCCTAAGAGTTGGAACGATCTCACAGTCAATGAACATAAAGATGAAAACGAAATAGTTCCTCTTCAACAAATCCATAGGATAACATTTGAACATCCCACCAAGCTTTCTCCAACAGGAAAACTGTAATTCTCTATTGTAAAAGGAAATAGTTCTTCTTACAATATGTCTTCACTAATATAACTGGGAAAAAGTCTTTTTCTTATCTAAATCTCCTATATTTATACAAGAACAATCAAACTGTTGGGCTTCCCATGAATGACTCTTGGGCTTCCTCCAACCGTTTAGTCTCCCAATTTTGTTTTCTTATCAGTGCTCATGATTCGCGTAATACGTTACATTTCAGATGAAGATTAACAAGTACTTCATAGAACTGAGCCAATTTAGTGATTGACTAGCCCTTTCCCAGGCTTGGGCTTCTATCGTCACCGGTTCTGCCTTGTCTTTATTTGATTTCAGAAAAAACTCTGTTTGTTACTCTTCGGTCAACTCTCCTCAGCTTTATCCTTCAATTAGGTCTCCTTGCTGCCGTAATCTGAGAGATCCTTTTGAGTCCATCTGCACAATTTAACAACTAATTAGGAATGCATCTTTTCAGCCATAATAAAATTGATCAACAAAATGAGGTCCTGTACTGCGCTTTTGCTGCACAACCTTTAACCCGAAGCAAAAACCCCACTGCCGCCCAAAGAAAGTTAAAATTCACAAAAGGTGGGAAAAACCTTATCGGCAGCTTGAAAAATTAAACATCGGGAAGATAGTTCAAGGAACATCCGCAATGGAGAGCTTCAAATGGACAATGAGTTCTGCAGGACCACCAATCCTATCGGCGTCCGAAAGACTAAACACTAAAGCATCGGGCGAGGATTCCTCTTTGGTGACTAGCGCGATATGGCGCCGGGGGGTTAGCGAAGTACGCAGCCGAAATGGTGGAAGATGAAAAGACTACAGACTCTGTGGTGAATAAAAACATATCGGCGAAACCAAACAAAACATCAGCGGGTGGAGCGGCTACAAAACGGATACTGAGTTTACTCAAGAGCCGCAATGGCGGAAGGCAATTAGACTACCACCTGCAATCGAAGTCATAAAACCTTCCGAAAATGCAAAACAAGTCAAAACATGACATCGAAGAAGCCCAAACTATCCGGCAGAACACTCATCATCCAGCTTCCGCAATGGAGGTTCCATAAGGAAAAATGGCTCTGAAGCGTTGTCTGAATGGCCTCCAAAAAAATAAAAAAAATAAATGCTAAGTTCTAATAGACCTTCAGCCGGGTAGCGACAAAAACTTGCTTTACCTCCAAAACGGCAGCAAAAACAACGAAAAAGACTTCCGAAAGAAAGAGATCACCAATCAAATGGGCAAAGTCCAATAGTTTCAGACACGAGCAAATTTCCGAAAAGCATGAAAACAGTTGTCCTCAAAATAATTCAACTTGCAGCAGTGAAAAAACAGATAGAATTCATGAATCCAAACAAAATTAGGCAATATAAACTAAAAGGAGGGTCCAAAATTTTAAAAATCTGGGAAAAAAGTTGCAGCTGCAACAAAACTCAAGGGAAAAAACACATGAGAAATCACTTATGTCAAATATACATGAAACATTGAATGAGAGTACTTTAATTATATCACATTGAGCAGTTCAAATCCATTACCTAGATAACAGAGCTTAAGGTTATGGAAATCGTTTCACCACAAACTTAGGAAGTTAACCCGATTTTCCATACTAAGAATATTCATCATATTTATTTTACAAGACTTAAGAGAAAACAAATGAGACTGGACATGAAATACAATACACAGATCTGATTTTACTTCCACAATGATCATAGGGGGAAACAAAATTCAAACTACATCATTTAAAAAAATTGTTTGCACAAGACAAAGTTTGATCATATGATGGACTGACACCAAGGGAGGAGATCCCTTGGATATTTATTTTAAATCAAATCCTTCACAGATATTTTAAAAACACATGATTACAAGAACATACATACGTGAAATGTTAAAGTGACGATGACACTAGTTAGTAGAGGTAGCTAGGCTAGTGCTCTTAGTAGGGTTTTTCTTCTTTTTCTTAACTGATGATATATTACAATGAAAGGGGAAGAAGGGGTCTTTACATACATTTACAATATATAGGAATAATGATTAACAACATAGAAGATTATTTTTAAAATGAAAGAGAAAAGAAGATAATTTCCAATGCATGTTAAATCCTTAACTAAATATATTTTAAGTAAAAGAAACAAAATTAAACTAACTACTTTGACATACAAGTTGGAATTGCTAATTAGAAGTAACAACTTGGAAGAAAGGTATTGACATACCTATTAACATTGGACATGAAAACTTGCATGGCTTCCAAATTCCATTTGCTTGAATATCTAAAACCAAACAAAACCTAGATCTAAGATAAAAAAATATAAATCACAATGGTATAAGCTTGTGTTCCCTCACTAGGGAATTGATTTGTGTTCTTACACACTATGGTGAAGCCTCCATTGAGGTGGAAAGGGGATAGATGATTAATTGAACAACATAACAAAGGGATGCGCACCATAGGAAGCACAACCTTTTGATTTGAATAAATGGGAAAGATAAACGGGAGAAATGGACATGAGACAACAATCGTGTGTATTACCAATGGAAGAAACCCCAAGAAAGTCCAAGAGCATTGAAAGGTGAAGTGGTGATGACAGAGAAACACAAACTCTTAATGACATATAAACACAAAGGATCCAAAATTCCAATTGAAAGAGAGGCTTTCCTAAGGGGAAGAATATGAAGCGAAATAAAGGGAATTCATATGCAACTTAGGAAAGGGTAAGAAAGGGTAACGTCAAGGAGCACCACAATAGAGTTGTCAAAAATGTAGGTGTAAGAGTTCAAGAGATAAGACACTTAAAAGAAGGAAGAATTATGATCGTATGATTGTCTTCAACTAAGAGACCAACGCACTACCCTAGAAGAGAAAACTGACATCAATGTATTTTATCTAGAACCCCAAGTTCCGTGTAAGAAACATTAATGTAGAAGAGAAAATTGTTGCCTTTGCTTTAGATCTTAGGTAAACTGCTCAATCTGCATTTGGATATCAATCTAAGACATGAGGGTATACAAATAGATATGGATTTGTACCTAGAAATGGGATTGGAAGGGATTATGGCTCCCGAACTACAATGGGATTTGCCTCCCATGTCTCTATGCCCACCTTTACATCTGTTTCCTCTGCATTTGCTGGCATTGTATCTTATGGATATGGAGTTGGCATGAATACTCGACATCTTATGTAATCTTGACTCTGACGATCTATTGAATTCCTCTTCCACCTTGAAAAGAGTACAAGATATTTCATCAATAAACTAATCAAGCATTTCAAAGTTATATCTAAGCTACCTAAATGTTTAAGTTTCTTTATGGATACATTTTCTGATGGTGGTTGTAGCTGCATAACGAACATTATTTCTTACTTATGTAATTCAACATGAATCGCAGCCTCTGATTTTCTCCGTTCATACAGTTGAGCTTGACCTGTAGCGTCATCAACTACACGAAGAAAATGTAGGTATCTGATTCAGTAATCTAATTAATACTACCATTTAATTAATATCTAATCAATTCGCCAACGCCACGCATTTGTAGCCTGAGATCAGCTCGTAAAAGTTGGAGGGATATCATTTTCTTAATGGAGATTTGTTAAGGAAGTTTTTTTAAGCCACAGACTCAACAACATTTAATAATAGTTTCACTAAATATTTTCAAAAAAAAATCATAGTATTATGGTATCCACAGAGATCGCAGTCGACAAGAATTTTAGTTCATCAGCGAAAAAGGGTATCTCTCGGTTATCACTCTACACGCGGTTATAAAAGAGGTATCATTTTTGCTGGAAATAATGGATTGAACACACAGAGACTGCCACGCCCATGTATCTGAATGATTCAAATAAACCTGGATTTTAAAAAAATTGGGTTGAGTCTTTTGTTGGCACGCACAAGCTTCATCACATGGTAGTATTAATTAGATTACAAAAACAGTATATATACATTCATCAATATAACATGTGATTCAGTGAGTAGAATACCTCCATTGAGCCACAATACCAAAGGTTTTTCCTTCTTGTCCAAAGCAGCCTCGTAGAACCAGTAGAAAAGAACCCTTCCATGTTCTTCATTTACAGTCACGTAACCAACATACTGGTTGAAGTCCACATTAGGCTGACCAGGTGGAGTAGTCACTAAATACTTCTTGGATTCAAATTTCTTCTCAGTTTTCCATGCATTTCGACCATTAATACACTGTATATTGATGGTGGTCATAAAAAAACGCCAGACTCATCCAAACGGGAAAGTAAGATGCCATTTTCTGTGGTTGATGTATGACCGATCGAAACAGAAGAAATGTACACTTGAACGTTAATCCCACCACCTTCTGGTACCGACCCAAAATCCCGTACATGACTTCAAACCATTGTAGATACAGATGGATTATTTGAGAAGTGGATCTTATACACAATGATATATCACATACATTAATGAAATTTAGAAGACAATTACCATTACCATTACCTGGATCACATGGTTCGTAAACTCCACTTTCTCCTCCTTCTCTTTAAGCGTTCAGTATTCCACATACAGAACACCAATGAGATAGTTTGTCCAGCTTCTCCTTACACTTCAACAATGCAATAAACATCATTGGAAAATCATGAAAATATGCCTAAAGGATGTAGTTTGCTACACAATCAAGCAAATAAACCCGCTTGCAATGCAAATACATATGGTAAAAATTGACCAAAAGAATGAAAAATGCGCCTTAGTTTCATTGTTCCACGGGTCAATTTGACTTTTATTGTTTCATTGATGTGATTTGCGAGGCAAAGGCAACTATTTTGATCACCTCCAACTTCGATTTCAATTCACGGATCTATGAAAGCACAAGCTAATGGCTTGGAAAAATCTTCATGCAAAAAAACCTTTCCTTTTGTTTCCAAAATTGGTTTCCAAGTAATAAAACAAAAAATAAAAGCAAAACTACATATAAAATAAATATAGATGGAATGTTTCTTTCGTTTAAAAAAAAATTTTTTTAACATTTCTAAAAAGATAAAAACAGTCTAAATTAGAATTTGAGACAAATACTAATGTTCTTTAAAAAAAAAAGTCTGATACACCCCCACCTTGCATTAGTGAACACAAAGGTTGTTGTGGCAACGATGGGAATACTCATCCAGACAGCTTCCCTTGTCTATATATTCTCGTCTTCGCTCAGCATTACGGTTTCTACAAGAATAGGCAACGAACTGGGAGCCAACAGGCCTCACAAGGCCCGGATCGCCATGTTGGTGGCTGTCTTCTGCGCCATGGTTGTAGAAATATTGGCCATGACCTTCACAACCACGGTGTGCCATGTGTGGGGATGGTTGTCTCTTACAGCAATGGCCATGCCGATTGTAGGACTATGTGAATTGGGAAACTGCCCTCCGACAACAGGTTGTGGGTTACTCATAGGAAGCCCTCGTCATTCTATTGGCGCAAATATCAATCTTGGCTCATTTTACATGGTAGGCCTTCTTGTCACGATGATACTAGGTTTTATTTTGAACACAAGCTTGGTCCGTTTGTTGTTGGCACTTCTTGCATCTCAAGCCACCTGTGCTTCCTTGATGCTCCTCAGGACCGAATGGAAGCTTCAAGCTCTTAGGGCCAAACAATTGACTAGATCATCATCAACAACACCCACATCTCTAGCCACATCCATTGACACCCCCACATATAGACTGGACATGGACAATAATAAGAAAGAAGCTCTCATCTCGGCCATTAAGGTCATGCAGTCGGACGTGATAATAGAGATAAGATGATTCATTTGTGACGTTCATACAAATACATGCATAGCTTCCCCAAGAACGCAAAAATACTTTATAATCCATCTATGATCTGTGAACTCTAAAATATCAATAAGAGGAAATGAGAAACAACCCATTAATTGCTTTTGTATGTGTCTCTTTTCTCTAACAAGGTCGTTTATTTTGAGAACGAAGGCTGTGACGGTTAAGTGATTTTTTTTTAACTCTAGGGTTGTGACATACTACCTAGGGAAGCCCCACCTTTTACTTCCACCTAAAAATTTGATACACTTTTTGTTGCTGTCAACTTCCACTTGGACTAGTTCACTTTTAGTGGAACTTAATAAAAAGATATTTCTTAGTATAAAGACTTATAATATAAAAGAGTACACTTTTCTAAAATATTAAAGAACACTTGTGTCTAGTGATAAAAACTCAAACTTTTACATGGTGAATATTTATGGATTATTTTTGTCTTTTACTAAAAGGTAAATGTAAACAATATTTACTCAAGTAAATCTGAAGAAGGTGTGCGGCATAAATAAAACTAGCATTTAACCATAAACTATATATATATATATTTGGGACATACTAAAGAACTATTTACAAACTTGGAAATTTACAAGGATGTTTCACCTTTTACAGAGCTTCAGCTCCCTCGACACATTCCAAAACATAGTAGCTTGAGCTTAGAAATCTTCACAAAGTTTTTCCTTCTTCTTCTGTGCACACTTACACACTTTTCTTCTTCTCTCTGTGTCTTTTTCTTTTTTCTGTATATAGATTTTACAATCCACTTCTTCTTCATATAGACACACTAAAATTGCTTCTCTATGAAGCTACCCACTTACATTAAAGATTGTAATAACTATCTAGTACCTAAAAACTTAAATGACCTGGTACAAACTCTGAGAGAGTCACCTGATATGTTATGTGTATCAGCCAGTAATTAGGTAGATAGATGTTTTTATTTGAGATTTGGGGTGGACTAGGGCCTATGCTTTTTCATCTACGGAGGAGGATGAGACAAGTGTACTGTGGAGATTGATTCTATGGCAGTGGTTTAAAATTCTAAATAAACAATTATAAAAAATAATTGGAAGTGAGCTGATAAATGGATCAATGGTATCAATGAATGGAAAAAAATATATAAAAAATAATTGATAGTTGATAAATGGATAACAAGAAGAATGTCCATGCTAACATGTAGCTAGGCATGGATAACTCAGAGTTAAACCCATTTAACTAGAAGAATATGAGCAATAAAAAATATTTCCAAACTATATTGGAATCCATAATTATCTCTCAACCATTTGATCCTTATCCAAGTGATCCAACAACAAACTAAGTGGATGTGCTAGTTAATATTTCCAACTACAAACTAAGTGGATATCCTAGTTAATATTTCCAACAGTTAAGATCATAAAACTTTAAAGGATCTTAACTTTAAAAAAAAAAATTTGAGTAATTAATATTTCCAACCGTGAAGATCATACAACTGTAAAGTTTTTTTTCCTCATAAATCTATGTGACGATGTGACGGTTTCTAGAATTGAAGAGTGAATTTCGAGAGTACAAAAAATGATGTCAAGATAAACAAGCAAGTTGATCAATGGGATGGATTTGGTGCACTAGGTGTCCAGCTTCATGACCTTAATGGAAATAAGAGCTTCCTTCTCGTTGTTGTCCATGTCCAGTCTGTATGTGGGGGTGTTATTGCATGTGGCTGGAGATGTGGTTGTTGTTGATGTTGATCTTGTTGGAAATATTAATTACTCACCGATCCATAATCCAATCAGTCAACTCTATCAGAGTCTGTAGAAGGTCAGAAAGTGCCAGAGAGTCTGACAAGATAAAGAGTTCAGATTTCTCGTATATAAGACAATAGAATTTAGTTGTTGAAGCTAAGTTTCTAGGTAGAGAGTAATTATAGTCTTTATATGTTAAGTCGATTAGTTAGCAGAAATCTTCTATGTGAAGGATGAAATTGTAAATAAATAAAAAACAGAGAAGAGACATACAAGCAACAGAGAAGAGAAGTGTGGCGAAGAAGAAGAAGAAAAACTCACTAAAGAGTTTGATGCTCAAGCTTCTATGTTTTTACCAAGTTTGTATTTACGGTTGTAATTTTTGTTATGCCGTCATATGAAATATAAATCCTTAAGTTTATGCTTGAATGAATGTTTTAATATAGCCGCACATCTTCTCCATATTTACCTGAGTGAATGTTATTTACATTTACAGTGAGTGAAAGACAACAAGAATCCATGAATATTTCACTGTGTAAAAGTTCCTAGTTTTAGGTGCAAGTTCGACACAAATCTTGTTTATTATTTTCTTATATGATAGTGTGAGTGATTCGCAATATAGTTGTGTCGCAGTTAATCCTAAGTTATCGCAGTAAAAAGTGTTTTGCATATCCCTAAGTCCTTAGACTAGGAAATATAAAGTTATTGCGCGAAAGTGAAAACTTGTTTGCACATGAGTTGGTCACAACTGAATTCATGTGGCAGTAAAATCCGATTGAAGCCAAAGTAAAATTCCTTCGCATGTGAACAGTCCATCGCAGTTATTCCTTGGTAGTAACTCTCGCGCAGTAATTCTGTTGCACAGTAAATTCTGTTGCAAGAAAATTGAGTTGTAAGTTTTGAAAAAATAAAAAGGGGAAAACATAAGTAAATTTCATTTGAAGCCAAAGTAAAATTCCTTTGCATATGAAGAGTCCATCGCAATTATTCCTTCGCAGTAAATCTCGCGCAATGCAGTAACCGTCAAGAAGAATGTCAAGATTGTGTCAAATGTTGAGCATGAATACATGATGGAAGAAGTGGTTCAAACACCACAAGTAAATCAACTAGTCCCAGCACCATCAATTCCCACTACAAGAAGAATGTCAAGATTGTGTCAAGAAGAATGTCAAGATTGTGTCGAATGTTGAGCATGAAGACATGACGGAAGAAGTGGTTCAAACACCACAAGTAAATCAACCAGTCGCAACACCATCAATTCCCATGACACCACGACATGGTTCAGCACAAGGAACATCAACACAAATCCCAGCTCAATCTACACCGACAAACACACCAAGAGGAAAACAGACTCCATCAAGCAGTTCGACATCAACATATCCAGTGAAGACAAGAAGTCTGCGTGAGATATATGAATATGGTACACCAAATTCCTTCTCACTCTTTGCATTATTTTCTCAAAAAGATGATCCACTAACATTTGAGGAAGCTGTGGAAGAAAAAGTATGGGCACAAGCCATGGATGAAGAAATAGAATGCATTGAGAAAAACCAAACATGGGACTGGTTGATGTACTAAAAGATAAAGATGTAGTTAGCATCAAATGGATTTATAAGACCAAACAATATGGTGATGGAAATGTGTAGAAGCACAAGGCAAGAATGGTAGCAAGAGGGTTCACACACAACAACCTGTGCATAGATTTCAATGAAACGTTTGCACCAGTTGCACGCATGGATACAATCAGAATTATTTTGGCTATCGCTCCACAAAACAAATGGCATGTTTATCAAATGGATGTTAAGTCAACATTTCTGAATGGTTATATAGATGAAGAAGTATATGTGGAACAACCACAAGGCTATGAATTCCCAGGACAAAAACACAAAGTGTACAGACTGAAGAAGGCACTCTATGGTTTAAAGCAAGCTCTAAGAGCTTGGTACAGTCGCATTGATTCCTATCTCATTGATAATGGATTTCACAGAAGTGAAAGTGAGCCAACGCTATACACCAAAGTGAATGAGCAAGGTAACATGTTAATTTGTTTCCTATATGTGGATGATTTAATATTTACTGGTGATTTTGGCATAAAATAATTTAGAACAGTCATGGAAAGAGAATTTGAAATGACTAATTTGGGGTTCATGAAGTTCTTTCTGGGCATTGAAGTCCAGCAATCTGAAAGTGGTATTTTCATATCACAGTCCAAGTATGCAAATACAATTTTAAAAATATTCAATATGTCAAATTGCAAGGCAGCCCCAACACCAGTAATAACAGGTTTAAAATTGAGCAAAGATGATGATGGATCAACTGTAGATCCTATGTTGTTTAAAAGGCTTGTTGGCAACCTTATGTATTTAACAACGACAAGAACAGACATCATGTATGGAGTAAGTTTGATCTCAAGATTCATGGAGTCACCAAAAGACTCACATTGGCAAGCAGGTAAAAGAATTCTGAGGTATGTAAGTAGTACAAAAGATATTGGAATAATTTATTCAACTTCAGAAAAATTTAAACTCATAGGATATACTGACAGTGACAATGGAGGCAGAACATATGACAGAAAAATCACATTTGGGTACACATTTCATTTTGGTACAGGTGTAGTTTCGTGGGCTTCGAAGAAACAACCCATAGTAACTCTATCTTTAGCAGAAGCAGAGTATGTCACAGCCACAGGCGCTGCATGTCAAGATATTTGGATGAGAAGAATGTTAAAAGATCTGTCACAGAACTAGCAAGAACCAACAACCATTTTCTGTGACAACAATTCATCCATTTACTTGTCGAAGAATCATGTGTTTCACAAGAAAACCAAACACATTGACACAAGGTATCATTTCATAAGAGAGTTGGTGAATAACAAAGAAATTTGTTTAGAATTTTGCAGGCCTGAGGATCAACTTGCAGACATCTTTACAAAACCATTGGCAAGGGTTACATTTCAGTATCTTCGAATTTATTTGGGAAGGACAAGTTTTGTACAGTGAACTCTATCATGAATAGAGCATGTTTTCTGCTCTGAAAAACATTTTGTAATGTTTTGTTTTTTAAATTACGATCTGCTCATAATTAAGGGGGAGTGTTGGAAATATTAATTACTCGCTGATCCATAATCCAATCAACCGACTTTGTCAGAGTCTATAGCAGTTTAGAAAGTGCCAGAGAGTCTGACAAGATAAAGAGTTCGGATTTCTCATATATAAGATAGTATAATTTAGTTTATGAAGCTAAGTTTCTAGGTAGAGAGTAATTACAGTCTTTAAATGTTAAGTCAGTTAGTCGACAGAAATCTTCTATATGAAGGATCAAATTGTAAATAAAAAAAATAGAGAAGAGACAGACAAGCAAGAGAGAAGAGAAGTGTGGCGAAGAAGAAGAAGGAAAACTCACTGAAGAGTTTGAAGCTCAAGCTTCTATATTTTACCAAGTTTGTATTTACGGCTATAAGTTTTGTTATGTCGTCATATGAAATATAAATCCTTAACTTTATGGTTGAATGAATGTTTTAAATAGCCGCACATTTTCTCCATATTTACCTGAGTGAATGTTATTTACATTTACAGTGAGTGAAAGACATCAAGAATCCATGAATATTTCACTGTGTAAAAGTTCCTAGTTTTACGTGCAAGTTCCTAGTTTAAGCTGCAAAGGTTTGACACAAATCTTGTTTATTATTTTCTTATATGATAGTGTGAGTGATTCGCAATATAGTTATGTCACAGTTAATCCTAGGTTATTGCAGTAAAAAATGTTTTTCATATACCTAAGTACTTAGGCTAGGAAATATAAAGTTATCGTGCGAAAGTGAAAACTTGTTCGCACATGAGTTGGTCGCAACCAAATTCATGTCATAGTAAAAGCGGGTTGAAGCCAAAGTAAAAGTCCTTCATAGGTGAAGATTCCATCGCAGTTACTCCTTCGTAGTAACTCTATCGCAGCGCAGTAACTCTCGCACAGTAATTCTGTTGCGTAGTAATTTATTCGCGTAGTAAATTCCGTCACAAGAAAATTGAGTCACAAGTTTTGAAAAAGTTATAAGGGGAAAACAAAAGGGCTGTGCTGCACAGTAACTCAAGTTAATTTCTGCGACCACCTTTTTTTTTCTATCCAATCAATTGTTTGGCCCTGAGACCTTGAAGCTTCTAGTTGGTCCTGAGGAGCATGAAAAAAGCACGGGTGGCTTGAGCTACAAGAAATCCCAACCACAAATCGACCATGCTTGTGTTGAAAATAAAACCTAGTAGTATCGTGACAAGCATGCCTACCATGTAAAATGGGCCAAGATTGATATTTGCACTGGTAGAAGGATGAGAGCTTCCTCTAAGTAGCCCACAACTTGTTTTCTGAGGACAATTGCCTAGTTCACAGAGTCCTACAATCAGCATGGCCATTTCTATTAGAGACAAGATGCTTTGGTAGGTGGTGAAAAACCATCCCCACAGATGGTGCATCATGGTTGTGAAGGTCATGTCCAAGATGCCTATGACCACAACACAGAAGAGAGTCACCAACATGGTGATCCAGGCCTTATGAGGCATGTTGGATACTAGTTCGTTGCCTATTCTTGTAGAAACTACAAGGATGAGTGAAGAACAGAATATATAGACAGTAAAAGTTGCATGGATAAGTATTCCCATCGTTTCCTCAACAACCTTTGATTTTATGAGAAGGCCCAAGGATCATCAATTCGTACCACCACCATTTTGAGCAGACCGATACACAGCTAGGAATGGCCAAGGTGAGAAGGGATTTCCATTTTTTAATGTTAAGAATTGTTATCTCAATTGATTTCTATGAATAGTGCGTTGATTAGTTAGTTAGTTGACTTGGTCCCATTACTTAGAATTGTTATCCATAATATTATCTGATTCATGGTATTTACTTATAGTTTTGTTGTTATGTAGTCTTATAAATACTTGTTTAATTATCTTGATATTTAGAAGGTATTCCATTTCCTAATCAATCAATATACTTCCACCATCCATGATCTTATACTTCTTTTCTTTAATATTTAACATGGTATCAAAGCTTATAACCTAATACATTTTTTTAGAAGAGAAAAATTAAACATCGTGCATGATGCCTATGCCTACACCATTATCATTATTTCTGACGAATATGATAGATGACGAATAACATCGATTTAGCACAAATATAGTCATAAATATATTATGACTATATATACTATAAGAAAAACATGAATGAAAAAGCAGGTTTCTCCAAAGTAGTCAAACCGGCTTCACCCAAGAAATCAACCCTTTATTGGCTTATGCCTCCATAAGAAATTTCATAAATATATATAAATGGTTATACTACATGATACAGTTTTTTGAGCCATTTACATCAAGACTATTATGTATATACGATGGCTAAACGCACTGACCAAAAACTTGATGAAAGTAGCCAATAATATGCCCTTTCAGTGAGAACATAATAGTCATCTCTTGGTACCCAAAAAACACTTAAATATCATTCATATAACAAAAAACAATTGCATCACAGAATCACTGAACCAAGGATTTCTTACTACACACCTCTTTAACATCAGAGATGAGAGCACAACTGTTGGATGTAGACATACAACATCCCTTGCTTATTTATTCTAACAGTGGGCCAACTGATATATTTCGAGACGTCATGTATTTTCGAGAAGGTCTACCCTACCCTTCAGTCTATTTCCTTCTCCACTGTTATTAGCAACAAACTTTCACGTAACGATCTTCAGTTCCTAAAAGGAATACGGGAGAGAAAGGAAGAAAATTTATCGTCGATATAGTGGATAAGTTTTTCAATACATGTCTCATGAATACAATTTTTGAGGAAAGATCCAAATCGAGTTTAAAGGGGAGATTGTTAGGGTCAACCTTGACTCATGAATGAGTCATAAGTTGCTTAGGTCTAGCACATAGTTTGGCCATATGGTTTCTTGTATCCCATGGTACTTTCCCATGGTATTGCATGTGATGAGGCCTTTATAAGGATTGAGGAGGCTCCACTATAAAGTGGCCTGTAGGTGAGTGGTGAATGATCTTCATTGGTGTTGGTTTTTCCCCACATGGGGTTTCCACGATAAATGTTTGTGTCCATGTAAATGTTGCTTGTAATATTTATTTCTGGCACGTATTTTTTTATTAATGCTCATTCAAAACCTAATAATTGGTATAAGCAAAGAGAGTGGTGGTACCACACTTTGTCTGTGCAAATGTGTGGTGCTGCTGAGGGTCACTTACTCCAATTCTTTGGTAACGCCCTGTGCTAGCTATACAAGTTGTAGTGCCTATTTTAATTAGTTCCAAAAAAAAAGAGGGAAATCTCTAATTAGTCATATCAAGATGGTTACACCAAGAAAAAATTTTAGAAGTTGAAGAGCAAGTATTGTTGACGCTGAGCCAAAATATTGGACAACGATCCAACATTACTCAGAATATTGAAGAAAATCAAAGAAGATCGATTCTTGAATATGGAGCAATCAAAATCACAACCAAAAGAGATTGAAGAGGTAATAAATCTCTTAACACAGTAGGAATATCTCAAACATTTGATGGAGATAATTATGATCTATGGGCTATAGAAGTAAGAAGTTTGTTAAGGTCACAAGATCTGTGACAATTTGTGGTTGAAGAGGATCCCATTGATCTAGATTCATTTAAGGCTTTGTCTGAGTCCCATAAACAAAGAAGGAAATTTGTTTCCTTAAGTCTCATACAAGACACTATAGATTTTTCCATTTTTCATTACATTGCAGAAGAAAATACTCCGAAAAGAGCATGGGATATACTGAAACAAATATTTAGTGAAGAACCAATTGTAGAAGAAAGTGACTCTGAAGGTCAGGCAAAGCACCAAGAATCCCATAGTGAAGTGGAAGACAGTCAAGAAGACTTTGATTATGAGGCAGCTAGTGATCATGTAATCCCTACAAAGGTTGTTGATCCAGTTATGTTTGCTGATGACATTGAAAACAAACATGTCAATGTAGTGGTACTCAGTGATGTGAGTGATAGTCTCTCTAAGCAAGATGTTGCAATAGACAAAATAACTAAGAGGGGGGGGGGTGTTGAATCATTTATTCATAATCTTAAACAATTATCCTCTTTTTATTATTACTATAAACAATGCTTGTAATTACCAAGTACTAATCAACTTATTGCAGAGAGCTTAACGACTAGCCATAAAATAAATACAGTCATTCGCATGATAAACACTAAGACACAATTACGAGGAAACCTGTAAAGGGAGAAAAACTCTTCTTATTAGGATGTCAAGCAAGCTTTAGTTTTGTACATTGTAGATATTGAGCACCCACTCAAATGAGGCCGCGACCTCTTGGATGAAAGCACCCACTTCCATATTTACAAGCACCAACTTGCACATAGAAGATATTGATCTTCTCTAGCGCCACCCTACCACCCAGATTTCAGCTTTAGTTGCACATTTCTTGCCAACTTGGTCACTGTGCTGTCAATATCCTCTGTTTCTTTTCTATTCTCATTTTATATTCAATCCTAGATACTTCACATTGTCTGCTACACCATTGTTTTCCACACAGTCTGAGAGTTATTTCATCAAAATATATAACTCATTAATCTCACACAAAATCTCTTTGAATTCCAGTTTGATGGTTGGAAAATGAAAAACTGAATCGACATGTACCATAACTGACTAGAAACAGAGATGACAAATAACTGAAATGACCGCTCAATTGCTTCGACATTTTTTTTGTCCATACGTGTCATCTTCCTGAGTATTTATGTCAATTCTAGTATGTCTTTTATTTTTCATAAACATAGATCTTTTCATTGGACCATCCTTATACCTTTCTTATCATGTCAACCTCCTGGACCTTCATTGATTGATTCGAGAAATTATTGACCAGACCGATTCTCCATCATTTTTGACTAGTGTTGCTTCAACCAACTCACTAATTCTGTCTTGGACCAGTTTGTAAATGAAATGCCATCAATGACAATTTCTACAATCAATGGTAACTAGATTAATGGATTAAATTTTTTCAACAATGTCCCCCTTTGGCATTGATGGAAACACTTCATTGTGTTACCGACCTTGACCAATCATGCTTGATTGCACTGCTCAAATTCACTCCCCCTTTGACATCAATGGAAATGAGCACCTTTTAGAATAAATATGTAGACACTGCTCCCCCTATCGTGATAACCATCTACTTTCTTTGTCAACTAGAGTTTTATAAGTAAAATATTCATATATTCAATTAACTCAATCCCCTTTACATAACAGAGTAATTTATTGTGAAGAAAATCTTACACCCAACTTCTGGCGTAAATAATCAAACTGTGTGTTTGTGAGAGGTTTAGTAAATATCTCAATAATTTGTTCTGTCAATGGAATATAATTCAAATGAACAATTTTTTAGTTACTTGCTCCCTTAAAAAGTGATACTTGATTGGTATATGTTTGGTCTTAGACTGAAGAACTGGATTCTTTGAGACATTGATTGCACTAGTATTATCACATTGAATCGGAATGGGTTCATCATATTTTACCGCCAAGTCTGTAAGAGATTGTATCATTCATAACACTTGAGTACAACAGGTGGTAGCTACAATATATTATGCTTCAGTGGTGGATAAAGAAATAGGCCCTTCTTTCTTGCTCAACCAAGTAACTAACGAATCTCTCAAAAAGAAAGAATCTCCACTTGTGCTCTTCCTTTCATCTAAGAAATTAGCCTAGTCAGCATCTAAATAAACTATTAATTGAATGTTCTAATTTCTTGGATACCAAAGGCCATAATTCATTGTCCCTTTCAGATATTTAAATATGCATTTAACAGCTATCAAATGACTTTGTTTAGGATCAGATTGAAACCATCCTACCATACCAATAGCGTGCATTATGTCTGGACGAGAGGATGTGATATACACTAAGCTGCCTATCATCGACCGATATGAACGTTGATCAACTTCTAATGATGTATCGTCCTTTCTTAGCTTGCATCCAACAACCATAGGTGTATAGACAGGTTTAGAATCTTCCATCTGAAATCTTTTCAACATTTCCTTTAGATATTTCTCTTGAGAAATAAATATTTCTTCAGGATATTGAACAACTTGTAGACCTAGAAAAAATGACAACTCTCCTATCATTGACATTTCAAATTCTGATTGCATTGCAACGACAAACCATTGAACTGATGAAGCTCTATTACTTCCGAAAATTATATCATCGACATAGACCAATATAATTAATAGATCATAACCATATTATTTTATATATAAATTATTGTCAATTGTTCCTTTGTTGAACCCTTTATTTTGAAGATACTTATCCAGTAGATAGTACCAAGCACCTGGAGCTTGCTTTAACCCATATAAATCATTTTTTAGTTTGTAGACAAAATTAGGATCATCTGATAGTTGAAATCCTTCAGGTGGTTAAATATAAACTTCTTCTTATAATTCTCCATAGAGAAAAGTTGACTTGACATCCATCTGATAGACTTTAAAATTCTTATGAAAAACATATGCAAGAAACATCCTTATAGATTCCAATTTTTCCACAGATGCAAAGGTTTCATCAAATTCAGGTCCTTCTATTTGTGAATATCCTTTGCAGACCAATCACGCTTTATTTCTTACAATATGTCCTTGTTCATTTATTTTGTTCTTGAATACCCATTTGGTTCATATAACATTCTTATCCACCGGTCTAGAAACAAGTTCCCAGGTGTTACTCTTTTCAATTTGATCAAGTTCTTCATTCATAGCTTTAATCCAATCTTCATCCTTACTGGATTCAATAAAACTTTTGGGCTCAATCAAAGAGATGAAGGCAATATAAGATTTCTCTGAATCTTGGTTCAACTTTCTTCTTCTTTGTACTCCTTGACTCTTATCTCCAATAATTTGACTCTCAGGGTGATTCTTCTGAACAATTTTGGAAGGGGGTTTTTGTTCTCATTTCTGTATTGAATATTGTTGCTTGAATCCTACGGATTTGTTTCTGATTATTCATCTACTTTTGATTTTCTCAATTGTTGTTCCTCAATATCATTTGTGTTTTCATCATCTAACTCAACACTTCTTGTTTTTCAGTCTTTCATGGGAAGTTCTTTATCCACCCGAACATCAATACAATCCATCAATCTATGTAGCATTTTGTTAAAACATCAGTATCCTCTACTGTTAGTAGCATACCCTAAAAATATTCCTTCATGCGCTCTGTCGTCAAATTTTCCCAACTGTTCATCGTTATTCTTGATATAACATCTACTTCCAAATACCTTGAAATGCTTGATTGAAGCTAGTCGACCAAACCAAAGTTCATATGGTGTTTTATTACGGTTTGGTCATAAATGAGCTTTGTTAAGAATATGAACTATTGTGTGAATAGCCTCCACCCAATAAGTCTGAGAAATACTCCTTTCATTCATTATTGACCTAGCCATTTGCTGAATCGATCTGTTTTGTCGTTCAACAACTCCATTTTGTTGCATGATACCTGAAATAGTATATTCTCTCTTAATTCCATGCTGATCACGGAACTCTTTAAAATATCTTGAAAAAAACCCTCCTCCTCTATCTATCAGACTGTATTTCCTTCACTCATCTACCTGTTTGATTTTTGGTTAAATCTTTGAACACTTTGAATTTTCAAAATCTTCAGACGTTTGTTTTAGAAAGGCTACCTGTGTAAGCCTGGAATAATTGTCAATAACAAACATAAAATATCTTTCACCTCTGGTTCCTTCCTTTCTAGATTGTCCACACAAATCCATATGAACTAATTGGAGAGGTTTGTCTGTTGTTGTGTAGCTCTTTCCTTTAAACTGAGTACGGTCAGTTTTTCCATTTGACAAGGTTTGCAGACAGAGTTATATGGCTTAGATATTCTTGGGAGATTTTTTAACTGCACCTATTTCATTGAGTTTGATAATATGATCAAACTTTAAATGACCAAGTCTACTGTGCCATAACCAACTTTCATCGTATTTGCACAAATGAAATTCCTCCTTATCTTCTTCCAACACATATACATTGTTTTATGTTCTTACCCCTTTTACAATCACCTTTCCTATGTTTACTAATTTTATTTTGCAACCCTTTGTAGTGAACGTAACTTGACATCCTTTGTCACACACCTGACTAACACTCATAATATTGTGTTCCAATCCGTAGACAAGTAGTACATATTGAGACTTTCCCTTACTATTACTTAAAATCACCAATCCTTTTCCTCTGATTCTACATGGAGCATCATTTCCAAATGTCACTTTTCCTATTTAATTTTCACTTAGTGACAAAAAATACTTTTATCACCAGTCATATGTTTGGAACATCCACTGTCGGTATACCAATGACTCTTTTGTTTTTGGCCGTAGAGCACCAATCCACATTCATTCTTTTTTTTCTTCTTCCACACTTTGACATTTTCCACTAGGCGATTCATTCTCGATTCTGTTTATAATCCCTCAAATGGCACTCTAGTAATTATGTCCAAAATTATGACAAATATAGCATTTTGGCTCTTTGTTCAATAGGTTAAAAGAGTTGACATGTTTATCTTGAAATCTCTTTTCAATTATCGAATGCATTATATGCTATTTGTGTTCAAGCATCGATTGTTTAGTTCTTTGTTGTGATATATGATTGTTCTTTTGCATTCTTAGATACATGGTTTTAAGATTAAAAATGCATTTGACAGCTTTATGACCAAAATTTGAACAACAAAAACAGTATCCATAGAAAAAAATTTGGTACCTGAATATTGATTGTCTTTTCAAAAATGGTCAACTCTTCCCTTGCTCACTTTGTTCTTGAGTAGAATTCAAATGCCATTTTTTATTTTAATCTATAATTCTGGTGATCAATCTTTCTTCAGTTTTTCTTGGCTGTTGAATATGATCAATACTTTTTGCAAACTCATTGTATTCACATATCATCAACTCAACATAATTGTTATTTGTGTCAGCTTTGATGAAGTTTGTCGACTTTGTGCATCCTGGTTGCTTGTTATTTTCAGAGTTGATCAACTTGGTCGATTCACTGTTTTCTGACCTACTGCTACTTGAGCTTTCTTCATAAACTAGACCCGTTTTTATAAGAGGAGATCTTTGATTGTTCAGAATGGCATTTAGTTCTTCTGAGTCTTTAATACTTGACATATTTTGATGGTACAATTCTTGAAATTTTTCTAATTCTTTTCTTACCATAACAACTTCTTCTTCTAACTCTTCACGTCTAGTTTCCTATTTAGCCAAGTGACGTTTGAGAATGTATTCTATTTTCTTTGCTTCTTATAACTCAATATTTAAATGAATAATATTTTCAGTAGCGTCATTATAGTTTTTCTCATAATTGATCAACAATTTCTCTTGTTTCTTTTCTTTCTATCTGAGTCTATCAATTTCTTCCAGAGCACTGACAAGTTCTCCTTCCACATCAATTTTAGCCTCTTTATCGCTCAGTTCACTTCCTGTGCTTTCATTATCTAAATATTCTAGAGACATGAGCATGAAATCATTTGATGTATCTTCATTAGTTGAATCATTGTCTGTATCATTTGAAGAGTCACCATCATTATTTCAAAAAAATTTCTTCATAAATTTCGTCCCTTTATTGAACTTCTTGAGACTGAACTTTTCTTCATCATCAGATACTTGGTATTTCATTTTGTATGGACACTTGGATGCAAAATTGCCTATCTTACCACAATTGAAACATTTTTAAAGGGTATCTTACCTTTAAATTTTCTTGTCCCTTTCTTCAATCTTCTTACAAATTTTGTTTCAATCTCATCTGCATTAGAATTAGTGTGTTTATTTGCCTTAAAAGACATTTCTCTTGTGGTGGGTTTGTCTTTACTGATTCTCATTTCATAGGCAGATATAGTTCCTAGAAGTTGGTCCATTGTAAAATGTTTGAGATCATCTAACTCTTCTATAACCGATACTTTTGAGTTAAATTTGTCAGGTAGAGATCTTAAAATTTTCTTAACCAAAAAGGCATCATCTATATTTTCACCAAGGCTTTTCATGATATTGTCAAGCTCTTCAACTCTTAAGAAATACTTTGTTACAATTACCATCATCATTCATTTTTAACTGTTCAAATTGCAATCTGTGAGTTTGAAATTTAGAATATTTTACTTTCTCATTACCTTCGTAACTATTTATCAGCTTGGCCCACATATCTTTGGTAGATGTGCAATGCATGAATTTCACGAATTCAACTTCTGCAAGACCATTGAGAATTTAACATTCATTTCCTTTGCATTAAAACTGAACTCCACTTGTCATCTCTGGAAGCTAATACAATAGGATTCACATATCCGGTCTCAACAACATCCCAAGCGTCAGCACCTAAGGACATTATATAAGTTCTCATTCTTATTTTCCAGAAAGCAAAATTTATGCCATCAAATAGAGGAGCTTTATTATTCGAAGCTCCTTCTTGACTCATCATGTTTAAGCTCATGGACCTACCTTTGATTAAAGGAACTGGATTTGATACCAATTGTTGCAATAGACAGAATAACTGAGAGGGGAGGTGAGTCAATTATTCATAAGCTTAAACAATTATCCCATTTTATTATTATTATAAACAATGCTTGTAATTACCAAATACCAATAAACTTGTTGCAGAGAGCTTAATGATCAGCCATAAAAGAAATATAGTCATTCGCATGATAAACACTAAGACACAATTACGAGGAAACCCATTAAGGGAGAAAACCTCTTCTTATTAGGATGTCGAGCAAGCTTCAATTTTGTACATTGCACATATTGAGCACCAAATCAAATGATCCCACAACCTCTTGGATGAAAGCACCCACTTCCATATTTACAAGCACCAACTTGCACACAGAAGATATTGATCTTCCCTAGCACCACCCTACCACCCAGTTTTCAACTTTAATCGGGATTTTTTTGCCAACTTGGTCATTGTCCTGTTGACATCCTCTATTTATTTTATGTTCTCATTTTATATTCAATCCTGGATACTTCACAGTTTCTGCTACACTATTTTTTTCCACACATCATGAGAGTTATTTCATCAAAATATATAACTCATTAATCTCACACAAAATCTCTTCAAATTCCAGTTTGATGGTTAGGAATGAGAAACTGAATCGACATGTACCATAACTAACCAAAAAAATAAATGACTGCTCAATTGCTTCAACATTTTTATTTGTTCATACATGTCATCTTCCTAAGTCTTTATGTCGATTCCAGTCTGTCTTTTATTTTTCATAAACATAGATATTTTCTTTTGGCCATCCTAATACCTTACTTATCATGTCAACCTCGTGGACCTTCATTGATTGATTCGAGATGTTATCAACCAGATCGAGTCTAGTCATTTTTTACTAGTGCTGCTTTGACCAACTCACTAATTTTGTCTTGGACCAGTTTATAAATGAAATGCCATCAATGACAATTTGCACAATCAATGGTAACTGGCTTAATGGATTAACTTTTGTCAACACAAGATATAGTTGATAGCAGCATAGAAGCTGCAACAGTTGCAGAGAATGAGAAACAGACAGTTGATAGCAACATAGAAGAAGCACCAACAAATAGTCCACTCCAGATCCAAAAAAACAGAAGCTCGAGGGAGATCTATGAGTAGACTCCTATTATTGATGAGCATCTACATGATGCTTTGTTTTCTTGTCAGCCCACATTTTTTGAAGAAACACTAAAGGATGCATAGTGGGTGCAAGCAAATGAAGAATTAATTGTCATTGATGAGGAACACCAAGATGTGAATGCTCTCCAAGAATACTTGAAATATATTCATATTTTTTTTACCAAAATTTCCAGTGTGCAGGTAAAGATGACAACCAGAAAAAGTATGTTGAAACAGAAGAAGAAGACTTGCACTATGTTCCAAAAGCTGAAAAAGAATATGAAGAACAACTACTTAGCATCAAGATCCAGAAGACAAAGAAGAAGTCCAAGTACACTTCAAGGAAGAAAGTGAAGCTAAATTTTTTGAATGAAATGTAACCCTAGCTGACACATACATAGACCAGCAGGCATCTGTTTGCATTGATAGTGCTGAAAGTATTGTCTAGTTGAGATTAAAGAAGTGTGTTAAGAGTTGTCATCTCAACTGACCACTATCAATAGTGCATTAATTAGTTAGTTAGTTGAGTAGTTGAGTTGGTCTCATTAAGTATAATTAGTGACCCATGGTATTTGCCTATAGTTTTGTTGTTATATAGTCTTATAAATACTTGTCTTAATATTGAAAAGGTATTCCATTTCCCAAGCAATCAATATTCATGTTGGGTGTTCCACCATTTTTTTTTTTAATCTCTAACATTTAAAACACTGTGTAGACCCCCTTGGCATTTGTTGTGGATGCTAGAACTATAGCATAGGTAGGCCAAAAGAGCTAGCACTAGGTTAAAATCTTTCCATGCAACTATTAAGGCTACGCTGTGGATTCCCAATCTGAAGTAACAGATGAGAAAATCCTACAGACAGGGATCCTTTTGCTAGTTCCATCTCTCCTAGCCTTCCCATGAACAACATCGATATCATCGCTTTCCCATATGACAGTAAACCTGCCAACACCATTGGCCTTGTTATGCCCCCTATTTGCCTCACTTCTTAAACCGAGAAACATTAGACAAACTAATTGGAGTTAAATCGAGAAACACTAGATACTTAAAACTAACAAAATTTGAATACATTCAGGAGGTTTTCAACCTTCATTCTTAATACTTTTACAGTTATACGCCCATATTTTAGACTTTTATAGTCCAAAGAGAATTGAATGGCCAACAGTGTTGGAATTTCATTTCATCTTTGCCTTGAGGACAATTTTTTTATGTTTCAAATTTTTGTTTCCCATCACATAAGGTTTCATTTTAAAAATTCTGAAACTATGAATTTTTTTCATCAATAAAAATTTATTAAAAAACTTAAATATTAATAATAATAAAAAAGTCATGAAAATATTGGAATTCTAACAAAGTTGTATAAAAAATGACAAAAACCACTAAAAGTGCAACCCACAAGCATTATGCAATATACTAAATTTAAGGCGTGCAATATACCAAACACCAAATTTTACAAATTCTACACATTGCAACATACCAAAGACCAAACATCAAATTTTAGAGTGTGCAACATACCAAACACTACATTTTGCATACAATATACCAAATTTTAGAGCCTGCAATATATCAAACATCAAATTTTAAATTGTGCTTGATATGTCTAGGTTTAAAATGGAATCAATTGTTTTAAATGAATTACAACATATCCCCCATACTAGGTTGTATAACACTGTATCATTACTCTCTAAAAATACAAAAATACAAAATAAAAAACAAAAAAATTACTTTTTATTATTTTTAGGTCAATATTAAATTTATAATAAAAAAATAATCTTGATTATTTTTAAGCCACTGTTAAATTTATAATAATAATAAAAAGAACATCTTATCATAATTAATTAGTAACCAACAAATCCCCATATAAATGATACCTTATTTTATCTTACTAATAAATTTTATTAAAAAAAGAAACAAACATCTTAAGTGACAAGTATTAGATACAATCGGTCTACTATATATTTTCCATATAGAAATAATAAATATTTATTCTATCATAGATCTAAGTTTTCCTTAAAAAAAAATTAAAATTGTGTTCATATAACTAATATTTATATTTTATTTAAAGTTTCTAATTTTATATGAATTTCAATCTATTCTAATTTTTTTTGGGGGGGGGCATTGGCTAAGTAACCAAGGGATCGCACCCAGCCTAGGACGCACCAACCCCTAACATGGTTGGATTTTTTGGTATCCGACGAGATTCTTAGGGGGCTTCTTAACCATACCCCTCCACTAACTGTTCTACATCTCGAGGATTACTCTAATTAATAATTGTAAACTTCACAAGATTAATGCACAGCTTATGCAACAAACTATTATATCTCAAATACAACCACTTCAATACCTACAAAAGTATACAAAATACTCAACATATAAGACACACGATTATGATCAGTATTCAAATTTAAATTAAAAATAATGAAATTAACTATATATTTTAAAGTGCAAAGCTGATTGGTTTTTATCAATCGTGTATATCATTAAAAGTTAGTGAGTAAGAGGATCTTATCCATAGTGATTTCAAATTTTTATGATATGGTTTTTTACATTTTAAACAAAGTTCTTATAACCTGACCTCTTATTGTCAATTAAACTTTTCATTGTTTGCTTATCCTTGACAATTATGACTGTGGGCAGTGCTCGCTTTGACATCTACTTTCTAAGTCAACTCTGGCATCTTTTCTGGAGTCTATGAAAAAATATGACAACCTCGCTTATAGCTACCCTATGGCTATTTTCATGCATCTCTATGGTAGCGTCTGACAACATCGAGAAGCTGAGCTACCCTGTGGCTATCTGCATGCATCTCTCTGCGGACTTGCTGCCATGACTTTGCATGCATTTCTTCAATCCTATTTTATTCCTGCTTCCAAGGCTCTTCCCATTTCATATATAAATTGAAGGAACCCACACTATATGCTTCACAAGACCAGCTCGTATTAGAGTTGAAGCTCTGAGTCCATAACGTTGATATAAGCTCAGAAGTCGAGATGGAAAAGCGTGATGTGCCTCAGTTTTGGTGGCGGATGAATTCCTAGGTCAGTTTCATGATAGATGATGAACATTCTATTAGTTTTCTTTTTTTTTCTTTGTTTACCGTCGAGATGGAAAAGCATGTTGTGCCTCAATTTTGGTGGCAAATGAATTCCTAGGTCGGTTTCATGATAGCGGGTGAACATTCTACAAGTTTCCTCCTTTTTTTCTTGTTTACCGTTGTTCCTGCTGCAATTCTATCGATGTTCTCCTCACAAGAAAGACCACGGTGATAGAGATTTTGTAATTACAAATGCCCTAGTTAAAGACTAGCTGCAATTCTACCCAAGTTCTCCTCGCAAGAAAGACCAAGGTTATAGATATTTTGTAATTCCAAATGCCCTAGTTAAAGACTAGGGCTATAGAGTTTTTGTAATCCCAAATGAAGTAGTTATATGAAGATATTACTTATACAATTCTAACTGCTTGTATAGTGTCTCTTCTGATCTCTCAATTCTATATGTAAGCTGGTTTCATGCAAGTAATACTCAACAAATACTGTTGTTCATGCAACTTGCTGGCATATTTATTTGAACAGATTTTCTCCTCTATTTTAGCTACGCCAGATGTACATCCTCAAGTAAGTTTTATTATCAAGTCATTTTTATGATCATAAAGAATACCATCGCATTTTGGATGCCTTGTGAATCTTACTATGATACTCATAGATTCCTCGCAATTCGTTTCTCGAATATCCAAATATGCAATAAATTAGTGAACAGAGCCTTGAATTGTACTGTTATGCTGGCGCAACTACTGCGATTTAATATACTTGTCATCAATTTGCTTTAGGGAATATAATTCAGCACACCTACTTTCCACAAACATGTTCCATCTCTTGAAGAGATACTTTTTGCTTTTGCACTAACCTGATATGTGACTCCCACCAACAAAGTATGGAAGATGCTTCATCTATTTACGAACTAATGTTTTTCTTTTGCACTAACCTGATATGTGACTCCCACCAATAAAGTATGGTAGGTGTAAGGACGTAAAATCTGTCTCTCTTCAGAACTGAAGAAGTTAACAGCAAAATACACATGATTGTTTTGTATCCATTCGTCAAATGCCTCTAGGGTATCTTACCCCTATTTAAATATTAACTTGCACATTAAATGGGTGTTGTCCTCCAAATAACCCAAATTTTGGATATCAGTCGCTAGGCGATTCTGTGGTGAAACTTTACAGTAACTGCACAAATTGGTTAAAATTGGTTAAATGGATTGTTTTATTCTAACAATTATTCTTATAGAGTAGTGTGAATTGAATCATCAATAACGATATTTATAGAGTAGTGTGAATTGAATCACTCATGATGATAGTTGGTAATAATATTGATTTGTACTAATCTAATATTGAATCATCAATGATACAATGATACAGTTGGTAATAATCTTATATTGAGTTGTAGAATATACTTTGTTTTTTTCCAATCAATTAATTATTTATTTCTTTATATCTTGCCCTATTTGGACTTTTGTAAATTGCAACCTATTTGGAAACATAAAATTCAGCATCAATCATCTGTGAACAGAACAGTGGAGTTGAACCCCACCTCGAGGATTGATTATATGCCTAAAGTTAAATCTATAATGTATAATCTCATTGTCATGAAGTTGTCTGTAGTTTTCGCTTCTTCTTTGCTTGTCATCTCATTCTCTTCCATCACCAACTGTACGAATCGTGTGGGAGAAAGGTAAGACGTTTTGATGGATTCCATTTGATGGAATAAATATGCCAAGTAATTTAGTACACAATTTACCGGTATGTCTTAGAAATCCTAATCTTATTCTTAGAGCCTACCTTTTCCCTAACAAAACTTACACTCATGATATTCCACATCTAAATTATATCATTGATTTCAAGGCTTATTATACTATAATGGATACCTAATCAAAATCCAAAGTTGTTCATGAAAAAGAAGGAGATAAATCAAAATTGGCTAAAAAAAAAGTTAGAATCTAGATCTATCATGAATATCCTAGGAAATAGTTTAGATAGCTTATATGCTCCACCTAAATCTAGATTTATGTAAGGTATATTATCCTATGACTACATATCTAAGATGATCTCTTTATCATCATCCATGGCACAAAAACCACACAAAAACTCTCGAGGATTTGGTGCTTGGACAAAGCTTTATGGTTTTGCAAAAACTCTCGAGGATTTGGAAACTCTCAAGGATTTGGTGCTTGGACAAAGCTTTATGGTTTTGCAAATGTAGGTACTTGAACAAAGATTTATGATTTCACAAATGAGGTGCATTGTTGCTGTTTGCAGATGTAGGTGCTTGAACAGAGATTTATGGTTTTGCAAATGAGGTACATTGTTTCTTATTCATTTATTACTTTATTGTATCTTGTGCCATTGTATCTTGTGCCACTAACTAGTTTATACATATAAATATATAGAGTGAGATAGATGGATTTATGATTATCTTTACACTTTGATTCTCACTCCCCGATGAGGTTTAAGTTAAGAAACTTGTTTTCTTTAATTATATGCTAATTTGTATGACTGAAAGTTAGTACTGTAATTATATTGCAATGCAACCAATTCCCTACCAATATGAACAGAGATTGTGGGGTATTATGCTAACTGAACAACATATTTTCATTGGAATCACGGATGCTAGCTCCTTATCATATGCTTATGAAATTGCAAATTCTAGCTCCTTATCAACTGCATATCAACACTGGCAAAGTTGGTGGTGCGAGAGCTACTAACAGTGGAGATCATCATCCTAGAGGACAATGGTAATAGATACTAAGTTTCATATTTATTGTATAGGGAGTGGTTGTTGCAGAGTTTTGGATGTGTATGTGGATGGAGTTCTGAAAATAAAATGTTCTTCCATTTTCTCTTCTTCTTTGCCTTTGTTAACGTAATACATGGGTTTTCTTGTGACGTATTCATGGGCATTTAGCATAAATTGAGGTGAGGTTGTATATTTCTATATTGTATAGAGTAATTTGGCTTCCTGTGGATTTTCAATCAAGTTATAGCTCTCTTGTGAAATGGGTACAACTCAATTATTCGTTTATGGTATATTACTGTTTTTAATTTGCTCTTTGTGAGAATTTTTATGTATCACTCTGTATTGTATGATTGGACCTGTATGATTGAACCTGAACGACTATAATGTTATAGTTATAGGAGTATTACGATGGAATTGAAGGTCATTATGTAGTATGCATGAGATGATAGATTTTACATAAGCTGTTCACCCTCCCATTGGTTTTTGGTTTTTTGTTTTAGATTTCATTTGTATTTCTCGGTTTAGAAAAGTAATCAATTAGGCTACAAAAATTCAATGAATAATTATAATTCATTGTCATTTGATTCGTCTGGACTTATGATCCTCTTTTTTCATCTCTATCTCCACTAAGTTTTTGTGGTCTTCCAGATCTGTTTTCCTTTATGTTTTTTTGACTATATAGTTGTGGCTTAGTAGAGAACAACTATTGTCTACATCAGTTGATTAGGAGATTAATCTTTTTCTAAGGATCAAGTAGAACCCAACTAAATGGGAGAATATACCCTTCCAGGACAGGCTTTTTGGTTTTCAAGATTGATATATTGAATCTATTGTGTGCTGCTCTTCATCTTTTACATTTTATGTTTGTTAATATCGTGCTTGGAGAATAGTCGTGATTATCCAGGCTAGGGATTTTTTGTTTTCAAGATTAATATATTGAATATGTTGTTTGCTACTCTTTCATTTTTTACATTTTATTTTTGTTAATATCATGCTTGGATAATAGTAGTGATTATCCTGGCTTGCTACACTTGGAATTATCCAGGATGATAAAATATTTACTTGAAAGAACCACAAAGTCTGTGGTGTTGATACCTACAACTTCGAATTTAGAGATAATTGTATCTATGGAGCCAATGGGAGGTGGAATGTATATGTACATCGTAGTCTGGATGGCAATTGTGTTATCATGTCTTCCTAAAATAACTTCGCCAGAATGGACCTCCACTCTACAAATACAAATCAGAAGGATTTTCTATTTAGAAGGCTATCATTTCTAGAAATACACAATGCATGAAAAATTTGCATGCGGTGAATTAATTTAATTGAAATCTATATATATATAGTTTATAACCTTAAATCCTTGCGGTGAATTAATTTAATTGATATATATATATATAACCTTAAATCCTTGTATAGGATAGTAGCGTTGAATTTAATTGCAAACGAGTTATAATGATACTTAAATTTTAGGACATTTAAGTATTCAGCCAAAGTTATCCCTGTATAAGGAGCGAAATATTGTAATGTAGCCAGAGAGTCCTCAGTTTCCACTACCACAATGGTATATTCCATTGTGCCACGTTGTCGGTATTAACTACCTGAGTCACAAAATAAGCTTTTTGACCAATTGCTACATAGACACAGATTACATTATGACCCTTTTGATTAAGAATAATATCTGTAGCTATTGTTGTCTTACCAGTCTCTCTATCCCCAATAATTAATTCTAGATGACCACGTCCTATAGAAATCATAGAATCAATAGTAATAATCCCTCTTTGAGAAGGTTCATATACAAAAGGTCTATTCTAAAAAACATTAATAAGTAATAGAAATGAACTGAAAGAATTATGGAAAAATAAAGAAAGATGAATTAAAGTGCAAGAATTCTTGATCCATCTAAAAAAGCAATTAATTACTATAACATTCAAAACCTAATAAGCAATCTAGCGAGGAAAACTTACTTTGAAACAAAATACACGAAAACTTATTTTTAAACAAAATACAAACTTACATTTAGGAAGCAATCCTTAAAGTTTAATGAAAGAAGAGAGGTAGGCATTGGTGTTTAATGAATTTTAAAAGTTATTATAATTATTTTTAGAAATTTTAAAAAATATTAGAATTGTTTTTATTTTCCAAAATGTTATGTTCAATATTTTAAAAATTATTATAATTGTTGATAGAAATTTTTAAAAATATTAAATTGTTTTATTTTCTAAAATATTATGCTCAATATTTTAAATAGAAATTTTAAAAATATTAGAATTGATTTATTTTCCAAAATATTATGTTTAATATTTTAATTATTGTTGTTGTTTTTAGAAATTTTAAAAAATATTAAATTTGTTTTTATTTTCCAAAATATTGTTCAATAACAAAAAAAATAAACAACTTAAAAAAAAGTATCCTCGGAAAATGTAATTTAATATAAAAAAAATTGACTAACCTAACGTTCACATTTTGTATATACCTACTTTGGCAAGGAACAAAAAAATCGAAAAACAATAATCATTCTTTTATTTAAATAATAATAATAAATATCATTTTTGCAAATTTCTTTTAAAGGAGGAATATTTTTTTTCCATAGAACAAAATCATAATTTTATACTAGATACAAATTACATTATGTAGATGATCCACTATAAAAAAGATACGTGTCCATTTGATCAATTCATACTGCTCAAAAGAGCTTATACAAAATATCAAAAATACGTCTTAATTACAAAAAATTAACAATATGTCAATCATTTGTCTCCAAATACTTCATAAAAGTTTAGCTCCATATTATAATACTTCACAAGTATCAGCCATAAACAACAATCTGTCAATCAGCATCTGATTGTCCAAAATTAGTTAGCAAAGTATATCCAAACAGGTATCAAACTGTCCAAAAATATCTCCATACATCTGATTGTCCAAATAGTTAGCAAAGTATATCCAAACAGGTATCAAACTGTCCAAAAATATCTCCATATAGTAATCAGAAATCTGTTCAACTATATAATCACCAAAATATTGCCATACAAAAGTCATCAAAACCATCCATATATACATCCTTGTATATATAGAAAAAAGGTAAAAATATAGTTCCATACAGACATCAACACAAATCATAGAAAAAGTATCATTCATCAGATAATAAGCAGTACAGTTCAGTTTGTCACCAAGTTCAATATGAACTTGAAAAACCTAGAAGGTATCATGTCTTTCAGATCCATGATAGTCAGAGATAAAACAATAACCATTCTGAACTTTCCCACCATCATTTGCTAACTTATCAACTGATGTATTTCTTTCTCTATAAATATGTTTAAAAATTGCCTACTCAAAAAAGTCAGAAAGTCTGTTGACTTCTTGTAATAACTGTGCAAGTTGCAAATTATGAATTCTGAATTTGCCAAAAATCCAGTTTATGACTAGTAGAGAGTCACCAAAAACCTGGATTTTTGAAATCTGCTTGTTCAATGCCAAAATTAAAAGTAATTTCAAAGCTTATAACTCAGCAAGATTGTTTGTCCCTGCCCCCAACCCAGCTTTAAAAGTGAAATAATGATCAACTTTGAGGAAAAGTATACCCCCAACACCACACAATTGTGGATTACCAGAAGCAGAACCATCAAAAAAACCCCAAGGTTTAGATTTATCAATAATTTCCTCAGTGATGATTCTAATCTTCAAAACTGCATTATCCTGAGGATTAAGATGAAAGCAAACCCAAACTAGATGTTGAAGCCTGCGCAAGAGATGGGGTAAAGTTATCAAAACAGCTATGGTTTCTAGCCTTCCATATAAACCAAGATACAATGGCAGGCAGAGATCTTATTGATTTTACCTTGATATTGAGAACCCAATTCTTTAAACAAGAAATAATTGAGTCCCCAACCCATAGATTCTGAATATTAACCTTAGATTCAATCTCCTTCCAAACAGATTTTGTATAAGGGCAATCAGCCCCTAAATGAAAATTTGTTTAAACATCACCTTTACATAGATAGCAACGTCCTAGTCCTTCCCAACCCTTGATATTAAGAATATCCCAGGTAAGGGCTTTCCCTGAAAAAAGAAACCAGCAAAATATCTTTTACTTAAGGGGACACTTAAGATGCCAAAACATGTTCCACCACCAAGCAGTTTCCATTTCATGTTGTTCCAGAATCAAATGCATGTATCCACCTTTTGGGGGATACTTACCAGATTTAACCTGATTCCAAACAAGTACATCATCCTCATTTCTAAATCTGATATGACTAGATTTTAGAATGGCTATGAATCCATTCCATGCATTAATATCCAGATCCTCAACAAGACCTAGATCATCAGAACTTAACCATCCTTGTTTCATCAAGTAAGACACTGTTGATGTCCCAACATCTTTTAAAAGGAAATAACCTACAAAATGCAGAATATCAATCAAGTGTGAAGGTAAGCAATGATGCCATTTACAACCTACCCAAGGATCCAAACCAATACGAACATCAGCTCCATTCCCAATCTTCCAAACCAGAAAATCACCAATAAGATCAAAAGACTAGAGCACAGATTTCCAGCAAGTAGATATACCTGATTTCTTTTTATCCTTTTCTTTGATCCAATTCAGCAATGTGAATGGCCAAATATATTTCTGAGTGACAATCTGTACCCATAGCCCTGAGCCATGTATTATGTTCCAAACACTCTTAGCAGCAAGTGCTTTGGAAAAAAGAGCAGGTACTTTCAAACCCCAACCACCCAAAGATTTTGGATTTGCTAAGACCTTCCAAGAAGTCCAAGGCAATCCGAAAGAAGATCCACAACTACCAGACCATAAAAATTTAAAACAGAGTTTTCTGATTTTCTCAATAATCCCTACTGGAATCCAGAAGTGCATCCAGTATACAGGAAAAGCTTCAATGACATATTTTATCAAAATAATCTTACCACCCCTAGACGGCCATCAAAAACTCCAATTCTTGATGCGTTTTTTGGCTTTTGCAATGAGCCAATCCCAGTCTTTCAGTAAATATCTGCAAGGTTTTAAATAAAAGCCAAGGTATTTCATACCACTGTCAATTTTTAGGACAGTGTATGAAAAAATATTTTGTAAAGAGATCAACTCAGCTTCATCAAGCCCAGAATAATAGAAAGATGATTTATCCTCATTAATCATCATCCTTGAGGCTTTAGTAAAATCCATCAAAATTTCATACAAAATTGATAAAGACTGAGCAGATCCATCAGTGATCATAACAATGTCATCCACAAAAAGAACATGTGTCAATGAAATATTATTTCCAGAAGAGATGCCTCTGAAAACACCATTGATTTTAGCAGATAAAAGATCCCTACTCAATCCTTCAACAACACCAAGAAAAAGCAAAGGTGCAAGTGGACACCCTTGTCTAAGTCCTCGTCCACACCTAAAGAAACTAGATGCCACACCATTAATCAGAACAGAAAAAGAAACAGAGGTTAAGCTGCTCATAACCCAAGTAATGAAGGATACATCAAAACCCATTTTGGTTAATATAACCCGCAGATATATCCAACTGACTCTATCATAGGCTTTAGATAGATCAATTTTCAGAACCACGGACTTTAAACCCTTACAATGTATAGAATGAATGCCTTCCTGGATGGCAACCACAACATCATGTATTTGCCTACCAGGAAAAAACCTAAACTACTCATTAGAACTATATTTGCCCAATACCTTCTTAATCCTGGTAGATAAAATCTTACCAATAATCTTATAACTGAAATTACATAATGAAATTGGCCTGTAACCATCAAAAGTACTAGGGCAATCCGATTTTGGTATCAAGGCTATAAAAGTTGAGTTAAAAACAGCTGGAATTTTGCCATTCTTCCCAGAATCCTCAATAACCCTTAACAGATCCAAACTCATCACATCAAAAAGAACCCTCTAAACCTCTATAGGAATCCCATCCGGACCAAGACTCTTATCGTTCTTACTTAGAGTAAGAATAGATTTTATCTCCTCTAGAGTAACAAGTTTCATAAGATCAGAATTCTCTTCAGCAGTAATGGATGATGGAAAATTATCAGATATTTTCAAAAGTTCAGTAAGGTGAAGATTTGTATCAGCCTAAAAAAGTGTCTCAAAATGCTAAACACCAGTCTCAGAAACACCTTCAAATCCTTCCACCATGTTTCCCCTATCATCTTTGATCTTCCATATAGAATTTGCATTCTTTCTTTGGTTAGCAAATTTACGGAAAAAATGTGTGTTATCATCCCCATAAAGCAACCAAATAGCCCTACTCTTCTGTCTAGCTTCATGTTCTCGATCCAAGAGGATTTTTCTCTTTCAAGATTCCAAATCAATCAGAGCTACCTTATCCTCATCAGAAGAGAAGCCAAAACCAAACTTATGAGAAAAAACAATGAGCATAATTTCAATTTCCACTAAATCTTTGAACTCCAACTCCTTTTTCTTAATAGACCAAGTAATAGAAACATCCTTAATACGCTTGAGGTTAGAAGCAAAGTGAGAAGCAGGGAAAACATGTAGGTTATCAAAATAAGTCACCCATGAATCTTTTAAAGATTTAACCAAATCATCATTTCCAAGCCAATGAGAATTGAACTTGAATGGACTTTTCAGTTGAATCCCCCTATTCAAAATCTAAAGAAAAACAGGTTGATGATCAGAGTCCCCACCACTGCCCACCCACTGACGATAAAAATAATCAAGATCTAGCAGATCAGCTGATATAAGAAACCTATCCAGTCTTTTACAAATGTTTTCAGCCCCAACTCTTCTATTAGTCCATGTGGGAAGCATAACAGAAGGTACAATGTCCACAAGTCCAAAGTTCTCCAAAGTTTTTGCAAAAAAATCAGATAGGGAATCCAATCTAGCTCTAGTACCCCAGATCTCAAATAATCCCATGGAGAAATTCAAATCCCCACCTAGGATTAATTTTTCACATTTAAGACAATCCAAATCCATAAGATTATTCCAGAAAAATACTCTGTTATTGTAAGGACCATAGATGTTGGCAAAACAAACATCTAAATTAAGTTCAATAGAAAACAAAGATGCACAAAGTCCCGACCCCACACCCCAAGGATTCAAAAGGTGAAAAAATATGGATCTCCAACCTAACAGAAGACCTCCATATTTACCTCGAGCATCCATAGATAGAAAATTCCATCCCCTTAACATGGATTCCAATTCATCCGCAAACAAGATCCCATTACCCATAGATTCTTGTAATAATAAAACATCAATATGTTGATCTTCAACTAATCTACAAACCGCTAGTATTTTTGGTTTACTAGCCAAACCACAACAGTTAAGGGTCATTAAGATCATAAGGTAACCTTATCATGGGCTAACACTGCTCTAAGTGCCCCGTTAGCATTATACTGATCACTCTTCTTCATAGGTAGTCCATCAGAACACAAACCCGAAATACCTCTGCCCAATCCAAAACCAGATGAAATAGGATAATTCCTTGTAAATTTAGTACAGGATCTAAGAAAATACCTGGATCCACTAATAGTTTTTTTTAAAGGGGAAATGAACCCAAAATTTCATAAAGGAGAAACTGACACAAAACCCTCATCAGATTTACCAACAGTGACCTTCGTACCTTGAAAAGGTAAACTAAGAGGTTTAAGTGACTGTATGCAGGATTTCATAGGAACATTCTTTCCACATAAATCCAAACCCTCATCCCTAGGACTCACAGATTCAGTACTCACCTCATCAAGGTCAACATATGACATAGGTTTTTTAACTCTCTATACAAAATTTGGTTTAAGCTCATCACGATCATTCCTTTTTAAGGATATATGACAGTGGGGAGCCAAATGACCATAACTGTGACATCTATTACATTTGAAAGGTATTCCTACATAATCCAATGTTTGACTGAAAATAGATTCCCCATGCTTTATATCAATATCAAACGCAAGTCCATTTCGAAGGTTCAATAAAACCAAAACCCTCCCCAGATGACAAACCCCTGAATCTAAAAAGGATAGATCAGCTTCCAGGAAAGTCCCTAGGATATTACCAATGAGTTTAAAGAATTCCAAAGACCGGAATTCAAAAGGTAAATTAGGTAGTTTTACCCATATAGGCATCGAATCATACCTCTCATTCCGCAGATCAAAAAGAGGAGTCCATCATTTGAGCATCGAACTAGAAAAGTTCCATTTCCATACCCGAGCCAGAATACGAGCAGCATCTGCCTCAAATTTGAATTTGAAAGCCATCCATCCCCTCGGAAGAACAAATATATCAGGACAAGTGATATTTTTCCAAGTTTCAAGAACCCATTTCTTCACCCCATCAGGAGAAACCCTACGACCTCCAAATCTTCCTACTAGCGTAAGTGCGTTAGTTAGCACTATCTCATTCGAAGTGATATCCTCTCCAACCACCAGGAGCAGGATATCCACTTTGCAAACAGGTTTTTTCCTTCGCTTATGAAGAGCCGGTAAACGAATAGATTCCGAACCCACAGAGGGACTTTTTTAAAGAAGGAATATACACCAATGTAACTCTCTCTAAAGATAAATTTGGGGAATCAATACATTACTATTTCTTCCAAAGTGGAGGGATTTATTTTCATATAAAAAAAAAAAAAATTTATTTTTAAGATTTTTTAGGTCCAAAAATAAAAGTAATGCTATTCCAACTAAAACGAAGCGCTGAGTGAAGATAATTTTCCGGTGAATAGGTCATTCTTTGAATAAATTTTCTGAAAGGGTGCGTATAAATAGAATGGACTAAAAAAAATATACCTAAAAAGAAAATCTACTTAATATTTTAGGCTTTTTAAGATTGTAAAAAGTTTAATATATATTAATTATAAATGATCTAAACTTAAACATTATATCATATATTAAATATTATAACCATAATAAAAATAATATTTCATATTTTTAAGATTGTAAAAAGTCTAATTATAAATGATCTAAGCCTAAATATTATATTATATATTAAACATTAAAACCATAATAAATAAAAACAAAGACCATATATTTATCAAAAACTATAATGTTTTTTGGGTTGATAGTGCCAAAACCATAACCCATCACCACGATGTTGGAATGTGAACAGTGTAGGGCAACACCACGTCTGTTCAATCACGCGTTTCATTTGATTTGATCTATTTCTATAAAGTAGCTTGATTTGATCAATTTCTATAAAGTATGGTTAATGCTAGAGAAAATTGAAAAAAAAGAACAGAGGAGGACCCAGGTAGCTTACACTTGAAAACTTGTCTTAACCTTCGTGTGTGTTAAGACGCCCGTGGGTCCAACCTGTCACAGTCCTACCAGAGGGATATCAGTAGTTGAATTAAGAATTAGCTAATTGAAATAGTCATTGCCAATGCTGACAGATTAAGCAAAGCGTAGAAAATAATTATTGTCAAATTTGGATGAATCTATTTCATGCAGACATTCTCCCTAAGCTTCTAGATATTTTTATTGAATTTTTTTTTATAGAAAGTAAGTGATTCAGCTTATTAGATTTTAAATTTAAAGGAAAAATTATGGAAATCAAGAAGCTTATCAGCATTAGCTATGTGGAATTCTAACAGAATTCGCCTAGAATTTGCTTCGCTTTTTATGATGCTATTGGCCAAGCCCCGTTGATTTCATAAACTTTAGTGAGTGAGGAGATCAACCGCTCCTCTAACTTGATATTTTTAAGAACTTTATACTAAGTGAATCGAACTGTCTATGAAACTCAAGCCTCTAACTGAAGTCCGCTGAAATTATCAGTGAGACTCTTAGAACTGTAGTACTACTAGAAGCATGTCTTATTATTATCAACTTATTTAATTGATGTACGTGTAAAGTGACGTAACAAAAGAAGACTGTCAAGAAATAGTTTCTATAATAATTTGAGCGATTTTATTATGATGTTATAACTTGGTAACGAACACTTCTATGTGGCTCAGCTTTAGAGTTAGAACAAGCTCATAGAAATATTTTGTAAGGTAGAAGGAGATGAAAGTTTGAAACATAGATCATGTTAGTGACATGTCTTTATAGAGCATTAATATTTTCAATTTCACTTTAAAATTTATAAGAAACAATATAGAAGACTCTAAACATTAAATTAAAAACTTTAACATTATAAAAATAATGTATAAATTATAATAATTTATTATACATATTTCTAATTATAATCAAAACTTATTTTTTAATAATTTATTACACAATAATAGTTTTTTTATTATATTTATAATAATAATAATTAATTTTTTATGATCAAATTGTAAAAAAATACACAGTGAAAACATAAATGAGTACATGATATTGAAAAATAAAGTTCTATGTAATGATTCACTTTGTAGAAAGTCTTATGGATTAAGAATAAAAAGAATAGAGATATAATTATATATAATAAAATGTTGAAAACCATACATAAAACTAAAACTATGATGTAATAGCTTAGATCCTTATTTTTTTTTTTAAAATAACTATTTCTAAAAATGAATAACCATTTTTTTAAAGTTTTTTAAATCTTAAAATAAAAATGAATAATGCAATCCCAACAAAAATGAACAAATAATTTTCTTGTGAACACCTCCTTCTTGAATAAATGACCTAAAAGGGAGCGTATAAAGAAAGTGAACACACCATTAAGATAACCAGCCAAATTTATCTTTTTCTTATAAAAAAATATTTTAAAAATTAATAATCATTTTTTAAGGTAAAGAGAACCTTCTAATAGTATATAAAACAATACTATATATATAAGTCTAATTTGTAATAAATACAAAACATGGTAGAAATCAAATTTCTTAAGATACCAGCGTTTTCCTTAAATTGTAAATGGACAAAAGTTGTAGTCGAAAAACCAGATAAAGAGGAGAAGCTTATAATAAGTTTGAGCATCCATAAGAGATGGATACATAAAAAGAACATTTAGTACTCTATGTATTACAATTTAATTATTCATATAAAATTACTTAATTTATCTTCACTTTACTTTTAAATATAAAACAATAGGATATATTTTTAAAGTTCAAAAACGATTCTCAATATTTTAAAGTTTAATTTCCTTTTTTTCACTGAATATTTTATCTTAAAATTAACTTCTTCTCATTGAATATTTATTTTAAAGTTTGACTTCTTCTCACATAATTTGAATTTAAATTATTCATATAAAATTATTTAATTTATCTTCATTTTATTTTTAAATATAAAACAATAGGATATATTTTTAAAGTTCAAAAACTTTTAAAGATTCTCAATATTTTAAAGTTTAATTTAAAAACTTTTAAAGATTCTCAATATTTTTCACTTAATAATTTATGTTAAAGTTTAATTTCTTCTCATTGAATATTTATTTTAAAGTTTGACTTCTTCTCACATAAATTGATTGATATTAAATTTTAAATATAATATTAAATAAAAATTATTTTGAATATTTTATCTTAAAGTTTAACTTCTTTTCATTGAATATTTATTTTAAAATTTGACTTTTTCTCAATGAATATTTTGATATTAAATTTTGAATATAATATTAAATAAAAATTATTTTAAAAAATTATAAAGTTAAATACATTTAAAAATTCAATATAATACAAAATAAAAATAATCATTCATTTTAAAGTTTAACTTCTTCCCAGTGCTGGAATTTGACAGAGAAAATGATTGTCATGGGGCATTTTGACTTTTAAAATTTTAGTAGACCATTTTTTTTAAAGGGTAAATTTATCATTTAAATTTATTTTTAAAGGACAATAAAATTTTCAAAACATCATTATATTACTACTATTTTTGAAGGACAACAAAATTACTAAAACTTCATTATAAATTACTACTAGTAAATTAGTAATAATAATACTTTTATCTTATTATTATATAAAATTATACTTTCCAAATTCCAACTATACTTTCAGTTTCATGTTTCACTAAAAAGAAAAATATTTAGTATTATTTCCATCATCCATGCTTTTCTATTTTGTAGGTTTTCTTGATTTTTTGTGAAATCCAACCATACCATCATCCATGCTTTTCTATTTTGTAGGTTTTCTTGATTTTTTGTGAAAGCAAAAAAATGTCATTTAACATTGCTTTTTCTATTATTTTTTAATTGTTTTTACTATTGTAATTAGCATCTACATAGTACAAATTCCAGCGCTCGATTTTCAACTAAATGATTTGAAAGTTGGAAGTGGAAACATAATACACATCGAAGAGAATATTATAACACTGTTCTATTAAACTAAGAAACATTACAAATATATAGCGAAATAACATGTAACCAAATCCTACAAAAAATGATTGGTATAGTGAAATGCAGATACTGTTCAACCTGAATCTATTTTAGGCATTTCATCATTATTATCTAACACTTCCCCTTAATGAAGAAATGGATTTTCTACCACACCTAACTGTTTCCTACATTCTTCAAAACTCATCTTTCCAAGGGGCTTGGTAAAGATGTTAGCCACATTATTAGTGGTTTTACAATAGATCAAGTCAATTTCCTTCTCTAGAATCTTTTCTCTTACAAAATGATGTTGAATTTCAAAATGTTTGGTTCTAGCATGATAAATTGGGTTGTGTGCCAGTTTAATAGAACTTTGATTGTCACATTGGAGAACAATTGGCTTCAGTTGCTTGTTGCCAATATCTTCAAGAATTCTCCGTAACCAAAAAACTTCACAAGTAGCATTGCATAGAGCTTTGTACTCAGCTTCTGTTGATGATAAAGAAACAGTTGGTTGTTTTTTACTGCTCCAAGACACCACCCATGTACCAATGTAGAATGCATATCTTCAGTTTGATTTCTTGTCATTAGGATTTCTAGCCCAATTTGAATCAAAGTAACTTGTCAACTCAACATCACAATTATTAGTATACATAATACCAAAATTAACAGTTCCTTTCAGATATCGAAGGACTTTCTTTGCAACTATCTAGTGGCTTTCCAATGGTTTAGCCATGAACTGACTAAGGATGCTGACAGAGTATGCTATGTTTGGTCTGGTAGTGGTAAGATAGTTTAAACTTCCCACCAACTGGCGATACAAAATACAATTTGCTGCTCTAGTTTCATCAAGACTGGATAACTTAGCATTCTGATCTAAAGGTGTTGACACTGCCTTACTTTCACTCATATTGAATCTTTCCAGAATCTCCCTTGTGTACTTACTTTGAGTGACCATTGTTTTGCTGCCTTCTCTCCATATTTCCAGACCCAAACAGTAATGTATTTCACCAAGATCCTTCATTTCAAATGACTGAGCTAACTGAATTTTAATATCTTCAATCAAATGAGAAGCACTTCCTGTGATAATCAAATCATCAACATATAAGGATACCAACACAACATTCCCATTTTCATCCTTTTTGACATACAAGTTAGGATCATTTTTGCTTTTCTCAAAACCTTTCTGAGTAAAGAATGAGTCAATTTTGATATACCGAGATCTAGGTGCTTGTTTTAAATCATATAAAGATTTCTTAAGCATACAGAGAAGATCCTCTTGTCCTTTCTTGATAAATCCTTCAGGCTTAACCAAATAGACTTCTTCTTTTAAATCACCATTCAGAAATGCATATTTAACATCTAAGTGATGAACTTTCCATTTGTGTTGTGTAGCTAATGCAATCATGAGTCTAATTGTATTTAACTTAGCTATAGGTGCAAAAGTATCTTCATAATCAACTCCTTCCTTTTGTAAATACCCTTTTGCAACTAATCTAGCCTTATATTTGTCAACACTTCCATCTACATTAAATTTGGTTTTATACAACCAATTGCATCTTATGGTAACTTTGTTTTCAGACAGTTCTATTAATTCCTAAGTCTCATTCTTCATTATTGATTCATATTCTTCATTCATTGCAGTATTCCAGTCCTTATGATATTTGGCTTGTTCATAAAAAATAGGTTCTACAACATTCATTACCTGTGTCATCAATGTGTAGTCTTTATATCTGGAGGGTACCTAAATTGTTCTTGTTGACTTCCTCAGCAGTCCACCACTATCTTCACTTTCACTTCTTATTTTCTAAGATGTAGGAGTGTTTGGAGTATCTACACTACTTTCACCTTGTTGTTGTACTTGTTCCTTTTCCTATTCATGTTCATCATCTGTATCAATTTTCACATGAACATCATTTTCATAAGGAGTATTCCAAACATCATGCTTACTTATGTATTCATCTGTAGTTTCATGAAAGATCACATCTCTGCTTGCTATGAGCTTATGTGTACTAATATTAAACAATTTGTAAGATTTATGTTCATCACTATAACCAAGAAATGTACACTTAACAGAATTTGCATCCAGTTTTCTTCTCTCATCTTTGGGAATATCAGCGAATTCCTTGGAACCAAATATCCTTAAATGACCAACTTCAGGCTTATAGCCATAAAGAACCTCAAAAGGCGTTTTTGAATCTAGAATCTTAGTTGGAATACTATTCTTTAAATAAACAACAGTGTTAATGGCCTCTGCCCAAAAAACAACTAGAGATATTTTTACCTTTTAACATGCTGCGAGCACATTCCACTAAAGTCCTCTTCTTCCTTTCAGCTACACTGTTTTGTTGTGGTGTAGAAGGTACTGTGAATTGTTGAATGATCCCATTGTTCTTGCAGTAGCTATCAAAAGCTCCCGAGGTATATTCTCCACCTTGATCATATCTGAGTATCTTGATGCATTTACTTGTCTACTTTTCCACCATAGTTTTGAATTATTTAAAGTATTCAAATACATCACTCTTTTTCCTTATAAAATAAACCAAAGTAAATCATGATTTGTGATTTGTCATCAACAAATATCATAAAATACCTTGTACCTCCAATTGATATGGTTTACATGGGGCCACAGACATCATTATGTATCAATTCAAGTATCTCTCTTTGTTTCTTCTCTGTATGCACTGGAAATTCTCCCTATGTTGCTTACCTAGTGCACAAGATTCACATTCTATATGTTGATGTTTCAAAACAGGAAGCCCTTCAACTATTAATTTATTTTGAAGTAGCATTAAGTCATTTTGGTTAAGATGTCCATACCTGTGATGCCATAGCTCTTCAGTTGTCATTGTAGTAGATGTCAATGCATGATGATTGGAATTTGTGACATCAAGCGTATACAATGTTCCAATTCGTGTCCATGTCGCTGTGATTTTATAATGATTCTGAATATCCTTAACAAGACAATGATACTGCATAAGTTCTAATTTCATATTTTTATCAGTTATTGCAGAAACAGAAATTAAATTCTTTTTGATGCCTGGACCATACAACACATCATGAATCTATCTATTTTGGCCATTAGGTAAATTCACACATATTTTTCCATAACCTTGAATCTTATGAGATCTGTTATCTCCTAAATATATGTGTGTTTCATCTTTACTCTCATGATATTCATCAAACCACTCCTTAACACAAGACATATGGGATGAGGCTCCTGAATCTATAAACCATGCATTTTCATCATCACTTTTTGTAGACAATGCAGCTTCAAAAATAAACAACTTTAAATTCTTAAACCCTTCACTAAAAGAGGTGTCAGCTTTCACATAATTTCCATTATGTTTTCTGGGTATTTGTTTGGACTCATTAGCTTTCCTCTTATAACAGTCTTTAGCATGATGACCAAGTTTTCCACAATGAAAACAACCATCATTTCTCTTACAATGTGAACCAGATTGTGAGTGAGTCATACCTCTCTTTCTTGGATGAAACTTGCATGTTCTGTTCCTATCACATGGCTTGCCCTTGTATGGTTCTTTTCCTTTGGCCATCAATGCTAATTCTGGAGTATGAGAGTCCATCTCAAACACCTTCATTTGTTCTTCCTCTTGTAAAAGAATCCCTGTTAACTCAATAAATGTAGGGGGCTTTGCTCTACCTCCTAGACTTGAAATAAAGACATGATAATCTCGAATTAACCCTTTTAATGTAATAATTACCATGTCATAATTTGAAACCTTATCACCAATGGCATTTAACTAATCACATAAATCTTTAATTTGAGAAATATAGGTGGTGATGTTCTCATGTGCTTCCATTTTCATGGACAATAGCTTAGTCTTCAAAAACAAAATCCTATTTGAGTTTGTAGATTCATACAAACCTTTCAATATCTCCCAGGTCTCCTTCAAAGTTTTACAATCTCTCATGTGTGGAATGATGTTGTCTTTGACAGACATCCGCAACAACACTTTGGCCTTTGTTTCTCATTTCTCCCATTCTGTACCAACAACACCTGTGGGTTTCACTTCATCTCCATTGGAAACAACATTCCAGGATTAAAAAATAGTTAGTATCTTAAATTTCCAGTCATGTAGTTTCCACCATCGATCTTGGTCGCTTCATTCAGATAATTATCTATAAATGAATTTTACATCTCTACTAAAAGAAAATAAAAAAATACCTCTTCGTGGGTGAAAATTACCCTCTCCTGCTAATGATGGTGGATCGTATCTCCAACTGTGTATAATAGCAGGCTTTCCTGGGCAGAAGTGGCGGCTTTCCCTTATTGGCAGTTACTGCAGCTCCAACTTCTTCTTACGGTTCCTCCACGAGGTCCTCCTTCATAGCCCACCCACAATCACTAGGGTCATGGCCTGCCTTACGAGCCCCAATGAAGATCACGACCTTCCTTAGAGGACTTATGGCCCTCTCAACTACAGCAACCCTCCTCAACAGGCTCATGGCCTCTCCCAATAAACTGGAGGTAGATATGCATAATAGCAGCAGCCTCAACCGGAAGCACTCCACTACCACTCTACGGGAAACAATGGTGTCTCAGCAGTCCCTCTAGTGTAGCCTCTAGTAGCTCCTCCACACATGGCTCCTCCACTTCTCCAATGGCAGCACTCTGCATCCACACCGTCAGCAGCTTGGTGGCTCCTCCACCTATGCAGCAACAACTGGCTCGTTCATAGCACCCGCAATCAACACAGTGATAGAAGTCACGGTAGGCACATGAAATTAACAATCAAACGATAATCAACAAATCCTCCATGCCATAGCCTCCTCTCACATCTCCTCTTCTGGGCGCTCCCTTCACCCGAATTCTCAATTGGTAGCTCTGATACCAAAACAGAATACATAGTGAACAAAATATTATAGCAATGTTATATTAAAATAAGAAACATTACAAATATATAGATAAATAACATGTAACCGAATCCTACAAAATAGGATCAGTACAGTGAAATGCAGATACTATTCAACCTGAATCTATTTTAGGCATTTCGTCATTATTATCTAACAAGTGGAACTTGGAAGGATAGAGCTCGAGCCTAGAAGCCCTTGGAGTTGGAGAGTGGACACTAGAGTTTGGACTCTAGACACACCATATTGGAAAGCATTATCAAGATTCAAAGGTATTGCTTGCAGAATTATTTCGATTTAGATTTAAAGATGTTTTTAAAAATCTATTGATTTGTTTAAAGCATTATTGATTTATTTAGAATCTACTATGAT
>LPNX011148451.1:0-22584 GCA_001517045.1 Pseudotsuga menziesii
TTTGATTGTATTCAGTTGATGTGTTATGCATGATAGATTGTTTACATTAATACTACTAATATGCATGTGATGGGTAAGTAGCTCATGACGCTATACAACTCTCTAGTGCTACTTATCAAACCTCTTTGCTGACATATTGGATTAGTGCACAATCTCAATGATGTCATGGTATAGATGGAAGGCATCTAGAAAGTTTCTGTGAGATATGGATGAATGTTGTATTGGCTAAATAGTTGCATGATGCATAAGAATTTGTCGTTATGCATATGTTTTATGAAATAGTTCTAACCATGCAACTGGTGCATTTGAATTGTGGGAAAGGTCCTGTACAACCTCCTACAAGAAAAGAAGAGCGAGACTTGTTCCGAAGAACAAGTGATGACAATTCAATAAACATGAATATGAAGCTCCCAGGGTCAAAGACACCATGATGGAAGAAAGAGCTTCAGAGAGCGGTAGATCCACCTCAAAGGATGAAGACCACCATGGGTATGAGAGATAACTCAAGATGAAGAAAAGAATGCTATGGAAGAAACTATGATCAAAGAATAACAGTTGATCATGGGGAATGATGTATACGATATGATTTCGAGACATAAAGGGAAGTACATAGTATCCTCCATATGGATCTACAAGAACAAGTGTACAAAGAAAGGTTCGTGATTTGCCTCAGAAAGAATAGACTATGACACGACATACTCTATTGACTAGTATATATCAAGCATAGAACCACCTATACAGAATGAAGAAGGAAGATAATACACCACTTCAAGGGGAGTGACTACAGAAGATATATGAGCTCGACACAGTACGACATGATGGACAACTTCTTGATGGATCGAGACTTTACCAAGAGTAAAGTGGGTTCAACCTTCAAAGTTGAATGCAGAAGACTAGGATATGTTGATGATCTGATAAGATGAACTCATGGAAGATGTTGTGATAAAAGAATACTAGAATGATGTTTGGGATATAGTACTCAAACCAAAAAGCAAGAATGTGGTATCTTACAAATGGATTTGCAAGATAAAATATGTTGCTGATAGAAGTAAGGAAAGACTTGTGGCTAGAGGTTTCTATAAGAAAGAGGGAATTAATTCTGAAGAGACACTGACTCTAGGAAGCAAGGTACACTTCCTTCAGAACTATGATGGTAGTTGCTTCCATGATGAAGTAAAGACAATCCTTCCTTAATGGTATGATTGGGGAAGAGTTTTACATCGAAAGGATTTGAAGTTGAAGATGGACTCATATATGTAAGTTGAAGAAGGCCCTCTATGGCATGAAGAAATCTCCCAGAGCTTGGTATGGAGGGATAGACAGTTTCCTGTCAATTATGGGCTTTACCAAGAGTAAAGCTAATCCTAACCTTTATCTCAAGGTTATAGAAGATGAACCTGTCATCCTGTTATTATATGTGGATGACTTATTCTTGACAGGGAAGGAGAAACAGATCATGGAAAGCAAGAAGAAACTAGCAGAAGAATTTGAGATGAAAGACCTTGGGTTAATGCACTATTTCCTAGGTCTGTAAATATGACAAAGTTCAGAAGAAATCTTTCTCAACCAAGGAAAGTATGCAGTAGAGATATTGAAGAGATTCAATATGTTGGAATACAAATCCATGGCCACACCCATGGACTCCAACCTGAAGTTGTTAGCTGATGACTCATCAGAGTTAGTGGATGTGACTCATTACAGATAGATCATTGGGTCATTAATGTACTGACAAATTCCAGACCAGACAGTTGTTTTGCTGTGAACACCTTAAGTCAATATCTTGTTCAACCAAGACGGGTTCACCTAGTAACCGCAAAACATGTGATGAGATATCTGAAAGGGAGTATAGACTTTGGTCTATACTATGATGGTATCCATGAGTATAGATTGTATGGCTACACAGATGCAGATTGGGCTGGAAGTATCTCAGACAGGAAAAGCACATTAGGTAGATGCTTTTGTTTGGGGTCTGCTATGAGTTCATGGTTTAGCAGGAAACAGTCCAATGTTTCTCGTAGCACGACTGAAGCAAAATACATAGCAGATTGCTTTGCTAAGTTGTGAAGTCATATGGCTTCGAAAGCTGATATCAGGTCTCTTTGAACTGAAGATGGATACTACAATGATTCTATGTGATAACCAGAGTTGTGATGACAGAGAACCCTGTGTTCCGTCGTAACACATAGAAATCTGGTATTTCTACATACGAGATAAGATGCAGATGATGATGTTTAAGTATTCCCATACTGAAGATATAGATGATGTTTCAGTATTTACACACTGTAGATGCAAATGATGGTGATTATGTATATAGAGATGATGATTCTTTCAGTATTCACATACTAGAGATACAGATGGTGATAGTTCAGTATTCACATACTGAAGATGTAGATGATGATGGTTTGGTTGCTGATGTGCTAATGAAGCCTCTGTCTCGAGTAAAGTTCGAACACTTTCGAGACAAGCTTGGTGAGGTTCGGAAGAAATTTCCTCGAAAGGGGGAGTAGTGATGTTGCAGTGGGATTGTATCATCCCTGGGCATCTGCCCTAAAGTGATCTGGTGACCTCAGTCCTCGAGAATGAAGAGGGATTGTATCATCTCGGGACATCTGTCCAAAAGTGATCCAATGACCTCGGTCCTCGAGAATGAAGAGGGATTGTATCATCTTGGGACATCTATCCAAAATAGATCCTGTGACTTCGGTCTTCATGAATGTGGTGGGATTGCATCATCCTTGAACTTCGGTTCAAAATGTATCTGGAGGTCTCGGCCCCCGTGAATGTGGTAGGATTGCATCATCCCTGAACTTCGGTTCAAAATGTATCCGGAGGTCTCGGCCCCCGTGAAAGTGGTGGATTGCATCATCCCTGAACCTCGGTTCAAAATGTATCCGAAGGTCTCAGCCCTCGTGAAAGTGGTGGATTGCATCATCCCTGAACCTCGGTTCAAAATGTATCTGGAGGTCTTGGTCCCCGTGAAAGTGGTAGGATTGCATCATCCCTGAACCTCGGTTCAAAATGTATCTGGAGATCTCGGTCCCCGTGAATGTGGTAGGATTGTATCATCCTTGAACTTCGGTTCAGAACGGATCCGGTGACTTCGGTACTCGAGAATGTGTGTTGATCCCGTAATTCCTAGAGGAAGGATTGTTTGAGTTCCACATATTTGTTGATCCCGTAATTCTGAAAGGAAGGATCATTGAATTGATCCCGTAATTCCAATAGGAAGGATTGTCTGAGTTCCACAGATGTGTTGATCCCGTAATTCCAATAGGAAGGATTGTCTGAGTTCCACAAATGTGTTGATCCCGTAATTCCAAAAGGAAGGATCGTTAGTAACTCCGTAAAGACCTAAATCCCGTAATTCTGAAAGGAAGGATCGTTAGTAACTCCGTAAAGACCTAAATCCCGTAATTCCGAAAGGAAGGATCGTTAGTAGCTCCGTAAAGACTTGATCCCGTAATTCCAACAGGAAGGATTCTCTGAGTTCCACATATGTGTTGATCCTGTAATTCCAATAGGAAGGATTATCTGAGTTCCACAAATGTGTTGATCCCGTAATTCCGAAAGGAAGGATCGTTAGCAACTCCGTAAAGACCTGAATCCTGTAATTCCGAAAGGAAGGATCGTTAGTAGCTCCGTAAAGACTTGATCCCATAATTTCAAAAGGAAGGATCGTCTGAGCTCCACATATGTGTTGATCCCGTAATTCCGAAAGGAAGGATCGTTAGTAACTCCGTAAAGACCTAAATCCCGTAATTCCGATAGGAAGGATCGTCTGAGTACCACAGACATGTTGATCCCGTAATTCCGAAAGGAAGGATCATGTTGATGTTTTGATGATGATGATGTTGATGTTTTGATGATGTTGATGTTTTGATGATAATGATGTCTTGGTGTTGATGTTATTTTCATCACGATGTTTCTAATCAAAAGATCAGAGTATGATGATGATGTTGTTGTTGATCGAAAGGCCAAAGTGCTGAAGATGATGATGCTGATCGAAAGGTCAAAGTGTTGAAGATGATGTTGTTGATTGAAAGGTCAAAGTGCTGAAGATGATGTTGTTGATCGAAAGGTCAAAGCGTTGAAGATGATGTTGCTGATCGAAAGGCCAAAGTGCTGAAGATGATGTTGTTGATCAAAAGGTCAAAGTGCTGAAGATGATGTTGCTGATTGAAAGGTCAAAGTGCTGAAGATGATGTTACTGATCGAAAGGTCAAAGCGCTGAAGATGATGTTGCTGATCGAAAGGTCAAAGTGCTGAAGATGATGTTGCTGATCGAAAGGTCAAAGTGCTGAAGATGTTGTTGATCGAAGCAGTCAAAGTATTAATGATGATGAAGACTGAAGATTGAAGATGAAGACTACATAATGTTGAAAAGATTCCAATTATTTATAGATGTATTACCCTGATGATGTTGATGATGTCCTCTATCTCTCTCCTACTATTATTGTTGCTGATGTTGTTGTAGAATACCCTTCTCGTTAAGGGGGAGTGTTGAAATATTGTAACTTTGAAGAATATTCTATATGTATCTTTTGTGGTCCCCGATGGTCCTACCGGGAGAACCACTTGTATTATCTTGTACCCCGATGCTTCTAATCGGAAGAACTAATAAGAGTCATGAGGTTGTCCCCTCTAATTGTAAAGGTGGGTCATTAGCACCCCAGTGTGGTTACTTGAGCCTACATGTGTAACTCGAGCCTACATGATTAACTCGAGCCTACATGTCGGATGAGTTAATTGAAGTGAACGGATGAATATGAATAGAGGTGTAGCTCTCCTCATTTGAGCACACACTCTCACTTGTGTATCGCATTAGTGGAGAAGAGAAGAGTAGCCGGAGAAGGAGGAGGATCAGGCTTTGATCTCCTTGTTGGTTTTACCTTTTATCTTTTTGGGGCATCTATATTGAGGAAGCTTTTTCTGGGTTTTTCCCTTTAGGGTTTTCCCAAGATAAATCTTTGTGTTCCTTTTGTATGGTTGTGCTTGTCTATCTTTCAGTGATCCTGTTTATATGCTTTTGTTATGAATTCGAAATGAAATACTAATGATCTAGCTTATCATATGAAAATTTAACATCCTTGAGATTTAAAGGAGTTATGTATTTATTGTAAATGATATAAACCCATAAACTCCTTTTAAAATTCATCCAAACCCCTTTTGCAACTAAAACCTGTGCAAAACAATGAGGATTCTTTAGTCCACAGTCTCCCATTTCCTCTATCCACACTATTTTGTTCCAATCTACCCAATGGAAGGAGCTACCATCTTGAATCCCCTTCCAAAGGAAATTATAAATTAGCTTCCTGATTTGGTCCAGAATACCAATAAGCACATAATCCAGAGACACCCAATGAATTGGGATTTCTTCCAAAACCGATTTCACCAAAATCAAGCGAACCCCTCTAATTAGCCATTTGTTGCACCAAAGAATAAATACTTTCTTATCTCACTAATTATACATGCTCATTCCCTTCTTTGATGTGCATTTGGCTTTAAAACAAAGCCTAAATACTTGAGATCACTTTCAATTTCCACCATAGGAAAGACTAGCATTGTGCATATCCATTCAATATCATCTTGGTCTAAATTTATAAAAGAGGCGGAGGATTTTCTTTCAATAAAACTCATACTTGTAACCTCTACAAAAAGATCCAAAAAACCCTATAGATGGACAATTTCTCTATGGGACCCATTGGACAAGATCAAAATATAATCAACAAAAAAAAAGAGTAACACTTACAAGGCCTTCAATAAATACACCTTTGAAGGATCCATTTTTCTTGGCTTGGATAAGAATTCTACTGAGCCCCCCTCTACAACTAAAATAAATAAAAAAGGATCCAGAGGAAAACCTTGTCGAAGTCCCCTATCTAGCTTGAAAAATGGAGAATCGGATCCATTTACCAGTTAATGTAGGAGATAGATTGAACATAGGACAAAATCCAGTTCATTGTCTAAAAATTGAAACCTACTCGTAGCAACACCAATCTCAAATAGATCTAGTTAACCCTATCATATGCATTAAACAAGTAAACCTTCATTATCATGGCTGACAACTTATTCACCTTAACAATATGCAAAACTTCCTGTGCAATGCCAATTGCATCATAGATCTGTCTACCAACTAAAAAAACAAATTGGTCATGAGAGACAGATCTGGACAGAATCCCCCTAATCCTTTTGGCCATAACTTTTTCTATCAACTTGTATATACAATTGCACAAAGAAATAGGTGTGTATTCCTCCAAGTTATCGTCTATGTCTGATTTTGGAATAAGGGTGATAAAAGTGGAATTGAAATTTGCGAGGACTCTACCATTCAACCTAGAACCTTCAGTTACTTAGAGGAGATCATATTAAAAAATATCCATACAAACAGAGAAAAATTCCACCAACCATACATTAGGACTAGTTCTTTTGTCGCTGTGCAAAGAATGAGAACCTCCTTTAGCTCCTCAAGTATTACTTCCTCCATAACATTGATGTTTTTCTCCTTAATAACAAAAGAAGGGAAAAGGACTACTATTCTCATCATCTGAGCTACAAAAGTTCTTTCATATTCCTGGTAGAGCCTACTAAAATGATTTACTCCAACCTTTGAAAGGTTTATGAAACTTGACAACTGAGCACCTTCATCATCCTCCAGTTTCCAAAGAGAGTTTATGTTCTTCATGTGCTTGACATAATTATGAAAGAATATGGTATTATCATAAAAATAAAAAATAAAAAATAAAACAACAACAACAACAACCAAATGCCCTATTTTTTAATCTCCAAATAGCCTCATTTTCTTCCAAAATATTCCTTATTTTGGATTCAATATGCACTGTCTCCTTATTTTGGTCCACTGACCTAAAACCTTCTTGATTATTTGCATAAAAAGACACCAAAGTATTCTCAATGTTGCATAAATCGACTTGCATAGCCTTCCTTCTCCCTGTTTCCCATGTGATTGATTCATCTTTAACAATATTGAGGTTTTGTAGAAATTGAATACTTGTTGATTCTCATTTATTTTCATCGTATGGGACCCATAGGAGCTTCACCAATTTCTTATACCCCTCGTCCTCAATCCATATTAAGCTAAACTTAAAAGGACAAGGGGGGTATTCTCGTCCCATATCCACCTCCAACAAGGATTGGAAAGTGATTTGATTCACCTCCCATGCCAACCCAATGCTTTGTATTGGAGGTCACATGTAGGGTACCTTCATTTATTAAAAACTTGTCAAGCCTTTTTGCAATCCTTTCCTACCCTAATGTCATATTCCTCCATGCGGGCCTTATCCTTATTGGAAGGATGTCATACAATGAGTTTTCTTCTAATCTCGTAACAAAGAAATCAAATGCAGGATATCTATGAGCATTGCAGACCCATATTTCACATCCCCTAGGGTAAAGTTCAAATCCACTTTGAGGATCCTAGTATGCTACTCTATGCTAATAAGGACCGTAGATATTGATAAAAGTACAGGCTTGACATGTCTCTCTCAAAAATAAAGTAATACATAAACATGTGGCAATAGCCCAACTATTTGTACTCATAAAAGTCATCTTTTTCCAACATGTGATGAGACCTCCATATCTTCCCAGTGTATCCAGACAGACAAATTCCCACCCAGGAAAAAGAACTTTTAAATCATCCATTATAACATCACCACAAGTAATAGTCTCTCGTAAAAATAAAACATTTGGTTCATGTGTTTCCACCATTCGTTTTAGGTATAATTTCTTTATGGGAAACCCCAACCCTCTATAGTTAAAGGACAATCGAATCATGGGGATACAAACGAGGTGGGGTTGCTTGCTCTAAGAGTCCCTTTTAGGGCTTTCTGCCTCCCTGCCGCAATATCTCGAACAAATTAATCCCAGGTTGATGCTAAGGTGGACCTTTTCCCCTTTAATTTGGAAGAAACCTAATTAGAGGCCTGATAAATACCTCGACTGACACATGAATCTAGCTAGGGTTTTATATGTCTTTAAGGCCTAAAATGATATCTGGTGCCTTCGACATAGATAAGATCCCAAGGACCCCACCTTCAAACCTGGAACTTGTAAAAATTACCGATTCGCTAGGAAAACGAAAGGGATAAGAGGATGTATTGTCCATCACAAGAGAAATATTATGGCACATAAATCCCTTAGAATAATTATCCACAATAGAATCATCCTTATAAATTATATAGGATTCATCTTGAAAAAATTCTCCATTAGGCGAATGAATACCTCTATTCACATAGTCACAGTCATCCTATGAATATGCATGCTTCAATACCGATGAGGGACAATGCAAACCAACAAGGGGCAAATCATACCCCAAAGAAGAGGTTCCATGCCTAGATTTAATATCGACTATATTCTCACTCTTGTCAAAAATAAAAGGGACGATCAAGTACTCTCCCACCTCTGTAAATAATGTGAGAATAGTCTGAGATGACCAAATAGAATATCAGTTTGAAAGGATGTATCCACTAAAAAGAATAGGTGAAGGGACCACCCCCGCAGGAGGAGGAAAAATAGAGTCGAACCCACCACCACTAAGAAGAGGGAGAGCCCAAATCCTCTCATAAGGGGATAAAGTCAACGGGGCTAGGACCTCACTCAACTTCCCCCCATAACCAAAGGTACAAGGACCTAAGAAATATTTTGTCATAATGGGAAGTAGGTCTTCGAAATTACGTAAATTCTAAAAAAAAATTTCCCCATCAATTTAGCATTCAATATTAAAATCTAAATATGACACAGGGCCAGGCAAAAAATTAGATGACAACAGATCCTCTAAACCTTTTGAAAAAAAATCAAGCAAAGTGTCCTTGCTCCTACCAATGGAAAATAGGAGAAGCTCCACCGCACCACAAATTCCATCAACACTTCATACCTCTTAGATTAAATTTGGATCCTTTGCAACCTCAATACCCAATGAAACTAGAGCTAAATCCTTTGATAGACTTTATCACAAAGAGAGGCCCTATCTTTTGGTAACTTCCCAATAAGCTGGTTGGATTCATCAACTAAGAGCTCTTATGCCATAACTGGTGAGGTTCGAGAGACCCAAGGGTGGTGCCCCTCCAACATAGCTATAGGAGGAGAGTCTAAAGCATCAATTGGACACTTCTGCATATGTAAACCACCTGAACACATTTGGGAAAATTTCCAAACAAAATTATTGAAAGATAGAGGGCATTCCCAGACCAAATGCCCATGAGCATGAAAACGATTGCAGAAGAAAGGGATTCCCAAATAGTCTAAAACTTGTAAGTGAGAAAAATGCCCTACAAAGATGGTCATTTAAACATACAAAACATATCTCAAGTCTAAATCTATTAGGATGCGACCTAAAGTCATAACACTAGTTTCCAAATAAGTAAGGTCCATTGTGATATAGTCACCCAAAGACTCACAAATACACCTGAATATGTTAGGTGACCAAAATTTTGTCAGCAACCTAGACATTTTTATCCATAACGGTTGCTTGTAGACTTTCTCTTTCAAACCCCACATCCAAAATCCTCCCAGGACGGCCAGTGCATCCTCTAGGGAACTAAAAATAACACCCAACCATCCTTTGACTACAATAATGAGGCACAAACAGTATCTCAGTAAACCAAACCAATTGACAGACGCCCACTACCTAAAATTGGTTATGCTTATATGTCGCCTTGCAAGTCTCCCTACTAGGGCCTTTTCCGTCATCGTGACCGCCTCATTCAATGTGACACCGATCCCCGCGGCTGGGTTATTTAGAGAAGGCTTTTTTGGATACACTTCATGAACTTTGCACTGCACAAAACTTGTTTCGAAAGGTCAGTCGATAATGAAGGAGGCTCACAGACAATACAAGACAAGTAAATGTTACTCACGTACAATACACGACAAGACTTACCTCCACAGGAAACCCTCCAAAACCTTCACAGGAACCAGTATATGCACCCCTACAAATTAAAGATGCACACATTCATTTATGATTTTGCCACTACAAATTATAAATGTACACCTTCACTCCTCTAAAAGGGGGTTGAGTGATGAGATAAATGTATCCATTTATACATGGAATTTTGATCATAAAATACATCATTACAAATTATCATTACACACATTCAAGTGGTGTAGGGATGAAAGTATACATTAGTACACATAATTTCAATCATAAAATATGCCATGCCCTTGCACTTCTTGTAGGGTGGATGGTTGGGGTGAGGGCATGTAAATACACCACTATAAAATACATGGAATATGCCTCTACAAATTAAAAATGCACACATTCACTTATGATTATGCCATTACAAATTACAAATCTACACATCTACTCTTCAAGAAGGTGGGTGGTGGAAGGGAAGGGTGGGTGATGGGCTAAATGTGTATGTATAGATTGAGTCTCAAATATCGAATTCACTATTGCAAATAAGAAATGCATACCTTCAATTATAACTACAAATTACAGTTACACTTCTTCATTCCTTAAGAGGGATGAAGTGGAGGAGTGTTGGTGTACGTTTGTATGCACAATCTCAATCATATGCCACTACAAACTATAAATGTATCCTTACAACTACAAGAGGGTGGGTAGTTGGAAGGTGAAGGTGTGTAAATATGCTTCTACAAATTACACAAAAATACATGCTTACAAATAAAAATATACATCCTCACTTACAATCATGCCATTACAAATTACAAATCTACACCTTTACTCTTTGGCAAGGTGGGAGGGTGGAGGGGAAGGGTGCGTAATGTGGTATACATGGAATCCTAAACATTGAATTCACCACTACAAATTAGAAATGCACACCTTCACGTGACTATAAATTCCAACTCTACATATTCAATTACAAATATGCCACATATTACAACTAGCAATTGCCCCAAGGAAGGTGCAATAATACGTCGTGAAGGTAATTGTTAGCGGGTAAGTGAGAACAGGTAGTCTAGTATCTATCATTGCCTAACCAGTATAACCTATTAATAAGAAAAAGAACATCATTGGCAAACACATAATAATTCCTGTTAGCCCGCCAATCTATTTTGAAACTGTTTGACGGTTTAGAAAAAGGCTTGTCTGATGAGGAGTTAGTGGATAATTGCCTACGTCTTTGTTTGCACTTTCACCTTATGAAGCTGAAGTGAGAACTTTGTTCACATTTGTCTCAAACATCTTGGTGCCAAAACCTTTACTCCATGTCAAAAATTCTTCAAGATATATGAAGGGAGAGAAAAATTGCCGTTATGAAGAAAATATATTTGCTGCACTTAACTTTTAGTGGAGTTAACATCTTCAAACCTAGGAAATTGGTAGATATAGAAGATATACATAATTGTTATCCTTGGAATCCAAGGATTATTATATAATGATTGGATGCTATGAGGGTTGGTTTGAAGGTCATTGGGGCTTTTAAGGAAAATTGTAAAGAATGATAATGTAAGAAATATAGAATTCCCAATGTGCCTTGTTTTAATGATAAGCAGCCTCTTCTTGGTTATATTGATGGTGTTTCTCAAGAGAGGGGAAAAAAGTGTGAACTAACACTAGAGGTGAATTGCTTGCTCTATGGGCGATTGAGGAAGTAGCAAGCTGCTCAATATTGCCTTGTAACATGATCCATATCTTTTTTCAACAATGTTTTATGCCTGGAAGTAGCAAATATTCGGATACAATATCTATTGGATGTCATATAGGGGTTGTTGAACTTCAATTAGGCAACCACTAGAGCAACAAAAATGTCACAGAGATTCTGACTGGCCTCTCTGCAAAACCATGCACAAAGTGTTTGTTGATCTTACACTAGGCACTCTCATTTGCTTTAACAAATTCAGGCTTCTATTCCAAAAACAAAATTGCAAAATTTGAGCTTTTGATGCAATTATCCGGTAGCAGCACTAAGTCAGAATGAACAATTGGATAATTTTACCTGTGAGCTCCATCTGAGCCTTCATTACAGTCAAACAGTGTTATGTGAAATAACCTCTCCAAATCTCACAAACAAATGCCCATCAGAAGTGCTGCTTGTGCTGCCTGTGATTGCCTTCCACATATTCATCTAAGTATCTCCTGTAGTTGTTGCTGGGTGCTGGTTGTTTTACTCGGATACTTGGAGTTTGTTTAGAAGCTGGTACTAATGACTGCAAAACTATGGCAACCTCATGCATGGTGGGGCGGTGAGAAGGCTGTCTCTTTGTGCAAAGCAGTGCAAGCTGAAAGATCTTTCTTACAACCCCCAGATCTGTGCAGGTTGCTGCTACTTCCATTACTGTATTGTTGTATACTTTTGATAGAATCTACATTCAAATGGCCATGTCAATAAAACTAAAGGTTATTTTTGTATTTTCTTGGTCTATGTAGTGTCCCAAGACAAAGAGAACAAAGCCAAGTGAAGCAAATTGACAGAATATAAATCTTATCATCTTACCAGCTGAAGCAAATTAGAGTCGTTATCCACAGCTTTTCTCCCAGTTAGAAGCTCTAAAAGAACAATGCCATAGCTGTGCACATCGGACTTCTCATTAAGCCTCGATGTCCTTGCATATTCAGGGTCAATGTAACCAATGGTACCCATAACATAGGTAGAGGTGTGAGTTTTTGCAGAGGGGATACACTTGGCAATGCCAAAGTCTGAAAAATGTGCTTAAAAAATGTCATCTAAGAGAATGTTGGAAGTTTTTACATCTCTGTGAATAATACGTGGGTTACAGTCATGATGGAGATATGGCAGACCTTGTGCAGCTCCCAAAGCAATCCTTAGACGTGTGTTCCAGTCTATCTTAATCTTCTTTGAAGATCCTACATACAAAGAAACATTGTTTAGATTCTCTAATTCATCGATTAGCAAACATCAATCATATATGAAAGGTTGGTAGAATCTCATGCTAGGCCTATATGTATCTTGTACAAGTAAAATTCTTGATAGCTTTACCATCCATTTCACTTACCATGTAATATGTCCCACAAACTTCCATTTACCATGTAATCATAGAACATCAAATTGCCATGTGGAGAAAGAGAATACCCATGCAAACTGACAAGATTCCGATGTTTGATGCTTCCAACAGTCTCTAACTCTGTCTCAAATTCCCGCAAGCTTTGTGGGTAGTGCGTGTATAGTCTTTTAATAGCAATTGACTTGGAGTTCTTTAGAACACATTTATAAACCGTGCTAGTAGCACCATAACCAATTATATATTTCTCATTCAAATTTTCTGTAATGCGCATTATGTCATCATACATGTGAAGGGCCATATCCATGTGCAATATTACTAGCCTTGGAGAACCTGATCAGGACATCAATGCATTTTTTAATGAAGTGCATAGATATTGATTTGAGATAATACTTTATTTCTATGATACAATCTAGACAAATGAGAAATGTGGCATAATAATACCTTGACCCATTTTGCTTGCCGACCCTTTGGTGAATGGTTTAGGCTGATTTGAACGGTAGAGAGCTATGATAATCATAGACACTAATAAAACTGAACCCAGAGAGATGCAAACAATAACTGGTGTTGAGATAGAAGCTGTTCATTTTCAAAATCAATATGATACATTTATAAATATAATTTCCCAGGAAATTTGATCGTAAAACAGAACTAATGTATGTAATTTGACTTGTAAAATTTAATTTTGTTTTCACCTTTTGATTGCCTAGCGTATATCCCACAAAGTGATCCAATCCAATCACCATAGAGACCTGGATTTCCTAAAAAGCTGAGGTAATAATCAATCGTGTCAGATCAAATGCACAAACCCACTAATATCTAGAACAAATACTGAATTTGATCCAGAGATAAAATGTTTCGAATATATCTATACCTTTCTGGGGTAAATCTTGTAAAGTTCTTTATGGCAGGAATATTCCCAGACAAATTGTTGTAAGAGAGATTTCTGTGAAACAAATGAACCATTTCCAGTCAATCAGTAGAAGTTGAAATATGAAGATTACTTCCTTGGAACTTCAAAATGAAATGAACTTCAAATAGGAGTGATTTAGACTAATTCTTACAGTGTAGTAAGGCTGAAGCAGTTGGTCAACTAATATGGCACCTCCCCTGATAAATTGTTGTTATTCAAAATCCTGTATATCATCCATCTCCAGAATTATTTTCAGAATAATCGAGTTATTTTCATAATAATTGTGAACCTATTAAATAAATTGTATCTTAGGTCATTCCAAGAAACTTACAATGAGGCCAAATTTTGTAGCTGTCCAAGTTCTTAAGGAATAGTACCCGATAATCGGTTAGCAGAAAGGTCTTTGCATTGAGAAGATGTCACACTATGCTACTTTTGTTGAAGTGACCATGGGTACACTAAATAGAGATGTGGAAGGAACAAGAATTCTTTGCAAACAACACAAACCATGCAAGTACTTACATATCCCCAATGCTTCTTAGATTTCCAAATTCTGCTGGGAGAAAACCACTTAGTTTATTGCCACTCAAGTTCCTTGAATTCACAATCCAATAGAGACCATGATGGGTTAATAGTTATCTCACCCACAAAAACTTGATTTGTTTTCAAAAGAATTCTACAGATGGCTTACAATTTTAAAAGATGTTCCAAATCCCCAACAGATCCCGGAATAGGTCCAGAAATATCATTTTTAGAGAGGTCCCTAAATATTCACATCAAATCACAGATCAATTAAAATGTACATTTTACCGTTAGAGCAAATTATGTTTCTAGATGAAATTATAACAGGAGCCTTGGAAGCTTAATCAAGACATTAAAATAGCAAGAACTCACAGTGTGTCTAGATTTATAATATATCCCAACTCTGTGGGAATTGCTCCCTTGATTTTGTTGGAGGACAGATTTCTGTAGAACCCACAACAAAATATGTTAATCACTCTGAACATGCTGCATACAATTCAATAATTCATTATGTTAAATAGTTTAATTGTATTATCTGTGACCTACAAACACTTACAAATAAGTTAAGCTATCAAGTATACGGAATTCCAGAGGAATAGTTCCATTCAAACGGTTACCATGCACATTGTTGGACAAAGAAAGGACAAGAAGAAGACATGACCTCAATATTGTTAGAAAAATGCCAAGANCCTCAATATTGTTAGAAAAATGCCAAGATTACTTTCCATAGATTTTCCACTATGCCTGAAGATTATATCACTTACAAGTAATTAAGAGCAACGCAGGAACTAATGTTCTCTGGGATTGGACCTTCAAGGTGATATCTGGCAAGATTTCTGTCCAAACAAAATACAATCTAGTGTTGTTAAAATACTTGCAGAAAGATTCCACAATAGATCTATGATTAATGTTGTAGTATATTACTAGGTTTGAATATGTTTCTACCATTTTTGTCTTCACTTTCTTGAAAACTGTATAGACAGAAACTTACAATTCAAACAGCTGTTCCAACTTCCCCAGCTCAGGTGGAATCTGCCCTGTAAGCTGATTGTCATTCAGCTGCCTGCATATCCATATTGGGATTTTTCTTATAATTCACATCCAATTTCTATTTCTTGCATATACTATACATAACTACAGGATGTTGTTTAAAGCTCTTACAAGTAGCTCAGCTTTGTCATATTCCCTAATTCCGCCGGAATAGATCCAGTGAGATTAATACTGTGCAAATATCTGAGAAGTACAAAGCAAATAACAAGAGAATCAACTTCTTGAAAATTGAAAATGAAAGGAAGTTGTGGTCAACATATAATGACCAGAGGTTAGAATTCAAGCAATTAAGCATGCAAGTAACTTACAGCTTTCCAGTGTAAGTCAAATTGCCTAGGATGGGGGGAATTGCTCCAATAAGATGATTATCACTCAAATCCCTGCAATAAATATTACTAATGTATCAATGCACTAAAGCATACACCATAATTGTATAATCAAATCTTTGGTTGGGATCACAAAGCATTGATCATGTAGGAAGGAATATGAATTGACTGTGCACAAGAAATATACTAACAAAATCCCAAAACATTATGGGTTTTAACTTTTTATTAAGCTGGGATTGCGTGCATATTTTAAGAACTGAGGTTAATTTTAATCAGATTAGAAGACATTTTAGTACGAGTTAAAATCCAACAAACACTTTACTTTCAGAACAGCCAGAGCCTGCATGAGACCAATTACTTCTGGAATCCTTCCTCTCAACTTATTACCTTGCAGTGACCTATGAAGAAACCACTTCAAAATTAGTCTATGACCACTAAAGCAAACACTTTAATGTCATTTGTTGAATAGTACATACATGCAACTAATTATGTTACTTACACAACCCACATGATGTCATATCCCTATCTATTCAATAAAAACCTTCTGATAGCTATTCTCTTTCATTAAAATAATATACAACAAAGGGGCAAGATGGATCAGTGATGGCATACGACACTAGAAAACCAATTTTATGCAATTTTTTATACTTACAGGGTAGCCACTTGTAGAAACCCAATGTTGAAGGGGATCTTTCCTGTAAGTTGATTGTATGGCAAGTCCCTGATAAGAACAACAACCCCAATTGGAAAATCAGAAAACATACACAACAGCCCCATAGGATGACTGTAAAGAAGGAAAATCAAATGGTTAGCTTAAATACAGAAAAAATACTTGAAAATTAAGAGAGCACTAAAAAATAGTCTATAGTATTAAAATCACTTTCAAAAAGGAATATAGCGTGTAGTTCCAGCTCTACAGTATTAAAATTGCTTTCGGAAAGGAATATAGCATGTAGTTCCAGCTCTAAAGTAGCATAATCCTCATAAGGTAAACAAAGTCTTCAACCAAACATAGCAAAAATACGGAGAGATACTTCCTTTGAAAAAGATGTTAATTATTTGCAGTAAATTGTATCCAACATGCTATTATATATATATGTGAAAAATCTAATAGTTATATTACAGAAAATGATGCAATTGTCATCCATTCAAATAGTACATGCCAAGCTATCATATTGAGGATATTTAACTTAGAAGGATAAAAAATTTATGCACCACCAATGGATTCCTTCTCCCCACCATGATATGATAACCTGTTAGAGTAGCACACAACACAAGAACAATGAACTATAATATAAATATAGTATTCAGTAAATAAAGTATTTTTTTTGGTTTCTTCTTGTATAAAATGTTCAAATAGCATGGAGAGAAAAGTAGATAGGACAATACCTTTTAGTTTGGAGTTGGATGCTTTGCATGCCACAAAGAAAGCTTGAAGTGGCAGGAACATGAGAGGACAAGTACACATGAAGTAGCTGGACTAGTAAATTTAAAAATTGACTAACAAACTGTTGCGACAGTTATTTATTTACAAACCATTTACTATTTTATGGACAGTATTTTGAAACGATTCGAGTATCGCAAATATGGGATTGATAAAAACATTCAGCTTCCCACGGATTATGAACAAGTACATTTTAGTTACAAACAAATCAAAGTAAAACTGCCAGCTAGTTGAATGCCCAACTGTATATTTTTCAACAGTTTCCAAACCCACTTCAATTGCACTCCCACTTCACATTTCTTCCATTTAACTGCCCCTCATTTCACTATTGAAACTTGAGTGACTCGTTTAGTTTTTGATAGAGATGTAATGTTGCCTGAATGGGGTTTGATGGTTGGAAATAAGAAGTGAAAACTTCAATTTTGAAGAAAAAACTTCAACAAACAAACATGCACTCATCCACAATTAGTTCTCTCCATTGATCCAAGCTAAAACTCTACTGCTCTAAGCTGAAAATTTATCCTAAAATGGAATCATGGTACTGAAATGCAGTGTGCAATGATAATAAACAACCTAGTTTCTCGGGGCAACATACATTTCTCAAATGTGTGGAAACAGCAGCATGGCAATCCCCTACAAGAAGGTTATGATCCTCTTTTGAACTTCTCAGAATACGTTAAACCGCAATCCTAAAAAAGTAGAATTAGGTGAAGCTGTAAGAAATGAGAATCACTTCCAGCAGCTATAGTCAAATTTTCAAACATTAAATACCCTTTATAACACCTCTTTGGTAGCTATCAATGAGTTTCCAAACATTAATACAACTATTAGGAAATCTTTAACTTTTGTAAAAGAGGCCCAAGTTTATTCTTGACGCAAATTGTTTACAACAACAGGTTTAAAATATTTATTCCTTTGGCACTGTTTCAAAAGCAAGCACTACTCTTCATCTGTACAAATCGTTAGTTACATTCTAAAGAGTCCTAAGCAGTTCAAACATGGGCATTCAGGTTTCTTTATATTCTGCAGACAAAAATGAATATCAAAAGTCTTAAAACACTTAAAATTCTGTTTTGCTTATTATCCTAGAAATAGCCAAGGAATATTTAAACTTTGTTCTGCTTATAATTAAAAGCCCCAGTATTATGTGAGAAGGGCAGAAGGCTCATCACTTCCACATTTCAACAGAAGCGCTTTCCCTGACGCAATTTTGTTGTTCAACAAACAAATATGCAACAGCCAAAACTAATGCACTGCTCTCTAAGTGGATCACTGTGCTCGAGCAGCAAGAAAATATGGCATGCAGCACACAGATCAGAGAATGCATGCCTTCCAACACTGTACTAAAAGAAAGTTGGCATCTCATATGCAAAAAAACATTCGAGCTAAAAAATGGTTATTGTCGGGACACCACCATGAAATGTGGGGCACGACACCCTGTTAGAGTTTGTGATAAGGAGAAATTTAGTGGAGATTAGTAAATTATGCATGGCCTAAGATTGCCTCTCAAGCTGTTAATGTCTAATTTTTGGGATTTTCCTTTTGAGGACTTCCTAGTAATGGGTTTTGCAAAATGGTGAGAAATTAAACCTTAAGCGGTGTTTTAACCGGTTTTTTGAGAGAACTTATTTACATGATGGGTTATTGGTTTAAGGTTGATGGGGTGTTTAACCGTCCACAAGGGTTGCATTCTTGCTGTGTTTTGGCCCACCTACTGCATGAGTTCAAAGGGATGGACCGGGTGCAAGCCCCTGGTGATTTGGTGGAATAGATACTGCTCGTACTTGCCACCCTAGTCTGATCTTTGCAGTGAAGCCCTCGAAGTATCATCTTTGTTAAAGCACTTCTTAAAAAAGTACTTGTTTCCAGGATACTCCCTTTTTATCCAAATGGAAGCGTGTCTTTTTATGGACGGTAAACCCTCCCACCCTTCCAGGGTTGCTGGTAACTCTCCAGTATCATTTCAATTATCTGCTCGAAGGCCCAATTGATACAGTCATTATTTGGCACAAGGCTCAAGATCATTAGCCACATGCTGTACTCCACGCATGGGAGCAACTGGCTGTGAGGATTGGAGAGTGGTCTTGTAATAATAGCAAAAGGTACCAGTGGAAATAAAGGTTGGAGAGAATATAAAGAATGCTCACTTCATCCACTGTAGTAAATGGGATCAAATAAGATGATAATGTGGAATGGAAGACAACGAGAACCAGGAGGGGTTTTCATGGCATCATAATAAGATTTTTTTGTTGAAGGGTCAAATGCCAAGCATACAAGCTTCATCAATAATTGGCAACAACAAAAACAAAATTCTATGATAATGTGCACCCACCAAAGATAAGCTAGCAAGGACATGTTATTCTACACTAGTGTGAAAATTGATGCAGGTAAAAACAACGAAGATTAACATAGTCTGTCTGTAAATTTAAAAACAATTTAAATAATTATAACTAAAACGCAGATTATTTCCACAATAACATGTAAAAAGTGACATGTTTGTACCATCAAAAGCTTGTTGATATCAATCTTCATACATGAATATACAGTGTTGAATAAATTTTATTATCTTAAAAATAAAATGTATTGCAAAAACGGGGAACACGCATATAAATCTATTGAGGTTTGCTAAATCTTGAAGTGGTTCAGAACCTACTCTAAAAATCTTCATGAAGCTTTTTCAGTCGAAAAATAATATTCCTTGGTATTCAATGAATCAAAGGAACTTTTTACATCTTCAAAATGAGCAGATTGCCACCATGGACAGAACAACAAATAGTGATAATAGTCCTATCCAGATATACATACTACACAGAAAATACAAGTATATACCCACAATATAACAGAGTGGCTCAAAGCACTTTGAGATCACTACAATATGATCCATCTCATAGGAAGGCTATCTGATACAGTCATATATGTCCCTAAAGAAAATAACAGGAGCCCAGAAATCTGATCCAAGGAGGGAGAGAGTCTCTTGAATTCAGTAATAGTTGCTCAACAAAACCTGAAAGTATCTTAATGAATCAGGTGAGATCAACTGTAATAGAATGAGCATATTTTAAAAGAGTTGTGATGAGTTTTCCCCAATAATCTCATTTCCAAAATATTCAGTAAGTAAGAGATGGCCCGGAGCCAAGTGCAGTCCCTCCTTTGATAAGATGTCTGCCCTCCTGTTATGTTCCCTATAAACATGACTGAGATCCACCCACATAAAAGAGGACATGAGAATCCTAGTGTTGAGGCACCAGGCCTCAAGATTCACCATATCCAGGGCGGATTCCTTTTTTGCCCAATTTATAATCACAGAGGAGTCGCCAAAGATATGTAGGTAAGGTAACCCAATATCCTTTTTGACCCGTAGTGATGCCCAAAGTGCTAAGAGCTCAGCTCTAGTGTTGGTACAACTGCCACATCCGAGCTTGAAGGCTAGAAGGTGAAAATCATTCAGCCAGAGACAGATTCCCGCACCCCCCAAATTTTTTGCAGCCGCACCATCAAAAAAGATAATAGGATACACCGAAGTAGGAGACTTCCCAATGTTCCTAATTCTGTGCTTATGAATCAGAGGAGGCTTGAAGGTCATGAAATCATCATAAATAATATATAACAGCCTGTTCAATATGGGCTCCTAATCTTCAAAACATAAACTGTTCCTAGCCTTCCAAATATAACATATGACGAAAAAAGGCAGATACAGTAAATACCCCTTCAGTGATAGCCAAAAAGATAAATTTTCCAGTAAAGTAGGGGCACTCCAGTCCAAGTGCACATTTAAAATACAGCTAAGGCCTCCAATGACCTCCTTCAAAAACCGACAACTGACAAAAAGATGTTCAATCGACTCTGCCTCCTCTTTACAGAGACAACATCTATTAGGACCGCTCCATCCTTTCTTGCTTAAAGTATCCCAAGTATTTATTTTTATATTGCATGTGAGCCACACAAAACATTTAAGCTTAAGGGGAAATTTAAAGAACCAAATCTTTGTCATGATGTCATTTTCTAGCACAGTTTTGTGATTTGAGACAATCAAATCATAAGCTTTTATGGCAATCACCATACCCCTCTGTTCATCATACATCCATAACATTCTGTCCTCCGAAAGACCAATCCTAATACCCCCATGTGATAGTCCATTTATATATGAGGACCACTGTTCATCCCATACTCCTCCCAGTAGCAGTTCCGAGGCAGAGTACCATACAGTTCCAGCCAATCCACAGCCATCCAGATTATGAGCATGTGCAAGATGGGTGATTCCCAGGTCAGTGAGATAATCGCTAAGCTCCTCGGATAGGATATACTGTGAGTTGATCCCAGCAATGGGATCAATGCCCACTCTGATTTTTAAACCATGAATTTCTATCGCAGGCATGAATTTCTATCGCAGATACAAATTATTCTAAGCTATTCAGGTGTTTCGATAAATGGTAAATCAAACACGCGGCCGAACCTTAAAACCAACAGACAAACATCAAACACGTGCCAGCATCTAAATCGAGCTATAGACGACGAAAAGGAACAGTTGTCTTCCGAACTTCTTCGGAGAAAAAGTCTTAAAACACTTAAAATTCTGTTTTGCTTATTATCCTAGAAAAATCCTAGGAATATTTAAACTTTGTTCTGCTTATAATTAAGAGCCCCAGTATTATGTGAGAAGGCCAGAAAGATCATCACTTCCACATTTCAACAGCAACGCTTTCCCTGATGCAATTTTGTTGTTCAACAAACAAATATGCAACAACCAAGACTAATGCAATCCTCTCTAAGTGGATCACTATGCTCGAGCAGCAAGAAAATATGGCATGCAGCACACAGATTAGAGAATGCATGTCTTCCAACACTGTACTAAAAGAAAGTTGGCATCTCATATGCAAAAAAACAGTGAAACTTGACCAACAAATGCTTCAATCCCCACATAGGTTAAATAACCCATCAAGCAGCATATCAAACTGGATGAACACAACTCTAATAAACATAAATCTACTCTCACGGACTAAGGATTACGCTCCAGAAAAATCCCATGACCATGGACCCCTCTAGTGAGAGAGTTCATGCCTGTACAAGCTCTAACATCATGTTCATGAATGAGAAAGATTGCAACAATAGCACCTAGAGAGACAAAGGAAAAATGCAAACAAGTACACTTTGTAGCACTGCCTTTACTATGCACCATAAACACACATAAATATTAAACAACTATGGGATTGATAAAACATTCAGCTTCCCACGGATTATGAACAAGTACATTTTAGTTACAAACAAATCAAAGTAAAACTGCCAGCTGGTCGAATGGCCAACTGTATATTTTTCAACAGTTTCCAAACCCACTTCAATTGCACTCCCACTTCACGTTTCTTCCATTTAACTGCCCCTCATTTCACTATTGAAAC
>LPNX011148451.1:38579-149452 GCA_001517045.1 Pseudotsuga menziesii
GAGATGGAATGTAAATGAAATCAACTGTTTAAAATTTCTAACATGTATAAGATTTTAAAAGTTGTTTTTCTTGTCTTAATAAGGGGCTTAGAGAATGGGCTCGAGGTTTACTTAGCTTTTTATAAAAGCTAATGCAGATTCGTAACTTGTATAGGATTACAGGTAAGCTTAAATCCAGATTCCGATGTATGAATTTTAAGGTTTTGAAGACTAATGAGTAAGTTATGCAAGACACTTTGATTTCTAAACAATTACTTTCTAGAATTTACGATGGTCGAGGACCTCTAGACTGAAAGTCTAGACTTACTTTTCTTGGTTTACAATTTATTAACCAAAGTTTTTAAAATTTAAATGTTTGTAAAATCAACAACCCGATTATAATTATGATCGGTTTATGTTTGAGGATTTTACTATGCGACCATAACTTTTTCTTAAGTCTTCTAAATTTCATCACCATTTTGTTATTCTAGTTATTAAATATCCAAATCTAACTATTCATACAAAATGCGATGCATGGTATATATATATATATACAAACATTTTTTATGCCTATCGATAAACTAACCTAGTGTAATTAAATATCCAAATCTAACTATTCATACAAAATGCGATGCATGGTATATATATTAATACAAGAATATATATATATATATATATATATATATATATATATATATACAAACATTTTTTATGCCTATCGATAAACTAACCTAGTGTAATTGATGCATGAATAAAACATTTAAAACATAGCTAAACTATTCCTAAAACCAAACTATAGTATGCTAAAAAAAAAGGAACATTTGGTGTAAAAATAATTTATCAAGTAATAGTGTTTTTCTCTGAAATGTTTACAGGGTTTAAAGTGCGGGATCCAAAACTATATCAGAACCCAAAGTATTTATTTCTTAGTGGGTTCCACATGGTAATCAATTATTGGAGGAAGGGTTTTTGTAATAATTTTAAGCACAAACACCAAAACCGAAATACCCTAACCATTGTTCAACTCATTCTATCATTTTAGTTCTTGGCTAGGATGAGTGGCTGACATCCCTTCGGCTTTCTTGGTCTATAATCTCATCGTGGTGGCCTTTTAAGGGGTTTGAGGCTCTCGTTCTCTTCTATAACTGTGAGTTTACCCTTGAAGCCGTGATTCTCTTATCTGCTTGCCACAATTAGCATTTTTACAGTCGGCTCGGACGCAAAAACATTTTCTTGAACTTGGTGGTAGCACTTACAAGTTGGAAGTTTGAGCTTTCAACACTGTTTGCAATGAGCTTTGAGAACTTGTAGAGCAGACAACAGCCTAAGGAGCCCGTTCCACCCAACCAATTCCTGAAAATAGCTTAGCTGCTTGTCTTAGGACCCCCGAGCCTCTCCACTGGTCCACCTGGTTGAAAGCACTGGGTGAGAGGATGGGATATAAAACCCCTACAACTCCCCAAAAGTATTCAACAACAATACTTCTGTCTTCTGTAGTAAAGAACTCAGCAAATCAGCTGCACTAGTTCTGAAAAACAACTTTCACACTCCAACCACTTCTGCCTTTCCCCTCCATCGAATCTCTTGTGCACACTTTTCACTTCAGAAAATTTCACAAGTGAAGATTGAACAGCTAACTGTTGAATTCGACGGGTAATTATAAGCATGCCTACGTCTTTTGGTCAGTTTTTCACTTAATGAGCCACCTGCTCTTGTTCCACTTTCTTGGGGAGCATGACCACAAAAATAGGGAACTTGCCTCCTGCAACAACTAGAAGTGGTTGAGGATGCTGCCATGTGTCAATTTGCTCTCACCCCAGTCTATTCCACCTAGTGACCAGTAGACACTCATTTAACAACCTCCTTAAGCTGTTTGTCTCATCTTTTATTTATTAACTAGTAAAATATTCATCAAAGTTAACTACAATCATCCTTGAACCCACTTGGTCATTAATCATAAACTTTACAATAAAAATAAAATATAATGTCTTCTTAAACATAAAATGTTTTTGCAATTTGGGGTATGTGACACAATATCTGCATATGAAGGAGAAGATTTAGCTCCATTAGGGGAAGGAAGATTTTGATGCAAGAATTCATCATCTCTGGGTAACACTGAGCAGACTGCTCCAGTTAGATTCATGAGACCTGAGTTTGTTTCAGGAATATCATCTTTCACCACTGAATAATGTAGTTCTCCTTCTTCTAAATTAACTATATCTTCAACGGAGTTCAAAAAAGTAGATTTATTAGAAAATTAGAATTTTCTACATTTGCTTCAGCTTCGTCATCCTGCACATGATGCAGTTCACCTTCTTCTAAGGTAGCCAAATCCTCCGTGGAGCTCAAAACAACAAATTTATTGGAAGCTATATTAGGATTCTTTTGCTGTCTGGACATTCTTCCCATCTGCATGAACTCCATTCTTAGCCTTTCCTTTGTTGTTGTTCTTTCTTTTAGCCTGATTAGATTGACCTGGGTCAAAATTTGTGTCCACCAAGTCTTTTCTTTTTCAAGATCATCTTCTGTTTTTTTTTATAGTTTCGGGCGAAGTGACCATAATCATGATAGAAATGACACTTCAATGGAATTTGTTCGTATTCTAACTCTTGGATATGAGACCAATCAACCATTGTTAGGTTAATTGCCTCAAGAAGACCTATTTCCAAGTCAACTTCAACGCATATTCTTGCACAAGAGTATTGATCTTTCCTTTATGCCCTGTCTATGTATTTACCAAGCTTGTTTCCAATGGCTTCAAGGGATTTTGAACTCCAGCAGTGCAAGAGTAAATGAGGGAGTCTTACCCATACAGGGACTTCCAACGGAACATCTTGAGTAGGGTCGAAATATGGACTCCATTTGTTCAAGTAAAGCCCCTGAGGGCCCATGAAGTATGGACCATTTCGAAAGATGAGATCGCAATCCTCTGCAGAGTAAAAAAAATATATGTAATACCCTCTTCTTACAAAGTGACTTCTAATCCCTTCAGTTATTAAGGGTCTCCAGTTTCTTTGCACCCATCCATCAATAGCCTTTGGAGATGGTCAGAGCCCTGTGAATTGCCCAATGAGACCACGCTCAACAAGGTTTAGAGTCGATTGGCATGTCCATTCTGCAGGAAGTTCCACTGATGGAATGTCGACTTTCTTTACAAATTTCTGCAAAGGGCCCCCCTTCCTCTTCCCATAGGAAGCAATCGATCTCTTGAATGCATCAAGATCCGGAGGAAGAGGCAGAGGTGGATCCCTCCTGGATTCCATGGGGAGACCACCAGGGCAGATTGCAAAATTCCAAAAAAAAACTTACCAGGGATTGTAGACAGAGCCAAACACACCCTTAGATTCTGACCACGACCTTCAAAGAAAGCAAACTTAACAAGATTCCACTAAATCAGAACCCTGCACACCAGCAACAAAACCACCAATGACCTCCAACGAAGAAGAACCAAGCAAGCTGGCTCTGGACAAACGTAAGGAAGAGGAGATAGATCTTGGATCTTCCACAAATCACGAGATTAGAGAAGGTCTTCCTTTAATAACAAAAAAAAGGCAGAGAAACAACAAAGAAGAAGGATCTCTAAATGATACAAACACAACCACTTGGAGGAGCCTTCCAATAGCCACTAACTCCTCCAAAGATCGAGCCAGAGCCAAAGCCAAAGCTCCTCTCTTTTCAAAGAATCTGCTGAGAGAAGTAGAACACGATCTAGCAGAGAAATCCCATGCCCTCCCAAGAAACCAGAGCCGAAGAAGCTTCAAAGAAGTTCAAAATATTCTTGGAGCCAAAAAATCCAAATAAACTTGCAATATTAAAGATTCATTATGCATGGATAAAGTCTTAGCGATGGTCATTGATAGCTAAGAAGATATATCATTCATATCGAAGAACTCAATCTTGAGTATTAACATAGATTGCAACATAAAGTCTTCCTACTTCTCTCCTTGTACCTGATAGGGGGGACATCATGGATTGACATCTAGGCTTCAAGTTTTGAATCCCTATTAATCAGACAAAAAACAAATGAGCATGAGTTGCCACAACTAAAACCAACAACCAAAAACCAAATATACTACTAGAGTCAAAGCTGTAGTCGAGAGACGAAGATATGGCCATGTTTCAGAGTATCATTGGTTTATGGTCATCCAAAACCACCCATTTAGTAGAAGGTCTACATCAACTTTTATTAACTATGTTCATAGACATCCAAAATCACCCATTTAGTGGAAGCAACTAGCTTTTGCTAACCATTTTTGTGGTCATCCTAAACCACCATAAACCAGGTTTGTGGTCATCCTAAACCACCATCTATCAGGTTTGTGGTCATCCTAAAACCACCACTTGGTTTGTGGTAATCCAAAACTACCAATTGATCGAAGAGCACTTCAGTGATGGGTTCCACCATTTGCAATTGTCCACTTCTATATTTTATCTCTATTTCATAAATATTTTTGGACCCACAAACACCCCTTCGGATCGAGGGGGGGCTATTGGAAACCTAATCCTTTAGGTTATGGTAAAAGTTAATTGCATTGTTTTATCTTTACTATTCACATGAAGAGTCATAGGTGAATAGGAAGAGTGATCGAGAGTCAAATAGACCTCTTGGAATATGAAACCAAGGGTCATAACATATTGTATTTATATGTGTACTATTTATCTTTATTGAGTGTCCCAACAACAACAAAGCTCAACTATTTTAAAAAATGCTTTATTTCTTATAGTTCCTAGAAGGCTTTTCCTATTATAACACTAATGAATCCCATGAGGGTAATTCAATGAAATTACATATAATTAGATCTCATTTTGATTCATATTTTTCTAGTAATAGTCCGTAGAAGTATAAAATCAAATATACATTATTATTGGCTTTTCTTTAAAAATTCAAGTTAAGCTTCTCATGGCTAAATGGAAGGTAATGTGTTTATAAAATAATTTTCTTTTTTAGATTTAGGGGAATCGGTAGTTGGTCAGGATTGCCTAGGAGAGACCCAGGTTCAAATCCAATTGGCTACCACTATATACCTCATACTGGTGCTAGTATCCCATAAGCCAACACTTAGTAGAAAACTATGACTTAACAAGGGGAAAGACATCCGAAGACATACCTAAATGGAAGTTGTCGAGTGGCATTTCTTGTAGGATGCGTATATGGAATCCTAGTTCCCTTGAAATTAACCCCCCCTCAACCTCCGTTTTTTTATTTTATTTTTTCTACTTACTTAAGTTAAGAAAATAAGAGGTTGAGATCATTATAATCCTTCACTTTATTTGAACAATTTTTCGATTCCAGAGCTAAGCTTCTTGTGGCATATGAGGGGTTGTGAGTCTAAATGTGAATATACAGTGGAATGTATAACATATATTTCAATGTTATGTCCTTTTGATTTGAATTTGCAAATACATAATATATCCAAGAATAAAATATAAAACCTTCTTACTTTATAAACATGAAAACTCTTAAGTTAGGGAAACACCTTACATTTGATCATTTTACGGAAGGAATCCACTCACTTTCTTCTTTGAGGGGGAAAGCTCCAACTAAAGGAGATCCACTTACAATATTATCCGTAAGACATCTCATTACACTACTTCTAATTATCTATATAATTTCTATCTCCCCCACTAGGAGCTTTCCAGTAAGCAATTTGTTTAATGGGATGGCAAAATCAATAACTGTGTAGAATCACTCATGCAAAATACGGGAACACATCTAATGGATGCAAAATACCCCAGTTGTTAAGCCCCGGACTGATGATCCTTCATGTGACTTATGTTCTCTTGCATTATGGACTTATGATATTTTATATGATTATGGAATTTTGTTCCTTCTCATGATTAATTTAATTAAGGACTTATTATTAATGTTTGATAACATGAATTTGTACTTTGACGCTATTATTAATGTTAATGTTATTACTATAATCTCGCTATCTTTGAATGTTGTTAATGATTGATTAAATAAACAATTGGCTCAACAAAGGAAACTAAATGAGTATGGGGGACCATGGATTCCACAAAGTGAGGGGGAATGGGGACATCCCTAGCACCTTATAACTTATTGTTGACTTAACTTTGTCCATGCCAATTCAGTTTTGCACCTTGGTGAGATTAATAATGTTCGTCACCCAAACCTTGTACAACGAACCCTATTCTCAATAATTATGAACTATGGAGATAGTTTGGCATATTGTGCACACCTTAGTGGGCCCCTCTTGCCTAGGGAACCCTCCTTGGGAAAATATTCCCTCACATTTATGTGTTTATGGTCATTTATGAGCCCTTTTCCCAGTTTTTAGGGCTGTAAGCTATTTTCTAGCTTCCACTCTTACACCATGAATTGATGATCCTATTTTTGTGCTTCCATGATATTTATGACCCTATTGCATGCGCTCTCTCACCTATTTCGACCTCCTTGATGTTTTTTAACCCCATTTATGCATTAGTGTGCCTCCATGTGCTCTTCATGGCTCCACTCAGTTTTTGGGTATTTTTTTTTTAACCATGGGAACAACAACCTCCCAAGAGTATATCCAATAGCCTGCAAGCAAGATATACCAATAAATTGTGACTTAGCAGGGGCCGAGACGTCTCGAAGCCCTTTGAGGTGAGCCTCTATCCCAAGGGTCGCCTACCCTTCGAGCCTCGTCACAACAGGCCAATGAGCAACCCTACCCCCTGCCGGTTTCTTAGTTTTTGGGTAACTACTCCTCATGGTGCTAGTTTGGGAAAGGGAATCTTTTCAGTAATCCATCATTCCACTAATTCAAGTTAATTCTCCATGATAAAGCTTAGACCTTACCTCTCTCTAAATTGGGTTGATCCCTTTGGGTTAGAGTGGTCCTCCTTATCCTATAAATCCATATGCCATCTCCTTGTTGAAGTTGATCTTGAGATTGAGACCATGTGATTTATGCTATCTAACCGTGTTGGGAATGTTGATATTATTGAGAGTGTGTTGAGACTTGGAGTGAGTCCATTTGTTCCCTTTGCTTCCATTATATCACTCTACTAGTCTAGGTTCTGTTGGCAGCCAGCAACATCCCCTTCATTTTTCATTACGATGAAGGGAGATCAACTCTCTTTTATGATTTACTTTTAAAAGATTCTAAAAGAGTGCCTTCAGAATCTTCGATTCTGAAGGTACTCTCAATTGTAGAAGAGTCAAATGACAATATTTTCATAGTTGTGATAATTATCAGCTGTCAGTTCCATAAATTTTTATATAATCAATTCATCATTAATTAATCTGTATGATTATATATATGATTTAAGAAATTTAAAAGGATAGTATGCTAATTGGGGTTCAACGAAAACACATTTTGAAGCTGGTTATTGATAAGAACTAAAGGTTAATTATTAAATTAAAAATCTTATTAAACCTAAAGGTTCATATTCTATTCATAACTTAATATCATTATTTTGTGGAATTGTATATATATAATTAGTGAAAAGCAAATAAATGAGTATCATTGGAAATCTTCATATGACATGGTTTTATATCTTAGTATCCTGTCGAATTCAATTTAGAATATTAATGAATGGGATTTTGTAAAATCATAAAACTATATTTCAAAATGAGACTTTATGTATATACATGGCATAAATGTTAATTCGGATCATTAGTTAGTTATAATGCAAAAAATTAGGGTATATGGTTTTGATACTATATCGCCATGTCAATAAATGCTACCACCTTTCACGTATAATCCGGAGGAGACCATCAAATTGACAGTGTTTACGAGGATACGTGACCCATATGTCAAATAAATAACACCTGTTACTTGGATCGCTGCATTGGCATGGAGATTTGGCTGACACCTCGCGATTAACTGATAGCTGTGAATGTATTAATGAATCATATCAACATAATTTAATGTGATATCCATTTCATTTCGTAACGCTGTACGAGCTCATCATGCCCACTGTGTGTAATCAATGTCTCGATTTACGATTCATGAATCGGATAATCCCTGATATGTAGAATTGGTTAAGTTTTACTGTTAGTCATGGCTAGTCATGCACTTATCATAGCAAGACGGTGGTTGTAGTATTTATCATCGCTAAATTCGATTGAAATGGCCAAATTTAGAGCCTTTATCACTGTCAGATATGAATCATGTGAAGATTTGATATTTCGCATCATGTCATGCACTTGGATACCTATCCCCTCCCTCTTCACAACTCCGTTCATTCCATTTCGTAATCAGGATAGTGGTGAGGAGGCCATGGCACCACTGAGTTGTTTTGAAATCTCAGGGTCAGAGCTTATTGAAGCTGATGAGAAGGTTGCCTTGCTATTTAAGAAAATTGGATGGGGGCATTTCTTCAGGAGCTTTAGCAGTCATAACCCGAAGGTGACCAAGCTGTTTGCTTTAAGCTTGAACGAAAACATAGTACAGATTGGGGGTTTCAAGTTCATCGTTGATGAACACAAAATCACAGAGGCAACGAGGCTCCCACAGACTGGAGAGCGGTGGTTTAAGGGAGGGAAAGTAAATAAAAAGAAGTGTCTGTCCTTGCTGTTGCCATTGCCGGATAGCGTAAAACTGAAGATAGGGGTTTCGGTCAGGTTCCTGAAGCCAGAATGGCGGGCCTTCTACGAGATTTTGGTCAGGTATGTGTCGTGCGATGGACATTTTTCTCACCTGCACTATTACCACCTACGACTCCTATTAGCATTAAAAGGCTGTAATCTTAATCTACCATTTTATCTTTGGCAAAGTCTGAAAAAAATGTCGCATGCGGTTCAAAGTTTCGATAATCCTGATAGGAGTCTATTTCATCATGGTTTAGTCAAAATTATAATACAACATCAGCTGTCTTTGAATGGTAAATCATGGGATGAATTTTTAATTGAATGTCATTTTGGGCCGACCCAATTTTGGCTAACCCCTTCCCCAAAGACCCATAAGAAATGAAAGACTACTGTAAAGCCCGAGGTTAGTAATGATCCTGAGGCTAAGTTAAAGGATAAAGGGCTTGAAGAAGCCAATCCACCCATAAATGCTAGTATCAGTGATGATGGTGTTGGAAACGTAGCTCCCTGTTACTCTGAAGTAACCTTGAATCGACCCCCATCTGATAAACATCGTAGTACTCCTTCAAAGACAGAGGACAGGTTAACCAAAAACGAAGATATTAACGCTGTTAATTGTAAAAATTTCTCTGATCCAAATAATCCTCGTAAACATGGCAAGGAGTCTATGCATAAACTAGATCAACTAGCACAGGTATGCTGTGACAGAGGAGGCTTTGAATCAAACAATCTTGTGTTCGTTCGTTCGAGGAGAGTCACCAGAAGCATGAACAATGCACCTACAGGTTCTATTTCTATGACTAATCAACAGGGTACTCAGCCTTCGATTGTCCACATTGAGGACGACGTTCCATCGTTGGATCCCGGAACTACTCATATAAGTGAACCCGCTCTTATAAAGGATAATAGTGCAAAATAAATTAAAAACATTACAGGGCCGGGTAAGGCAGAAGTTGCTCCATTGTGTATGGACTCCAATAGTTCGGATCCCGAACCATCTTTTATCAGTCTTCAATCATCTGGTCAAAACATAGATAATCCTAATCCTCCTCAGGCAGCCGATTCGTGTCAGGAAAACGAAGAAGAAACTCTTCAACAAGTTCTGGACAGAGTACACGAGTCCAAGATTATAGAATTGAAAGATGAACTTAGATAGTGTCAATCCCATGCAACTTTGATAGAGGAGGAAAATAAGACGTCCAGGGAGGAGTTGCTGAACTGGATTAATAGGTGGAAAGAAATGAATAGCAAAAAGAACGAATATAAAAAGTCGAAAAAGTCAATAATAGGTACAAATCAACATCTGCTTGAACAGGTAGAAAAACAAAAGTTATTGATTATCAGGCTTAGAGCCAAACTAGCCGAAGCCAGAAGAGTGGTTTATTTGCAAAAGAAAGCTTAATGATTATTTCCATTTGCGGTTACATGATTTGTCTCTCTGTCAAACAGGTAATAACAACTCTTTTGTACATGCCTGTAAAATCGCAGATTTTACAGGCACACATATAAATTTTGGTTTCTTTTGTTATTTCGGTTTTAATTGGTTTTTAATGAGATGCCGTTGTTTGTTTAAAACAGGTGGGCATGTAACCGCTATCCTTTACAGTTTCATGACGTGTCTAATATCCAGGATTTCAGTTGGAAGACGTGGCTGTTCATTGAAGACTAGCATTTCAACAACAACCACGAATTTACCAGTTCCTTTAAACCAGCAATTATTTCAGGCTAGTTGTTTTTATTGTTATCTTTTAGTGACAAGTGTCTGATGAAAAGAGACTCGATTCTCTTTGATAGTTATAGGAATCCTATAGTATTGCATGCAGCATTGATGGGAAAACTGAATCAAGAGACTGGTAGTATTATATAAGCTAAGATTTTTTATGTGATAAGGATGGAGTGACTGAAGCAAAAATACTTGAAATACTATTTTGATACTAGTGTTGTTCCTGCTGAAGTTTTATCTTTAGGTATGGGATGTAATTGGAAATCTCCAAGTTGATATCGTGAATGGTATTATTTTGGATACTCTTTATATTTCAGTATATGGTCTTCTATCTTTAACTTTAATACAGTATACTTTGTTATGCTTGTGTTTTAATCAGTATTTCACTTTGTCAAAGCAATATTGTATTTGAATTAGTATATTATTGTAACTGAATTTTTCAGTGTGTCTACTTTTCAGTGCTATTATTGAAAATTCAAGATATGATGATATATATATGTTTGTGTCTGTTTGATTTCCTCTGTATTGTTGCAATGATTTCTTACTGAACATTATTTCTTATTCAAATATCTAATGTTGGTTATTAATTATTAATTGATTAGACATTTCAGAAAACTCGAAGTAATTATTTATTTCAGTTTCTCTGTCAAAGTCATTTTATAGCAGGATGATTTAGTGCAGATGATCTAAGTATTTTTATTTAGATCTGATTCCTTATCTTTCTATTTATCATATTATTAATTAATAATTAATATAAATACTCAAATCGCTCTCAGCTGAGATAGGATAGTTAAGATAGTTCAGATTTGTATTATTTTAGTATATTTTACAGTCAACAGCTGTTAATAGAAGTTGTGTAATTTTAGGATAATTCTAATGGTCTGTTTATATTTGGAAATAAAATCTTCAAAAAATCGAAGACTTTCCTTAAGAAAGCAACTGTAGGATACCTTAGGTAGTTGAAAATAATTTTTAGAGTTTAATTAGACAGAAATAGCATTAGAATAGATTTTCGTTGAATTTTAGTTTCTCCTTAAGAGAAAAATTCAGCTGGTAGCAGGACCAAAACCTACGATATTTTGCTATTCCAAACACATCGGACGCTGTTTTAAGCTGATTGTGTGGGCTAAATCTCCTTGTTGGCCTAGGTCAGAAAATCAAGTCAACAAATGGCGCTAGAAGGAGGGCTTGTTAATGATTAATGGCAGGGAAAATTAATGAGAAATTTTCAACCAGCCCACATCCTCCAGAAGTCAATAGATCACCGTTTATAGAAACTGTTAGGAGCATCATTGAACGTGATCATATCACATCTCCATTTACTCTTGAACAAAGTAATCAAACTTTGGAAGAATCACGACATATTCTTACTAGAGCATATGCCAATCAACTTGGTGTATCTCCGATAGATTATGGTCTACCTAGGCATCAACAACGTAATCCGCAATTGAACATAGTTTCTTAAGGTTTGCAAGAAGTTGATATCACTCCATGTTATCGAATGAGAAGTCATCAGAGACAAACTATTCAAACAAACACTGCTAGAAGCCTAACCACAGAAGGTGGTTTTGATCAACCACCTTCTCCACCTGAATCACCACCCGATAGTCCAAGATCATCCAATTCAGGGAATTCCTCAAGTTCTGAAAGAAGTCCAATGGCAGGAAATGCATCTGTGGGAGGAGGAGGTAACCCTCCACCTAATCCACAACTCCCTTGGCTAAGAACAGCTGCTATAGCTGTCCCTAGTATACAACATCCTTTGCCTAAACACTCAGATAATCTGCTTCCTAAGTTCAATCCAGATAACAAAGAACCTGCAGAAGTGCATGTTGACAAATTCATGTTAGCCGTTCAAACCTTGAATGTTCAGCATGAAGATGTAGTTTGTAGATTGTTTCCTCTAACTTTTGAAGGAAGAGCCTCTACCTGGTACTTCTCGTTAGTACAAGGATCAATCACAAATTGGGCTGAATTTAATAAAGTTTTTTTAGATACACCTGCTCTTTTAGCCCTAGAATTATCTCGAATTAAAATGTAATCTAAAGAAATGATTAAAGATTTTAACCAGAGGTTTCTAACATTAAAAAATAAAATTCCAGTTGCTTCTCAACCTCCCGAAGATATAATTATTGAAAATTATACTTTAGCCTTACCTAAATATTCCGAGATGTTTGTTAAGAGAGCTAGGAAAACAACGTTAGTAGAAACTTTTGAGGAAGCCATTAAAGTCGAGAAAGATTCTATGTTCTATGAACGAGATAGAAGTGGGAAATCTGATACTTTCCCTCGTAGGAAGATTGAAAAACTTAAGTCAGAAAAAGATAAAGCATTTGATGTAGAACAGCTGCAAAATGTTATTTGGGCATTAACCAATGAAGTTGTAGGATTAAAGAAAACCAATTCTGAAGCTCCCTCTTCCAGAGGATATTTTAGAAATCAGTTCAGACAAAATCCGAATACAACTAATAAAACAAATACACCACCTGACATAGCAACAAATGAAGAAATTTTTAATACAATTCGAGCTGTTTTATCTTTATCTGAGATTCCTTCTAATCAAGAAATAACAGAAAACGAAGAAGAAGAGGAATCCGAAAATGAGGAAGAATCATAGGAACCTCAACAAGTCAACGGTCATTTCTGGGACAGTTTTGTAAAAGAATATGAGAGTAAAACTCCACCTACTGGACAACATGCCTATAATACTCGTAGTAGAGCATTCACAAACACTCCTGGAGCTTCATCAAGTTCTACTACAAATAATGAAAACATTAACTCACAATCTAATAAACAAACTCAATCCGGCAAACAGGCTCAATCAACCAAAGTTACCCAACCTATTCAAAATGCTCCAAAATTAGATTTACAATATGATATAATTGAAGATTTAAAGAAGACACGTGTAAACATCAGTATGTACGACCTCTTCAAATCTACCCAATGCCTAATAGTCATGTTATGAATCCTGCCATGAGTTCAATTATTCCTAATACAAAACAAAATGTTGCTACAAATAGTTCTAATAATGATTCAACAACAACTGAAAAAGGAAAAGCAACGGCTGACAAAGCCTCTCTTATAGGTAAGAATTCTAAATCAACCACACCTCCATTCTTACTTACCTTTGAAATTTTCAATAGGAATGTTCATAATTGCATGGTAGATTCCGGAGCATCTTCCAATGTCATGCCTTTATCTGTATGCAAAAAGTTGAATGGGAAATATGTTCCATCGAATTCTCAAATAACTCAATTGGACAGGACAAATGTGAAGGTTGTAGGGGAAATGAAAGATGTCTTAGTCAGGATTGCTTGTAACCCTTCGGTTTATCAAATTATAGATATTGTTGTTGCAGATATTCCAGATGCATATGAGCTGTTTTTAAGTAGGGATTGGTCTCAGCAATTGAATGGATTCTTTGCCACGGACTGGTCAACATTATGGTTACCTAAGAACGGGAAGTCAAATCTGATAAAGATAAATAGAGAAAGATATATGAAACATACTGTCACAGAACTACATGATCCTAGCGAACCTGTTTTATTTTCAGACTGCATTATGGGGAATTACATGTATGAATTGGGGTTTGGTAATCTTAAAGCTGAAAATTCTGCCCTTTCTGAAAATAAACAACAATCTGAAATTAGAAATGTGACATCTATTTCTCCTAACTCTTCTTTCAAGGAAACCATTAATGATGTAGATAATCTAAATATTGTAAATATTATAGAAAGTAAAGTAGTTGTAAATAGTCATACTTGGACTCTATATTTTGACGGTGCGAAATCCAAAGAAGGAGTCGGAGCGGGTTGCTTGTTGGTAGACCCTCAGGGAAATAAAACATGTATAGCTTGTAGGATGGAATTTAATTGTACAAATAATACTGTGGAATACAAACCTTTAATACAAGGATTGAAAAAAGCAATTGATTTGGATATCAAAGTATTAATTGCATACGGTGACTCCAAAATTATCGTCAGACAGGTTCATAACTCCATTCATTGCCTATCTGAACATTTGCAGAGTTATGAATGATAGGTATGGAACCTTATCTCACATTTTGATGTATTTAACATAATTTCTGTTCCTAGAAGTCAAAATCAAGAAGCAGATTTGTTGGCAAATGTAGCATCAAAGTTAATTCCATCAGAAAATCTTACATCAGATTTCTTTTCAGTTGAATTGATTTTTAGGCCTTCCATACCAGATAATATTTTTAATTGGCGTGTATTTGACAATGATGTGCAGGTGCTGAATTTTCTGATGAACGAGGATACCTTTAAAGATTCAGCCATAAATGAGGTCACTCATGACGGAAATCTGCGGGATTTTTTGGTAATAAATGATTTTTGTTCAGTTGAAAAAGATTTTGAAAAGGTAAAACCAGTCCCTAATTCAGTACTAAGATTAAAAAAGTTCTTTGATTTGCAGGATAAATTTAGATCTGTACCTAATTGTAAAACTAATAGCTCTCAAATGAGGTATGAAACCATACATTTAGGAACAGATCTGAATCCCCAAACTATAAATCTAGGAGTGGATTGCAATCCAGAAGAAAAAACAGCATTTATAAAATTATTTCAGGAATTCAAGGATGTCTTTGCTTGGACATATGATGACCTAAAATCCTTCAACACTCAAGTTATGCAACATATAATTCCAATTAAATAGGAGTCAAAACCTTTTCAACAAAAGCTAAGGAAATATCACCCGTTATTAGAACCAACAATTAAGAAAGAACTAAATAAATTGTTAACTACCAAGATTATTTTTCCCATCAGGTATACTCAATGGGTAGCAAATTTAGTTCCAGTTAGGAAGAAAAATGGGGATATTAGATTATGTGTAGATTTTAGAAATCTAAATAAGTCTTCTGAAAAGGATAATTATCCAGTTCCTCCCATGGAACAAATTCTTCAAAAGGTATCTGGAGCTGAGATATTAGAACTCCTTGATGGCTTCTCAGGATACAATCAAATATTAGTCTCCCTAGATGATCAATTGAAAACAACTTTTAGAACTCCATGGGGAACATATGCTTACCGCAAGATGCCTTTTGGGTTAATCAATGCTGGAGCAACTTTTCAATGGGCAATGGATACTGCTTTTAGAGGCTTAATTAACCATTCAATCGTGATTTATTTGGATGACGTTACTGTATATTCTAAACATCGACCTGATCATCTTAATCATCTTAGAAAGGTATTTGAACGATGTAGAAAATTTGGAATATCCTTAAATCCTAAAAAAACAATTTTTGCTGTTTCAGAAGGTATTTTACTAGGCTGCGTGGTTTCAAAGCATGGAATAATGATTGATCCTGAAAGAACCCAAGCCATTTGAAAGATAACTTATCCTTCGAGCAAGAAAGCAATGCAATCATTTCTCGGTAAAATAAATTTTGTTAGGAGATTCATTCCCAGTTTCTTCGAAATCATTCGTCCATTGCAGAAAATGATTAAGAAAGATGCTATTTTTAATTGGGGACAAAATGAAAAAGACTCATTTCAGAAAATTTTAGAAGCCATTTCAGAAGCTCCTAGCCTTCTAAGTCCAGATTTTAGCAAAGATTTCATATTGTACACTTTTGCTTCTGATATTTCATATGCAGCTGTCTTAACCCAATTAAATCAGCAAAATAACGAAGTACCAATCTCCTTTATGAGTTCAAATTTCAAAGGTGCTGAACTTAATTATCATCAAGTTGATAAACAAGCTTTCGCTGTGTTTCAAGCTGTTAAACATTTTCGTCCATATTTATTAAAATCTAAAACGAAAATAATAGTCCCTTATTCCTTAGTCATAAATTTGTTAGTGCAAAATGATTTAGGTGAGAAAAGAGCGCCTTGGATGACAGCCCTTCAAGAGTATGACTTAGAAATCAAACCCTCAACGATAGTCAAAGGTCAAGGACTATGTAAATTAGCGGCTGAAGCTACTCATTTACCTAATGATAAAGTTGAAACTGTCATTGATGAAATTTTACTTAGCAGAGAAATTTATTTTTACCCTCCACCACAAGATTCCTGGTATACAGACATAGGAATACTTTTGGAAACAGGAACTGCTCCTGATTACCTGGAACCAAAAAAGAAAAGAGCACTTAGATTGAAATCTGCTCCTTATTTATTAATTGATAATGTTCTCTTTCGGAGAAATTCAGACGGAGTATTGCTTCGATGTCTAGACAAAGGTGAAACAGAAGTAATTCTGAAGGAGTTACATTCTGGACCAGCAGGAGGTCATTTTGGTGGAGAAACTACTGTGCACAAAATTCTTAGGGCTGGTTACTATTGGCCTACCTTGTTTTGAGATTCCTATACTTTTGTTAGAAAATGTCAGGAATGTCAACTTGCTATGGGAAGGGTTAAGAAACCTGCTTTTCCTTTACAACCTGTTTCAGTTGAAAGACCCTTTCAACAATGGGGTATTGATATAGTAGGGCTAATAAATCCTCCCTCGTCTAAGCAACATAAATATATAATAATCGCAACTGATTATTTTACTTGTTGGGCAGAAGCTGCACCATTAAGAGTGGTCAATACCAATCAGGTTATATTATTTTTAGAATTCTTCATCATAACAAGATTTGGTATTCTAGATTCCCTCATTTTTTATAATGCTTCATAATTTTCATCAGTTGAGTCAACTCAATTTTCTTTAGAGAAGGGAATAAGAATAAGATATTTAGCTAACTACCATCCTCATGGAAATGGTCTAGCTGAATCAACAAACAAAAAATTATTGAAAATTCTCAAAAGAACTATTTCAGTTCACCATCGTGATTGGCATACAGAATTAGTCAATTCCCTTTGGGCAGACAGAGTAACTCCTAAGGCTGCAATAGGTAATTCACCATTTTTCTTGGTATATGGAACTGAAGCTATTTTACCACCGAATTTATTCTTACCTTCATTACAGTTAGCTCAGTCTGTTCAAGATGAAGAATGTCCAGCAATGGAAAAGAGAATTTACACTTTGTTAAAGCTTGAAGAAGAAAGAGAAAAGTCAAAACAACACTTTTCAAAACATCAACAAATTGTGAAGTCTTGGCTTGACCAATCCTTCAGCTCCAATCGAGAATTTCAGGTGGGAGACTTAGTTTTAAAATGGGATAAAGTTCATGAAGACAAGGGAGATCATACTAAGTTTCAGAATCTTTGGTTAGGTCCCTTTGTTATTGCTGAGAAGATAGGTCCAAGTACCTTTCGATTACAAACACTTGAAGGTCAGTTCGAAACATTCCCAGTGAATGGACTGATCCTGAAAAGATATTTCTGTTAATATTTTTGGTCTTAAAATGTATATAATTTGTTCGCTGTTTGTAAATAAATTTATATTTTTGTATATAAACTGAATTACAGTCCATAGAATTAAGAATGATGAGAAATTCATAAAATTTTTGTAACTTTCAAACATCATTCTGTTATTACAGCCAGTTTTTATTCTGCTAGTTAAATATTACAGGCTGTCAAATTTTTGTACATATTTAGTCAGTAATCTTTAGTTAGCAGCTGAAAAAATAAATGTAAATAAATAAATCTTCTCGTTAAAAACAATCAGTTTGCTCGTTAACTAAAAATTATGATACTAGACTGAAATCTTTTAAAAATTTGTTGAGGATAATCAAGATTTCTTAAATCTATAAAAGACCTATCATTATTCTATTTTTAAGTGTTACTCAGATTATTCCTCACCTTTTTATTTTCTTTATATAAAATGGAGATAGCTTATTAATGTCTTTTTCTAAGCTTGTACTTTTGAAAAACTCTTACAAATCTCTACCATTAGTCTTCAAAAGTGTTTACAATCTGAAAATTTTTAGAATTTGTTCCAGTCAATAAAATGCTAAAGTGAGAGACAGAAGGTCTTAGTAATAAGCCGGTCTGATCAGAATCACAAATATCACTAGTATGACATTATTAGGAAACTAGTAATGGCTTTTGGTTTAAAAACCAAAAGATAAGGGGTCTCATCATGAGGAAACTGATTCATTTTCTGGTGATATTAATGACTGACATTACCATTTGGTCACCATGATGGGTAATGATCTCTCATTTTATAAAATTTAAAAGATAAAAATGAATAAAGAAAATATAGATTGTGACTGAAGAATAGGAGGTCTCATCACGAGCCGGCCTAATCATGATCATCAGTGTTGTCTGGAATAACTTCATTTCTGATCACCAGGATGATGGCTTTTGATTTAAAAATTAAAAGACAAGAGGTCTCATCACGAGCCGGCTTGCTTATTTCAGACAGCTCTCGTGAATGATAGTATCACATTGGGACACCATACCTAGATAGTAGTCTTCAGTCAGAATTATTGTTTAAAGAAAAGAAAAAGCAAACAAAAAGAAAATTATTATGTTTATGGAACAGATTCTGGAAAGTTTTCAAAAAAGTAGTTTTCTATATGCTGATGGTGCAGGTTATTATTACTAAGAAGTACTTTGTTTCGATCAAGATATATTTTTTTAAAGTTTATCCCTAACTCGATTATTGTTTCATAAGATGGAATATTTCTGAGTTGTACTTATGAATATGAATAAAAGAATGGTTTTTATTTAGATAAAGAATTTTTGATTGTTGTTAATAAATTTTAAGATTTTGTTTATATCATTTATAAGTTGTATGAGAAGAGATAACTGGTTCGCCCAGGTTGTCACCATTTGTTGGCAGCCAACAACAACCCCTTCATTTTTCATTAAGATGAAGGGAGATTAGCTCTCTTTTATGATTTACTTTTAAAAGATTATAAAAGAGTGCCTTTAGAATCTTCGATTCTGAAGGTACTCTCAATTGTAGAAGAGTCAAACGACAACATTTTCATAGTTGTGATAATTAGCAGCTGTCAGTTCCATAAATTTTTATATAATCAATTCATCATTAATTAATCTGTATGATTATATATATGATTTAAGAAATTTAAAAAGATAGTATGCTAATTGGGGTTCAACGAAAACACATTTTGAAGCTGGTTATTGATAAGAACTAAAGGTGAATTATTAAATTAAAACTCTTATTAAACCTAAAGGTTCATATTCTATTCATAACTTAATATCATTATTTTGTGGAATTGTATATATATAGTTAGTGAAAAGCAAATAAATGAGTAGCATTCGAAATCTTCATATGACATGGTTTTATATCTTAGTATCCTGTCGAATTCAATTTAGAATATTAATGAATGGGATTTTGTAAAATCATAAAACTATATTTCAAAATGAGACTTTATGTATATAGATGGCATAAATGTTAATTCGGATCATTAGTTAGTTATAATGCAAAACATTAGGGTATATGGTTTTGATACTATATCGCCATGTCAATAAACGCTACCACCTTTCACGTATAATCCGGAGGTGACCATCAAATTGATAGTGTTTACGAGGATACGTGACCCATATGTCAAATAAATAACACCTGTTACTTGGATCGCTGCGTTGGCATGGAGATTTGGCTAACACCTCACGATTAACTAACAGCTGTGAATGTATTAATGAATCATATCAACAGGATTTAATGTGATATCCATTTAATTTGTAACGCTGTACGAGCTCATCATGCCCACTGTGTGTAATCAATGTCTCGATTTACGATTCATGAATCGGATAATTCCTGATATGTAGAATTGGTTAAGTTTAACTGTTAGTCGTGGCTAGTCATGCATTGATCATAGCAAGACGCTGATTGTAGTATTCATCATCGCTAAATTCGATTGAAATGGCCAAATTTAGAGCCTTCATCACTGTTAGATATGAATCATGTGAAGATTTGATATTTCGCATCATGTCATGCACCTAGATACCTGTCCCCTCCCTCTTCACAACTCCGTTCATTCCATTTCGTAATCCAGATAGTGGTGAGGAGGCCATGGCACCGCTGAGTCGTTTTGAAATCTCAGGGTCAAAGCTTATTGAAGCTGATGAGAAGGTTTCCTTGCTATTTGAGAAAATTGGATGGGGGCATTTCTTCAGGAGCTTTAGCGGTCATAACCCGGAGGTGACCAAGCTGTTTGCTTTAAGCTTGAACGAAAACATAGTACAGATTGGGGGTTTCAAGTTTATCGTTGACGAAGACAAAATCGTAGAGGCAACGAGGCTCCCACAGACTGGAGAGCGGTGGTTTAAGGGTGGAAAAGTAAATAAAAAGAAGTGTCTGTCCTTGCTGTTGCCATTGCCGGATAGCGTAAAACTGAAGATAGGGGTTTTCGTCAGGTTCCTGAAGCCAGAATGGCGGGCCTTCTACGAGATTTTGGTCAGGTATGTGTCGTGCGATGGACATTTTTCTCACCTGCACTATTACCACCTATGACTCCTGTTAGCATTAAAAGGCTGTAAGCTTAGTCTACCATTTTATCTTTGGCAAAGTCTGAAAAAAATGTCGCATGCGGTTCAAAGTTTCGATAATCCTGATAGGAGTCTATTTCATCATGGTTTTGTCAAAATTATAATACAGCATCAGCTGTCTTTGAATGATAAATCCTGGGATGAATTTTTAATTGGATGTCATTTTGGGCCGACCCAATTTCGGCCAACCCCTTCCCCAAAGACCCGTAAGAAATGAAAGGCTACTGTAAAGCCCGAGGTTAGTAATGATCCTGAGGCTGAGTCAAAGGATAAAGGGCTTGAAGAAGCCAATCCACCCATAAATGTTGGTATCAGTGATGATGGTGTTGGAAACGTAGCTCCCTGTTACTCTGAAGTAACCTTGAATCGACCCCCATTTGATAAACGTCGTAGTACTCCTGCAAAGACAGAGGACAGGTTAACCAAAAACGAAGATACTAACGCTGTTAATTGTAAAAATTTCTCTGAGCCAAATAATCCTCATAAACATGGCAAGGAGTCTATGCATAAACTAGATCAACTAGCACAGGTATGCTGTGACAGAGGAGGCTTTGAATCAAACAATCTTGTGTTTGTTCGTTCGAGGAGAGTCACCAGAAGCATGAACAATGCACCTACAGGTTCTCTTCCTATGACTAATCAACAGGGTACTCAGCCTTCGATTGTCCACATTGAGGACGACGTTCCATCGTTGGATCTCGAAACTACTCATATAAATGAACCCACTCTTATAAAGGATAATAGTGCAAAATCAATTAAAAACATTACAGGGCCGGGTAAGGCAGAAGTTGCTCCATCGTGTATGGACGCCCATAGTTCGGATCCCGAGCCATCTTTTATTAGTCTTCAATCATCTGGTCAAAACATAGACTATCCTAAGCCTCCTCAGGAAGCCAATTCGTGTCACGAAAACGAAGAAGAAACTATTCAACAAGTTCTAGACAGAGTACACGAGTCCAAGGTTATAGAATTGAAAGATGAACTTAGACAGTGTCAATCCCATGCAGCTCTGATAGAGGAGGAAAATAAGATGTTCAGGGAGGAGTTATTGAACTGGATTAACAGGTGGAAAGAAATGAATAGCAAAAAGAACCAATATAAAAAGGCGAAAAAGTCAATAATGGGTACAAATCAACATCTGCTTGAACAAGTAGAAAAACAAAAGTTGGTGATTATCAGGCTTAGAGCCAAACTAGTTGAAGCCAGAAGAGTGGTTGATTTGCAAAAGAAAGCTTAATGATTATTCCCATTTGCGGTTACATGATTTGTCTCTTTGTCAAACAGGTAATAACAGCTCTTTTGTACATGCCTGTAAAATCGCAGATTTTATAGGCACACATATAAATTTTGGTTTCTTTTGTTATTTCGGTTTTAATTGGTTTTTAATGAGATGCTGTTGTTTGTTTAAAATAGGTGGGCATGTAACCGCTATCCTTTAAAGTTTCAGGACATGTCTAACATCCAGGATTTTAGTTGGAAGACGTTGCTGTTCATTGAAGACTGGCATTTCAACAACAACCACGAATTTACCAGTTCCTTTAAACCAACAATTATTTCAGGCTAGTTGTTTTTATTGTTATCTTTTAGTAACAAGTGTCTGATGAAAAGAGACTCGATTCTCTTTGATAGTTATAGGAATCCTATAGTATTGCATGCAGCATTGATGGGAAAACTGAATCAAAAGACTGGTAGTATTATATAAGCTAGGAATTTTTATGTGATAGGGATGGAGTGACTGAAGCAAAAATACTTGAAATACTATTTTGATACTAGTGTTGTTCCTGCTGAAGTTTTATCTTTAGGTATGGGATGTAACTGGAAATCTCCAAGTTGATATCGTGAATGGTATTATTTTGGATACTCTTTATATTTCAGTATATGATCTTCTATCTTTAACTTTAATACAGTATACTTTGTTATGCTTGTGTTTTAATCGGTATTTCAATTTGTCAAAGCAATATTGTATTTGAATCAGTATATTATTGTAACTGAATTTTTCAGTGTGTCTACTTTTCAGTGCTACTATTGAAAATTCAAGATATGATGATATATATATGTTTGTGTCTGTTTGATTTCCTCTGTATTGTTGCAATGATTTCTTACTGAACATTATTTCTGATTCAAATATCTAATGTTGGTTATTAATTATTAATTGATTAGACATTTCAGAAAACTTGAAGTAATTATTTATTTCAGTTTCTCTGTCAAAGTCATTTTATAGCAGGATGATTTAGTGCAGATGATCTAAGTATTTTTATTTAGATTTGATTCCTTATCTTTCTGTTTATCATATTATTAATTAATAATTAATATAAATACTCAAATCGCTCTCAGCTGAGATAGGATAGTTAAAATAGTTCAGATTAGTATTATTTTAGTATATTTTACAGTCAACAGCTGTTAATAGAAGTTGTGTAATTTTAGGATAATTCTAATGGTCTGTTTATATTTGGAAATAAAATCTTCAAAAAATCGAAGACTTTCCCTAAGAAAGCAACTGTAGGATACCTTAGGTAGTTGAAATTTTTTTTTAGAGTTTAGTTAGATAGAAATAGCATTTGAATAGATTTTCGCTGAATTTTAGTTTCTCCTTAAGAGAAAAATCCAGCTTGTAGCAGGACCAAAACATGTGATATTTTGCTATTCCAAACACACCGGACGCTGTTTTAAGCTGATTGTGTGGGATAAATCTCCTTGTTGGCCTAGGTCAGAAAATCAAGTCAACAAATGGAACTAGAAGGAGGGCCTGTTAATGATTAATGGCAGGGAAAATTAATGAGAAATTTTCAACCAGCCCACATCCTCCAGAAGTCAGTAGATCACCATTTATAGAAACTGTTAGGAGCATTCTTGAACGTGATCATATCACATCTCCATTTACTCCTAAACAAAGTACTCAAACTTTGGAAGAATCACGACATATTCTTACCAGAGCATATGCCAATTAACTTGGTGTATCTCTGATAGATTATGGTCTGCCTAGGCATCAACGACGTAATCCGCAATTGAACATAGTTTCTCAAGGTTTTCAAGAAGTTGATATCACTCCACGTTATCAAACGAGAAGTCATCAGAGACAAACTATTCAAACAAACACTGCTAGAAGACTAACTGCAGAAGGTGGTTTCGATCAACCACCTTCTCCACCTGAATCACCACCCGATAGTCCAAGATCATCCAATTCAGGGAATTCCTCAAGTTCTGAAAGAAGTCCAATGGCAGGAAATGCATCTGTGGGAGGAGGAGGTAACCCTCCACCTAATCCACAACTCCCTTGGCTAAGAAAAGCTGCTATAGCTGTCCCTGGTATACAACATCCTTTGCCTAAACACTCAGATAATCTGCTTCCTAAGTTCAATCCAGATAACAAAGAACCTGCAGAAGTGCATGTTGACAAATTCATGTTAGCCGTTCAAACCTTGAATGTTCAGCATGAAGATGTAGTTTGTAGATTGTTTCCTCTAACTTTTGAAGGAAGAGCCTCTACCTGGTACTTCTCGTTAGTACAAGGATCAATCACAAATTGGGCTGAATTTAATAAAGTTTTTTTAGATACACCTGCTCTTTTAGCCCTAGAATTATCTCGAATTAAAATGTAATCTAAAGAAATGATTAAAGATTTTAACCAGAGGTTTCTTACTAGAGCATATGCCAATCAACTTGGTGTATCTCCGATAGATTATGGTCTACCTAGGCATCAACAACGTAATCCGCAATTGAACATAGTTTCTTAAGGTTTGCAAGAAGTTGATATCACTCCATGTTATCGAATGAGAAGTCATCAGAGACAAACTATTCAAACAAACACTGCTAGAAGCCTAACCACAGAAGGTGGTTTTGATCAACCACCTTCTCCACCTGAATCACCACCCGATAGTCCAAGATCATCCAATTCAGGGAATTCCTCAAGTTCTGAAAGAAGTCCAATGGCAGGAAATGCATCTGTGGGAGGAGGAGGTAACCCTCCACCTAATCCACAACTCCCTTGGCTAAGAACAGCTGCTATAGCTGTCCCTGGTATACAACATCCTTTGCCTAAACACTCAGATAATCTGCTTCCTAAGTTCAATCCAGATAACAAAGAACCTGCAGAAGTGCATGTTGACAAATTCATGTTAGCCGTTCAAACCTTGAATGTTCAGCATGAAGATGTAGTTTGTAGATTGTTTCCTCTAACTTTTGAAGGAAGAGCCTCTACCTGGTACTTCTCGTTAGTACAAGGATCAGTCACAAATTGGGCTGAATTTAATAGAGTTTTTTTAGATAAATTTGGGGAAGATAAAACACCTGCTCTTTTAGCCCTAGAATTATCTCAAATTAAAATGAAATTTAAAGAAAGGATTAAAGATTTTAACCAGAGGTTTCTAACATTAAAAAATAAAATTCCAGTTTCTTCTCAACCTCTCGAAGATATAATTATTGAAAATTATACTTTAGCCTTACCTAAATATTCTGGGATGTTTGTTAAGAGAGCTGAGAAAACAACGTTAGTAGAAACTTTTGAGGAAGCCATTAAAGTCGAGAAAGATTTTATGTTCTATGAACCAGATAGAAGTGGGAAATCTGATACTTTCCCTCGTAGGAAGATTGAAAAACTTAATTCAGAAAAAAAGATAAAGCATTTGATGTAGAACAACTGCAAAATGCTATTCGGGCATTAACCAATGAAGTTGTAGGATTAAAGAAAACCAATTCTGAAGCTCCCCCTTCCAGAGGATATTAGAAATCAGTTTAGACAAAATCCGAATACAACTAATAAAACAAATACACCACCTGACATAGCAACAAATGAAGAATTTTTTAATACAATTCGAGCTGTTTTATCTTTATCTGAGATTCCTTCTAATCAAGAAATAACAGAAAATGAAGAAGAAGAGGAATCCGAAAATGAGGAAGAATCATAAGAACCTCAACAAGTCAATGGTCATTTCTGGGACAGTTTTGTGAAAGAATATGAGAGTAAGAATCCACCTACTGGACAACATGCCTATAATACTCGTAGTAGAGAATTCACAAACACTCCTGGAGCTTCATTAAGTTCTACTACAAATAATGAAAACAATAACTCACAATCTAATAAACAAACTCAATCCGGCAAATAGGCTCAATCAACCAAAGTTACCCAACCTATTCAAAATGCTCCAAAATTAGATTTACAATATGATATAATTGAAGATTTAAAGAAGACACGTGTAAACATCAGTACGTACGACCTTCTTCAAATCTACCCAATGCCTAGTAGTCATGTTATGAATCCTGCCATGAGTTCAATTATTCCTAATACAAAACAAAATGTTGCTGCAAATAGTTCTAATAATGATTCAACAGCAACTGAAAAAGGAAAAGCAACGGCTGACAAAGCCTCTCTTATAGGTAAGAATTCTAAATCAACCACACCTCCATTCTTACTTACCTTTGAAATTTTCAATAGGAATGTTCATAATTGCATGGTAGATTCCGGAGCATCTTCCAATGTCATGCCTTTATCGGTATGCAAAAAGTTGAATGGGAAATATGTTCCATCGAATTCTCAAATAACTCAATTGGACAGGACAAATGTGAAGGTTGTAGGGGAAATGAAAGATGTCTTAGTCAGGATTGCTTGTAACCCTTCGGTTTATCAAATTATAGATATTGTTGTTGCAGATATTCCAGATGCATATGGGCTGTTTTTAAGTAGGGATTGGTCTCAGCAATTCAATGGATTCTTTGCCACGGACTGGTCAACATTATGGTTACCTAAGAACGGGAAGTCAAATCAGATAAATATAAATAGATAAAGATATATGAAACATACTGTCACAGAAATACATGATCCTAGCGAACCTGTTTTATTTTCAGACTGCATTATGGGGAATTACATGTATGAAGTGGGGTTTGGTAATTTTAAAGCTGAAAATTCTGCCCTTTCTGAAAATAAACAACAATCTGAAATTAGAAATGTGACATCTATTTCTCCTAACTCTTCTTTCAAGGAAACCATTAATGATGTAGATAATCTAAATATTGTAAATATTATAGAAAGTAAAGTAGTTGTAAATAGTCCTACTTGGACTCTATATTTTGACGGTGAGAAATCCAAAGAAGGAGTTGGAGCGGGTTGCTTGTTGGTAGACCCTCAGGGAAATAAAACATGTATAGCTTGTAGGATGGAATTTAATATTACAAATAATACTGTGGAATACGAAGCTTTAATACAAGGTTTGAAAAAAGCAATTGATTTGGATATCAAAGTATTAATTGCATATGGTGACTCTGAAATTATCGCCAGACAGGTTCGTAACTCCATTCATTGCCTATCTGAACATTTACAGAGTTATCAACGAGAGGTATGGAATATTATCTCACATTTTGATGCATTTAACATAATTTCTGTTCCTAGAAGTCAAAATCAAGAAGCAAATTTGTTGGCAAATGTAGCATCAAAGTTAATTCCATTAGAAAATCTTACATCAGATTTCTTTTCAGTTGAATTGATTTTTAGGCCTTCCATACCAGATAATATTTTTAATTGGCGTGTATTTGACAATGATGTGCAGGTGTTGAATTGTCCGATGAACGAGGATACCTTTAAAGATTCAGCCATAGATGGGGTCACTCATGACGAAAATCTACGGGATTTTTCAGTAATAAATGATTTTTGTTCAGTTGAAAAAGCTTTTGAAAAGGTAAAACCAGTCCCTAATTCAGTACTAAGATTAGAAAAGTTCTTTGATTTGCAGGATAAATTTAGATCTGTACCTAATTGCAAAACTAATAGCTCTCAAATGAGGTATGAAACCATAAATTTAGGAACAGATCTGAATCCCCAAACTATAAATCTAGGAGTGGATTTCAATCCCGAAGAAAAACCAGCATTTATAAAATTATTTCAGGAATTCAAGGATGTATTTTCTTGGACATATGATGACCTGAAAACCTTCAACACTCAAGTTATGCAACATATAATTCCAATTAAACAGGAGTCAAAACCTTTTCAACAAAAGCTAAGGAAATATCACCCGTCACTAGAACCAACAATTAAGAAAGAACTAAATAAATTGTTAGCTGCCAAGATTATTTTTCCCATCAGGCATACTCAATGGGTAGCAAATTTAGTTCCAGTTAGGAAGAAAAACGGGGATATTAGATTATGTGTAGATTTTAGAAATTTGAATAAGTCTTCTGAAAAGTATAATTATCCAATTCCTCCCATGGAACAAATTCTTCAAAAGGTATCTGGAGCTGAGATATTATCCCTCCTTGATGGCTTCTCAGGATACAATCAAATATTAGTCTCCCTAGATGATCAATTGAAAACAGCTTTTAGAACTCCGTGGGGAACATATGCTTACCGCAAGATGCCTTTTGGGTTAATCAATGCTGGAGCAACTTTTCAACGGGCAATGGATATTGCTTTTAGAGGCTTAATTAACCATTCAGTCGTGATTTATTTGGATGACGTTACTGTATATTCTAAACATCGACCTGATCATCTTAATCATCTTAGAAAGGTATTTGAACGATGTAGAAAATTTGGAATATCCTTAAATCCTAAAAAAACAATTTTTGCTATTTTAGAGGGTATTTTACTAGGCTGCGTGGTTTCAAAGCATGGAATCATGATTGATCCTGAAAGAACCCAAGCCATTTCAAAGATAACTTATCCTTCGAGCAAGAAAGCAATGCAATCATTTCTCGGTAAAATAAATTTTGTTAGGAGATTCATTCCCAGTTTCTCCGAAATCATTCGTCCATTGCAGAAAATGATTAAGAAAGACGCTATTTTTAATTGGGGACAAAATGAAAAAGACTCATTTCAGAAAATTTTAGAAGCCATTTCAGAAGCTCCTAGCCTTCTAAGTCCAGATTTTAGCAAAGATTTCATATTGTACACTTTTTCTTCCGATATTTCATATGCAGCTGTCTTAACCCAATTAAATCAGCAAAATAACGAAGTACCAATCTCCTTTATGAGTTCAAATTTCAAAGGTGCTGAACTTAATTATCATGAAGTTGATAAACAAGCTTTCTCTGTGTTTAAAGCTGTTAAACATTTTCGTCCATATTTATTGAAATCTAAAACGAAAATAATAGTCCCTTATTCCTTAGTCAGAAACTTGTTAGTGCAAAAGGATTTAGGTGAGAAAAGAGCGCCTTGGATGACATCCCTTCAAGAGTATGACTTAGAAATCAAACCCTCGTCAAGGACTATGTAAATTAGCGGCTGAAGCTGCTCATTTACCTAATGATAAAGCTGAAACTGTCATTAATGAAATTTTACTTACCAGAGAAATTTTTTTTTACCCTCCACCACAAGATTCCTGGTATACAGACATAAGAATACTTTTGGAAACAAGAACTGCTCCTGATTACCTAGAACCAAAAAAGAAAAGAGCACTTAGATTGAAATCTGCTCCTTATATATTAATTGATAATGTTCTCTTTCGGAGAAATTCATACAGAGTATTGCTTCGATGTCTAGACAAAGGTGAAACAGAAGTAATTATGAAAGAGTTACATTCTGGACTAGCAGGAGGTCATTTTGGTGGAGAAACTAATGCGCACAAAATTCTTAGGGCTGGTTACTATTGGCCTACCTTGTTTCGAGATTCCTATACTTTTGTTAGAAAATGTCAGGAATGTCAACTTGCTGCGGGAAGGGTTAAGAAACCTGCTTTTCCTTTACAACCTGTTTCAGTTGAAAGACCCTTTCAGCAATGGGGTATTGATATTGTAGGGCCAATAAATCCTCCCTCATCTAAGCAACATAAATATATAATAACCACAACTGATTATTTTACTCGTTGGGCAGAAGCTGCACCATTAAGAGTGGTAAATACCAATTAGGTTATAATATTTTTAGAATTCTTCATCATAACAAGATTTGGTATTCCAGATTCCCTCGTTTTTGATAATGCTTCATATTTTTCATCAGTTGAGTTAACTCAATTTTCTTTAGAGAAGGGAATAAGAATCAGATATTCAGCTAACTACCATCCTCATGGAAATGGTCTAGCTAAATCAACAAACAAAAATTTATTGAAAATTCTCAAAAGAACTATTTCAGTTCACCATCGTGATTGGCATATAGAATTAGTCAATGCCCTATGGGCAGACAGAGTAACTCCTAAGGCTGCAATAGGTAATTCACCATTTTTCTTAGTATATGGAATGAAGCTATTTTACCACCAAATTTATTCTTACCTTCATTACAGTTAGCTCAGTCTGTTCAAGATGAAGAATGCCCAACAATGGAAAAGAGATTTTACACTTTGTTAAAGCTTGAAGAAGAAAGAGAAAATTCAAAACAACACTTTTCAAAACGTCAACAAATTGTGAAGTCTTGGTTCGACCAATCCTTCAGTTCCAATCGAGAATTTCAGGTGGGAGACTTAGTTTTAAAATGGGATAAAGTTCATGAAGACAAGGGAGATCATACTAAGTTTCAAAAGCTTTGGTTAGGTCCCTTTGTTATTGCTGAGAAGATAGGTCCAAGTACCTTTCGATTACAAACACTTGAAGGTCAGTTCGAAACATTCCCAGTGAATGGACTGATGCTGAAAAGATATTTCTGTTAATATTTTTGGTCTTAAAATGTATATAATTTGTTCTATGTTTGTAAATAAATTTATATTTTTGTATATAAACTGAATTACAGTCCATAGAATTAAGAATGATGAGAATTTCATAAATTTTTTTAAACTTTCAAACATTATTCTGTTATTACAGCCAGTTTTTATTCTGTTAGTTAGATATTACAGGCTGTCGAATTTTTGTACATATTCAGTCAGTAATCTTTAGTTAGCAGCTGAAAAAATAAATGTAAATAAATAAATCTTCTGGTTAAAAACAATCAGTTTGCTCGTTAACTAAAAATTATGATACTAGACTGAAATCTTTTAAAAATTTGTTCAGGATAATCAAGATTTCTTAAATCTATAAAAGACCTATCATTATTCTATTTTTAAGTGTTACTCAGATTATTCCTCATCTTTTTATTTTCTTTATATAAAATGGAGATAGCTTATTAATGTCTTTTTCGAACCTTGTACTTTTGAAAAACTCGTACAGATCTCTACCATCAGTCTTCAAAAGTATTTACAATCTGAAAATTTTTAGAATTTGTTCCAGTCAATAAAATGCTAAAGTGAGAGACGGAAGGTCTTAGTAATAAGTCGGTCTGATCAGAATCACAAATATCACTAGTATGACATTATTAGGAAACTAGTAATGGCTTTTGGTTTAAAAACCAAAAGATAAGGGGTCTCATCACGAGCCATCTGATTCATTTTCTGGTGATATTAATGATTGACATTACCATTTGGTCACCATGCTGGGTAATGATCTCTCATTTTATAAAATTTAAAAGATAAAAATGAATAAAGAAAATATAGATTGTGACTGAAGAATAGGAGGTCTCATCACGAACCGGCCTAATCATGATCATCAGTGTTGTCTGGAATAACTTCATTTCTGATCACCAGGATGATGGCTTTTGATTTAAAAATTAAAAGACAAGAGGTCTCATCACGAACCGGCCTAATCATGATCATCAGTGTTGTCTGGAATAACTTCATTTCTGATCACCAGGATGATGGCTTTTGATTTAAAAATTAAAAGACAAGAGGTCTCATCACGAGCCGGCTTGCTTGTTTCAGACAGCTCTCGTGAATGATAGTATCACATTGGGACACCATACCTAGATAGTAGTCTTTAGTCAGAATTATTGTTTAATGAAAAGAAAAAGCAAACAAAAAGAAAATTATTATGTTTATGGAACAGATTCTGGAAAGTTTTCAAAAAAGTAGTTTTCTATATGCTGATGGTGCAGGTTATTATTACTAAGAAGTACTTTGTTTCGATCAAGATATTTTTTTTTAAAGTTTATCCCTAACTCGATCTCTGTTTCATAAGATGGAATATTTCTGAGTTATACTTATGAATATGAATAAAAGAATGGTTTTTATTTAGATAAAGAATTTTTGATTGTTGTTAATAAATTTTAAGATTTTGTTTATATCATTTATAAGTTGTATGAGCAGAGATAACTGGTTCGCCGAGGTTGTCGCCATTTGTTGGCAGCCAGCAACAACCCCTTCATTTTTCATTAAGATGAAGGGAGATCAGCTCTCTTTATGATTTACTTTTAAAAGATTATAAAAGAGTGCCTTCAGAATCTTCGATTCTGAAGGTACTCTCAATTGTAGAAGAGTCAAATGACAACATTTTCATAGTTGTGATAATTAGCAGCTTTCAGTTCCATAAATTTTTATATAATCAATTCATCATTAATTAATCTGTATGATTATATATATGATTTAAGAAATTTAAAAAGATAGTATGCTAATTGGGGTTCAACGAAAACACATTTTGAAGCTGGTTATTGATAAGAACTAAAGGTGAATTATTAAATTAAAACTCTTATTAAACCTAAAGGTTCATATTCTATTCATAACTTAATATCATTATTTTGTGGAATTGTATATATATAGTTAGTGAAAAGCAAATAAATGAGTATCATTCGAAATCTTCATATGACATGGTTTTATATCTTAGTATCCTGTCGAATTCAATTTAGAATATTAATGAATGGGATTTTGTAAAATCATAAAACTATATTTCAAAATGAGACTTTATGTATATAGATGGCATAAATGTTAATTCGGATCATTAGTTAGTTATAATGCAAAACATTAGGGTATATGGTTTTGATACTATATCGCCATGTCAATAAACGCTACCACCTTTCACGTATAATCCGGAGGAGACCATCAAATTGACAGTGTTTACGAGGATACATGACCCATATGTGAAATAAATAACACCTGTTACTTGGATCGCTGCGTTGGCATGGAGATTTGGCTGAGACCTCGCGATTAACTGACAGCTGTGAATGTATTAATGAATCATATCAACAGGATTTAATGTGATATCCATTTCATTTCGTAACGCTGTACGAGCTCATCATGCCCAATGTGTGTAATCAATGTCTCGATTTACGATTCATGAATCGGATAATCCCTGATATGTAGAATTGGTTAAGTTTTACTATTAGTCGTGGCTAGTCATGCATTTATCATAGCAAGACGCTGGTTGTAGTATTCATCATCGCTAAATTCGATTGAAATGGCCAAATTTATAGCCTTCATCACTGTTAGATATGAATCATGTGAAGATTTGATATTTCGCATCATGTCATGCACCTGGATACCTATCCCCTCCCTCTTCACAACTCCGTTCATTCCATTTCGTAATCAAGATAGTGGTGAGGAGGCCATGGCACCGCTGAGTCGTTTTGAAATCTCAGGGTCAGAGCTTATTGAAGTTGATGAGAAGGTTGCCTTGCTATTTGAGAAAATTGGATGGGGGCATTTCTTCAGGAGCTTTAGCGGTCATAACCCCGAGGTGACCAAGCTGTTTGCTTTAAGCTTGAATGAAAACATAGTACAGATTGGGGATTTCAAGTTCATCGTTGACGAAGACGAAATCACAGAGGCAACGAGGCTCCCACAGACTGGAGAGCGGTGGTTTAAGGGAGGAAAAGTAAATAAAAAGAAGTGTCTGTCCTTGATGTTGCCATTGTCGGATAGCGTAAAACTGAAGATAGGGGTTTCGGTCAGGTTTCTGAAGCCAGAATGGCAGGCCTTCTACGAGATTTTGGTCAGGTATGTGTCATGCGATGTACGTTTTTCTCACCTGCACTATTACCACCTACGACTCCTGTTAGCATTAAAAGGCTGTAAGCTTAATCTACCATTTTATCTTTCACAAAGTCTGAAAAAAATGTCGCATGCGGTTCAAAGTTTCGATAATCCTGATAGGAGTCTATTTCATCATGGTTTAGTGAAAATTATAATACAGCATCAGCTGTCTTTGAATGGTAAATCGTGGGATGAATTTTTAATTGAATGTCATTTTGGGCCGACCCAATTTTGGCCAAGCCCTTCCCCAAAGACCCATAAGAAACGAAAGGCTACTGTAAAGCACGAGGGTAGTAATGATCTTGAGGTTGAGTCAAAGGATAAAGGGCTTGAAGAAGCCAATCCACCCATAAATGCTGGTATCAGTGATGATCATGGTGTTGGAAACGTAGCTCCCTGTTACTCTGAAGTAACCTTGAATCGACCCCCATCTGATAAACGTCGTAGTACTCCTGCAAAGACAGAGGACAGGTTAACCAAAAACGAAGATATTAACGCTGTTAATTGTAAAAATTTCTCTGAGCCAAATAATCCTCGTAAACATGGCAAGGAGTCTATGCATAAACTAGATCAACTAGCACAGGTATGCTGTGACAGAGGAGGCTTTGAATCAAACAATCTTGTGTTTGTTCATTCGAGGAGAGTCACCAAAAGCATGAACAATGCACCTACAGGTTCTATTCCTATGACTAATCAACAGGGTACTCAGCCTTCGATTGTCCACATTGAGGATGATGTTCCATCGTTGGATCCCGAAACTACTCATATAAATGAACCCACTCTTATAAAGGATAATAGCGCAAAATCAATTAAAAACATTACAGGGCCGGGTAAGGCAGTAGTTGCTACATCGTGTATGGACGACCATAGTTCGGATCCCAAACCATATTTTATCAGTCTTCAATTATCTGGTCAAAACATAGATAATCCTAATCCTCCTCAGGCAGCCGATTCGTGTCACGAAAATGAAGAAGAAACTCTTCAACAAGTTCTGGACATAGTACACGAGTCCAAGATTATAGAATTGAAAGATGAACTTAGACAGTGTCAATGCCATGCAGCTTTGATAGAGGAGGAAAATAAGAGGTTCAGGGAGGAGTTGGCGAACTGGATTAACAGGTGGAAAGAAATGAATAGCAAAAAGAACCAATATAAAAAGGCGAAAAAGTCAATAATAGGTACAAATCAACATCTGCTTGAACAGGTAGAAAAACAAAAGTTAGTGATTATCAGGCTTAGAGCCAAACTAGCCGAAGCCAGAAGATTGGTTTATTTGCAAAAGAAAGCTTAATGATTATTCCCATTTGCGGTTACACGATTTGTCTCTTTGTCAAACAGGTAATAATATCTCTTTTGTACATGCCTGTAAAATCACAGATTTTACAGGCACACATATAAATTTTGGTTTCTTTTGTTATTTCGGTTTCAATTGGTTTTTAATGAGATGCTGTTGTTTGTTTAAAACAGGTGGGCATGTAACCGCTATCCTTTACAGTTTCAGGACGTGTCTAATATCCGGGATTTCAGTTGGAAGACGTGGCTGTTCATTGAACACTGACATTTCAACAACAACCATGAATTTACCAGTTCCTTTAATCTAGCAATTATTTCAAGCTAGTTGTTTTTATTGTTATCTTTTAGTGACAAGTGTCTAATGAAAAGAGACTCGATTCTCTTTGATAGTTATAGGAATCCTATAGTATTGCATGCGGCATTGATGGGAAAACTGAATCAAGAGACTGGTAGTATTATATAAGCTAGGAATTTTTATGTGATAGGGATGGAGTGACTGAAGCAAAAATACTTGAAATACTATTTTGATACTAGTGTTGTTCCTGCTAAAGTTTATCTTTAGGTATGGGATGTAACTGGAAATCTCCAAGTTGATATCGTGAATGGTATTATTTTGGATACTCTTTATATTTCAGTATATGATCTTCTGTATTTAACTTTAATACATTATACTTTGTTATGCTTGTGTTTTAATCGGTATTTCACTTTGTCAAAGCAATATTGTATTTGAATTAGTATATTATTGTAACTGAATTTTTCAGTGTGTCTACTTTTCAGTGCTACTATTGAAAATTCAAGATATGATGATATATATATGTTTGTGTCTGTTTGATTTCCTCTGTATTGTTGCAATGATTTCTTACTGAACATTATTTCTTATTCAAATATCTAATGTTGGTTATTAATTATTAATTGATTAGACATTTCAGAAAACTCGAAGTAATTATTTATTTCAGTTTCTTTGTCAAAGTCATTTTATAGCAGGATGATTTAGTGCAGATGATCTAAGTATTTTTATTTAGATCTGATTCCTTATCTTTCTGTTTATCATATTATTAATTAATAATTAATATAAATACTCAAATCACTCTCAGCTGATATAGGATAGTTAAGATAGTTCAGATTAGTATTATTTTAGTATATTTTACAGTCAACAGTTGTTAATAGAAGTTGTGTAATTTTAGGATAATTCTAATGGTCTGTTTATATTTGGAAATAAAATCTTCAAAAAATCGAAGACTTTCCTTAAGAAAGCAACTGTAGGATACCTTAGGTAGTTGAAAATAATTTTTAGAGTTTAGTTAGACTGAAATAGCATTAGAATAGATTTTCGCTGAATTTTAGTTTCTCCTTAAGAGAAAAATTCATCTGGTAGCAGGACCAAAACCTGCGAGATTTTGCTATTCCAAACACACCGGATGCTGTTTTAAGTTGATTATGTGGGATAAATCTCCTTGTTGGACTAGGTCAAAAAATCATGTCAACAGGTTCTCACACAAAAATCCATGAAATGGGAATGGCGAGCTAAGTCACATCCCATAGGCAGTGGAGACAGACATCAAAGTAGCAGTGGGAAGCATTGTGTCTCTCGAAAGAGGTAGTTTTGAGAGTAGCGAGACTAAGCAAGAATATACCCATGGATCCATGGTCTTAGCTTGGGGTTGACCTGTTCAAGCGACGAAGGCTTAGCGATGTCTATAGCTGGGAGGAAAGTTTTCCTGCTGCAGTCAGTTGCTTATATTTTGAGATAAGTATTTATCTTATGTTATGTTTTCATTACATTATTTTATTTGGTATATGTGCAATGATGGATGATTGGTTGTTTTAGTGTTCATGTATTGAATGTCAGTATCTGCATGGAGGAAGGACAAATCTCATGTAGTATGTAATTTAGTTTCTATTCTCGTTACCTTCTTTCTATTCTTCTTCTTCATAACCAGAAATTGTAATTTTGGCTCTTTTTTTTTGAGAGGGGCGCAACCATATGATTTGGTTCAACCATCTATGCACATTTATGTGTTGTGATACCTGTTCTGGAGCAGTGTTTCCAGTGAAAAACACCTTTCGTTTCATTGAAAAATCTTTCCGGATGGCCAAGATATGTTTGTTTTGGTCTGATAGATTTCTGGTGCCAACATGAGCGCACCTGTCATTTTATTGGAAATCATTTGGTTGCATAATTGTTCTTAGTTGCAGATCCGAGGATGAGATATGTATTCTATATGTAACAGTAATCGATGGCTAGAGGGTGGCAACCATACGATTTGATTTTTATTAGTGAGAGATGACTGTAGGGGACAGTCATTGGGAGCTGATTTTGAGGGCTATAGTTGCAGCCGATGTTCTTGTTTGCTATGGTTTCGGCGTGGTTGTATATTGCAGCCTATGTATGCTCCATGATATGTGGTTTTCCTTGCTTTTTATGCTCACTAATAGCACACACATAATAACACCGAAAAAGTAGATTAATTTGCAAATAACCAATGACATCAATACTTGGTTATTTATAAACTATGCTATCAAACAAACCCAAAATACATAAATTAGCTATTCACAATGAATATGATGATTATTATGTATTCTTGATGTTTTTGTTTCAACTACGACCTTTAGCTTGCACTTTGGAAATTATTAATTGACTGTGACAATTAATTATTAATTGAGTGGTGTAATTAAATAATTAAGTGTCGCAAACTTTAGTTAAAATTCAACCTCTAGAATTTAATTTATTTGGGTGAATGGTTAGTCAGATCAATCGTAATTTATATATATCCATTGTTCTTAAACTTTAGTTAGTCTTAATTTTAGCACCTTTGGCCTTATCTCAAGGTTCGGGGACATCACAAGTGGTATCATAGCTTAGGGTTTCAACACTGTGGCTGTTGGGCCTTCTGTGAAGTTTCAAGTCACCTTGTAAGTATGCCCTTGCATTAGATAGCTTGGATGCATGCATCTTAATATAATTTTACATGTGAGTTAGTTAATTAAATTGTTAGATTGGGATGGGTATGGACCTGGAGTTCATCCAATAAGGAGAAATCTTGGAAGGATTTCTACCCCGCCCCTTGTCCAACTAGGTAGATTATAACTTAGAAATGTTGGCTAGTTACCTTATAAACAAGAAGAAAAGTGGTTTTTTTAATGATAATGAACTTATACTAATGTATAGTCTACTAACAGAATGTTATTAATGAACACATTGCAGTTCTGAGTGATTGATTGAGCAAGCGGTGTGACTACTACAACCGATATTTTAATCAAACCTGTGAAGACTAAGTATTCAACAAGTAAAAGTTCAACAGTAGGAAGTCATAGATTGGGGATGGATATTGAGGAAGGATGGAGACCATATAGTCTTGAAGAGAAGTTTGTTGAGGGAGGAAGGTCAATCAGACATAAGATAAGCAGTGAACCTTTAAGCTTGGAGGACTCAGCGAGGAAGTGTAGATAGGATAATTAAAGAATAATTCATATCTAAGAGCAGATTATGAATGATCTAAAATCATTGAAGACCATCCAAAGATCCACTGAAAAGAGTCATAAAAGAGGCTATGTGAGGTCTAGATTGTCTTCAAGGAGACCTTATCACTCATAGAGAAAGAAGGGGTATGCATCAAGTAGTACATAGAGCAGTCCCGAAAGATCTCATGTGAGATATAAGAAGAGGAGGTTTACCCAGGATGAACTAGTAGGAGAGTTGAGAAGAATTAAGCCCCCAAATTTTGATGGAGAAAGGAGAATATGACGAAGCATGGTTGATAGGATTTAGGAAATTCTTCCACCTGCATTAGTATACACCTAATATGGAGGCAAGAGTAACCATATACCATCTGCAAGGTAAAGCATCTATATGGTGGGATCAATTCGTTAAGTTGAAAGACATTGATGAAGACAAAATATCTTGGAGGAAGTTCAAGAAATAATTTCAGACAGAATACCTCTCTGAGCACTACTATGGAAAGAAGATGGAGGAATTCTTTGATCTTAAGTTGGGAAGCATGACTATGGAGGCCTATGAGAAAAAGTTTCTAGAAATTTTGAACTATGCAGACTTCATCAAAGATGAGAAGGTAAAGATTCAAAGGTTCCTAAGTGGCCTTCCTGAATCTTATAGAGATAAAATCTAGTATGATAGACCATAGAACCTTAAGGATGCCATCTGGAAGGAAAAACACTTATATGAACAAAATAAGAGCAAGGCCCCATATCAGAAGAATTGGAAGGATATGAAGAATAACAAGTAGGAGTAGAGAAAGAAAGGTTTCTAGCCTTCAAAGTTCAGAAACAATAATTCTTACCAACAAGGACAATCAAAGGAAGACCCTTTAGGGAAAATACCACCAGTGGAATGTTGGATATGCAAGGAAAATCACTTTTCCAGTTAGTGCCCGTGTAAGAAAAATAACCCTCACAACATTCAAGAGGCTTCAAATGTTGGAGATGTAGGTGGAATTTTTCAAAGGATCTATGCAGCCCTAGATGGGAGGCAAGTTGACCACCAATCCCGAATGATTGAAGTAACTGGTAAGATTGCTAATAAAACCATAACTATTTTGATCAATTCGGGAGCTAGCAATAGTTACATTTCACCTATTCTTGTTGAGAAATGTCATTTAAAGAAAAATAAACTTGAAACAACAAGTCTAGTACAACTAGATATAGGAGCCAAGAGGAAAATCACTGAATTTGTTAAAGTGTGTCCTTTAGAAATGAATGGATGAAAACCTTTGAAGACTTAAACATCATACCCTTGGGGTCATATGATGTATTGATTGTCATGGATTGGTTAGATGCACACCGTGCAGTTTTGGATTTCCATAATAAAACTTATACTTGTTTGGATGAAGAAGGAAACCAAGTGACAATAAAAGGAATACCTAGACCCATATCCCTGAGGTAGATCACAACTCTACAATTGAAGAAATGTCTTATAAAGGGATGCCAATTATATGCAATTCATGTGGAAGAATCAAAAGAAGGAAAAGATCTAGAGTTGCACGATTATTCAATACTACAATATTTTGCAGATATATTTCAAGAACCACCAGGAATACCTCCTAAGAGGGAACATTGATTTTTCTATCGACTTGGTGCCGGGAATAGTACCTTCATCTAAAACACATTATAGAATGAGTACTCCAAAGTTAAAGGAATTACAAATGTAGTTAGAGGAGCTACTAAAGAAAAGTTACATAAGGCCCAGTGTTTCACCTTGGGGAGCTCCTGTGTTATTTGTGAAAAAGAAAGATGGAACTCTAGGACTTTGCATAGATTATAGACAATTGAACAAAGCAACGGTTAAAAACAAGTACCCCTTACCAAGAATTGATAACTTGTTTGATCAATTGAGAGGAGCCAAGGTGTTTTCAAAAATAGATTTGAGGTCGGGATACCACCAAATTAGAATTAAGAATGCGGATACCAGTAAGACAACATTCAGAATAAGGTATGGACACTATGAGTTCACAGTAGTACTTTTTGGTTTAACAAATGGACTTGCAATATTCTTGTGTTTAATGAATGGATTCTTCAGAAAGTACTTAGATAAGTTTGTGATTGTAATATTGGATGAAATCCTTATTTATTCCAAGACAAAGGAAGAGCATGAAGAACATCTAAGACTAGTAATGCAAGTGCTTAGAGAACATCAGTTGTATGCCAAATTAAGCAAGTGTTCATTTTATGAAGGAAGAATCCACTACGTATGGCATATCGTATATGAAGAAGGTATTACAATAGATCCCAAGAAGATAAGAGCCATTATGGAATGGTCAACACCTAAGAATGTATCAGAATTCAGATCCTTCATGGGGTTAGCTGGATACTACCGAAGGTTCATTGAAGTATTGTCGAAATTGGCTCATCCTATCACATATTTGCAAAAGAAAGGTGTGAAGTTTGATTGGAATTCTAAGTGTGAAGATAATTTTGAAAAAAATTAAGGAAATGCTTACTAGTGCACCAGTGCTAAAAATTGCGGACCTCGAAGGAAACTTTGTTGTATGCACGGATGCATGCAAGCAAGGCATTGGTGGAGTATTAATGTAGGATGGACATGTGATCAGTTACAAATCTAGAAAGCTGAAGGAACATGATCAGAACTATGCCACCCATGACTTAGAGCTTGCAGCTATCATCCATGCTTTGAAGATGTAGAGACATTATCTAATGGGTAAAAAGTTTGAGTTGAGAATTGATCATGATGGGTTAAAATACTTATTTGAGCAGCCTAATTTGAATGCAAGACGTAGGAGGTGGATGGAGTTATTATGTGAATATGACTTTGACATCAAGCATATCAAAGGTAAGGAAAATAAAGTAGTTGATGCGCTTAGTAGGAATATGCATGTGATGCATGTAGAAGCTATCAACACTAGCACATCAAATTTGAAGGATAAGATCGTTGAAGCTAGTGTTGCAGATGAACTTTATCAGCAGGTGAAAGAAGGGTTGAAACAACAAAAAATTCCACATAAATTTGATAAGTATAAGTTTAAATAAAATGGGATACTCATGCACAGAGATAGAGTTTATGTGCATGATGTTGGAGATATAAGGAAGATGGTTATGAAGGAAACACATGATGTCCCTTATGTTGGACATTCAGTTTATCAGAAAACACTAGCAGCATTAAGGAAACAATACTATTGGCCAGGGATGAAGAATGATGTTGCAGAATATATAACTAGGTGCATGGAATGTCAAAAAGTTAAAGTTGAGCATCGAAATCCAGAGGGATTGTTGCAACCCTTGCCTATAATAGAATGGAAATGGGATGTAGTGATGATGGATTTCATCACCAAGTTACCTAAGATGAGATTGCAAAATGATGCAATCATGGTTGTGGTAGATAAGTTGACTAAGGTAGCACACTTCATTCCAGTAAAGACAACTCACAAAGCAACTAACATTGAAAATATTTACATGAAAGAAGTAGCCAGATTGCATGGTATTCTGAAGGCTATAGTATCATACAAAGATTCAAAATTTACTTCTAACTTTTGGAAAGGATTGTTCGAAGGGTTTGGTACAAGTCTAAACATGAGTACATCATACCACCCTCAGATGGATGGACAAACACAAAGAGTTAACCAAGTAATTGAAGATATTTTAAGGATGTATGTGATGGATCATCCATCTAAGAGGGAAGATTATTTACACTTGGTGGAATTTTCTTATAATAATGGATATTAATCCTCTTTGAAGATGAGTCCTTTCGAGGCAATGTATGGAAGGAAGTGTAATACTCCAATCAGTTGGGATAACCCAACGGATACAGTCATTATTGGACCAGAATTATTAAAGGATATGGAGGATCAAATGGTTAAGTTAAAGCAGAATCTAAAGGTAGCTCAAGACAGGCAGAAAAGTTATGCAGATCAAAATAAGACCACCAGACAGTTTCAAGTTGGGGATCACGTGTTTTTGAAAGTCAGACCCAAGAAGAGTTCCTTAAACTTGGGAAATTGCTCAAATCTAGCTACCAGATATTGTGGACCTTTTGAGGTCTTAGATAATATAGGACTTGTTGCTTATGAGCTAGCCCTACCTGCTTGCATTAGATTACATAATGTGTTTCATGTGTCTTTATTGAAAAAGTATATACCTGATAGCCATGTAATTGATTAGAATGTGATCCAGGTAATTAGAGTGCTTTTATTCTCTCTCTCTCTCTCTCTCTCTATATATATATATATATATATATGTATGAAAATGGTACTAATCATGTGATTGAATGGATTATGATCTAGGTGGAACTGGAAGGGGATTTTTCGATACAACCTGTTGCCATTTTGGGCAGCAAGGTCAAGCTGCTTCGGAATAGAGAAATTAGACAGGTAAAGGTCCAATGGACCCATTACAGTCCCAAGGATGCCACTTGGGAGCTGGAGGATACCATGAGGGAAGCATACCCTCATCTATTTTGAAATTTTGTGGCATGTATGTAATATGCATCGAGGATGATGCATTGTTTAAGGGGGAGGGAGATGTAATACCTCAGTTGTTAAGCCCTGGACTTATGATTCTTCATGTGACTTATGTTCTCTTGCATTATGGAATTATGATATTTTATATGATTATGGAATTTTACTCCTTCTCATGATTAATTTAATTAAGGGCTTATTATTAATGTTTGATAACATGAATTTGTACTTCGGCACTATTATTAATGTTAATGTTATTACTAGAATCTTTGCTATCTTTGAATGTTGTTAATGATTGATTAAATAAACAACTAGACCAACAAAAGAAACTAAATGAGTACAGGGGACCATGTATTCCACAAAGTGAGGGGGAATGGGGACATCCCTAGCACCTTATAACTTACTGTTGACTTAACTTTGTCCATCCCAATTCAATTTTGCACCTTGGTAAGATTAATAATGTTTGTCACCCAAACCTTGTGCAACAAATCGTATTCTCAATAATTATGAACTATGGAGATAGTTTTGAATATTGTGAACACCTTAGTGGGCCCCTCTTTCCTAAGGAACCCTCCTTGGGAAAATATTCCCTCACATTTATGAGCCCTTTTCCTAGTTTTTAGGGCTGCAAGCTATTTTCTAGCTTCCACTCTTACACCATGCATTGATGATCCTATTTTTGTGCTACCATGATATTTGTGACCCTATTGCATTCCCTCTCTCACCTATTTTTACCTCCTTGATGTTTTTTAACCCCCTTTATGCATTAGTGTGCCTCCATGTGCTCTTCATGGCTCCGCTCAGTTTTTGGGTAACTCCTCCTCATGGTGCTAATTCGGGAAAGGGAATCTTTTCACTAAGCCACCACTCCACTAATTCAAGTTAATTATCCATGATGAATATTAAACCTTACCTCTCTCTAAATTGGGTTTATCCCTTTGGGTTAGAGTGGTCCTCCTTATCCTATAAATCCATATGCCATCTCCTTGTTGAAGTTAATCTTGAGCTTTAGACCATGTGATTTATGCTATCTAACAGTGTTGGGAATGATGATATTACTGAGAGTGGGCTAAGACTTAGAGTGAATCTATTTATTCCCTTTTCTTCCATTATATCACTCTACTAGTCTAGGTTCTCACATAGAAAGCTAGGAAATGGGAATGGTGAGCTAGGTCACATCCCATAGGCAGTGGAGACGGGCAGGAAAGTAGTAGTGGGAAGCATTGTGTGTCTCGAAATAGGTAGTTTCGAGAGTAGTGAGACTAAGCGAGACTCTACCCGTGGATCCATGGTCTCATCTTGGGGGTGACCTGTTCAAGCGAGGAAGGCTTGACGGTGTCTGTAGCTGGGAGGAAAGTTGTCCCGTTGCAACCAGTTGCTTGTATTTTGAGATAAGTATTTCTCTTATGTTATGTTTTCATTACATTATTTTATTTGGTATATGTGAAATGATGGCTTATTGGTTGTTTGAGTGTTCATGTATTGAATGTCAGTATATGCATGGAGGAAGGACGAATCTCATGTAGTATGGAATTTTGTTTCTATTCTCGTTACCTTCTTTCTATTCTTCTTCTTCATAACCAAAAATTGTAATTTTGGCTCTATTTTATTGAGAGGGGCGCAACCATATGATCTGGTTCGACCATCTATGCTCATTTCTATGTTGTGAGACCTGTTTCATTGTGTCTGGAGTAATGTTTCCAATGAATAAAACCTTTCGTTTCATTGAAAAAGATTTCCTGATGACCAAGATATGTTTGTTTTGGTCCGATAGCTTTCCGGTGCCAAGATGAGCGCACCTATCATTTTATTGTAAATCATTTGGTTGCATAATTGTTCTTAGTTGCAGATCTGAGGATGATAGTGTATTCTTTATGTAAAAGTAATTGATGGTTGGAGGGTGGCAACCATACGATCTGATTTTTATTAATGAGAGATGACTGTAGGGGACAGTCATCAGGAGCCGATTTTGAGGGTTGTAGTTCAGCTGATGTTCTTCTTTGCTATGGTTTCGGTGTGGCTGTAGATTGTAGCCTATCTGTACTCCATGATATGTGGTTTTCCTTACTTTTTATGCTCACTGACATCACACACATAACAACGCCGAAAAAGTAGATTAATTTGCAAATAATCAATGACATCAATACTTGGTTATTTATAAACTATGCTATCAAACAAACCCAAAATACATAAATTAGCTATTCATAATGAATATGATGCTTATCATGTATTCTTGATGTTCTTGTTTCAATTACGACCTTTAGCTTGCACTTTGGAAATTATTGATTGAGTGTCACAATTAATTATTTAATTAAGTGGCGTAATTAAACAATTAAGTGTCGCAAACTTTAGTTATAATTCAACCTCTAGAATTTAATTTATTTGGGTGAATGGTTAGTCAGATCAATCGTAATTTAGCTATATCCGTTGTTCTTAAACTTTAGTTAGTCTTAATTTTAGCACCTTTGTCCTTATCTCAAGGTTTGGGGAGATCACAATTTTTCATGCACAACCCACAAGCATGTGTCCCAGTTACTCCAAGGAATCAGACCGAGGTGGGCGACATTAACACTGGGATTCCCAACAACTCAGTGTACCATGTGCGAGCAATAGGAAAAAAATTATAGTAAGCCTTCTTACATTATTAATTTCACACTACATATACTTCATGGGAATTATTTAATGAAGATGGCCTCCATACATACCATCCTATCTATCCTAGGATCTACTAAAAGGTGTTAGGGTAGGACCCTAACATCCAAATAAGATGTTGATAGAGATAGACAATCGATTGTGAGGGAACACAATAATTAATGCAAAAAGGTAGGATTTTGGCCTAATAGTGGTAGGTTGAGGGTATGTGGCCTCTCAAGTCAAGGAGACTCAAGGGGTTGTTCTCTACCAACCATTGGTCAATTTACATGGCCAACGTGGGAGAACGATCTGCATAATGTTTTCCCAATGTTGGAACTATGGAGAACATCAAAACTCCCTTTAAGCTAGGGATACATTTTGCATCACCCCAAGCTTCACACTTGGTGAGAATGGCTATGTTTGTAGCCTCATACTCCTAGACAATACTCACCACCTCGATCATTATTCATAAGGATGCACTAGATCCATTCACCATTAATTGTGAGTGAATACTAAGCCCAATGTTACACATGGTTTTTTGGATGAGAAATATGTCAGAATATCGATTATGAGCAAGACTACACTAGATACATTCACCGCTAATTGTGTGTGAACATTTAGCTTGATGTTGTAAACTAGAGCCATCAACATCTTGATCCTTATGCAGAAGGAAAGACCAGATCTATTCACCACTACCTATGAGTGAACATTCATCCCAATGCAACTCACCCAATTCATCCATGACTGATTCACTATACTATATCAACACCTTGAGTCTTTTTCACAAGACTACACCAGAGCCATTCACCACTAACTATGAGTGAACATTTAGCATGATGATACACATATGAGAATTTATATAGGCCATCCATCTCTATCCATATCAACATTTCTATTTTCTCGTAAGTGGATATTCAATTGCTCATCTATAAAACCATCTAAATGTCTGGTCCATTCACCTCATGTGAATGTCTTCCACTCATCTGTTGGATCATCACAACGCCTGGTACATTCATATTATCTGAATCCACTCATATGTAGATACATCATGATGTCTGGGTTATTCACTTCTCATGAATGTCTCCCATTCATATATAAAACCATCTGGGAGTCTACACATTCATTAACACTCTCTCTCACTCAGAGAGGCATTCTCCATCACACCAAGCTTGTCCTTAAAGTATACAAACTTTTCCTTGGACAGAGGCTTGGTAAGAATGCCGTCTATTTACTTGTTTGTGGATATGTGTTGGAGCTTCACTTCTCCCTTCTGTACCATGTCTTGAATGTAGTGGTATTTGATATCCCAATCATATAGTCCCATGATACTAACTACAATTTTCTCTTCATATGTGGTACCGAGTTTCACATAAATATACTTCCCTCTAATACAGGATATTATAATTGATCCAAGCTAACGAAGCATCCCAAGATTCCCTTTCTGTCCACTACACTCCTCTTAGTCAAAATTTATATATCTTTTGTTGCTTCACTTCATTACCTAGAACATCTCTTAGATCATATCCAAATATACCACGCAAGCACCTCAACACATGCTTTTCTGCAACCCAATATACATGCCTCGTCTCAGCCATAAACCGACTCATATTTTTTACTGCAAAGCAAATATTAGGCCTGGTGTTAACCAGGTACAACAAGGATCTAGTCAATTATCCACCAAATATGAGTATGAAGCAAAATCACTCAGCTTCTACATATTTTTCATCATAGTAGGATCCATAAAATATGAATCTAAACCAAAATCACTCATCTTCTTCAAATTTATACAACAAGGGATCCATCAGATATGAATCTTGAGCAGAACCACTCATATTCTCTAAATCTATATCCAAAGGTATAGTCATAGACTTGCATTCGATCATCCTAAATCTCTTAGAATCTCACTATGTGTATTCCCTTTGAGTAATATATAATCAAGTCTATGCCATAGAGTCTAAGCTTAAGAAGCAATGCATCAAGCTAAGACCCTTCATCTTGAAATCAGAGGCAAACTACCTCTTGCACTTGACACTGAGATCCTATGTTCCTTCAATGGAATGGATCATCAATCATACAACACGAAGATCCAATGTTCACCATAAACAATCTTATAGTAAAGGTTTGGATCCACATCATTCTTGGTGAATTCCAATCTCATCAGGTACATGTTTATCCTGGCATACCAGGTCCTAGCTGGTGCCTACTTGAGTCTGCATAAAGTCTTATTTATCATAAAAAAATTGTGTTGCGACTACTCCCTCAATGTGGGAGCATACTGCTCTATATGCACCTGTACTCTCTGCATATGAGTATCTACTTCCTCTGGATATTGACGCTCTTCACTCTCTGCATCTTGGTATCCTGCACTGAAGCAACCTACTACCTTCCCCACTTGTTGAAGTTTTTGCATTCATATGTGTCATATCCACCAAATGGGTTTAATGAGAAACCCCCCCTACTCTTTCAATAGAACTTTGCTAAAATAATATAACTTCGAAGAATATTCTACTTGTACTTTACATTATTGTTATTATTCCTCCTTCCGAAGATGTCATTAATGTAAAAGGTCATGAGGTAAATCCGCCATTGTAAGTCGGGTTAATAGTACCCATGAAAGATTAATATAAATATTTTTTTGAGTTTTCATAGGTAGGTCAGCCCTGTTAGTTTGCCAAGGTCGGCTAAGTTAGGTTAAAATTTCAGTCAAGTGATTAGTATAAATAGGGAGGTTCCCTCCCTCATTTTCACACACTTACTCACTCATGTATTGTGCAAGAGAGAGAAAGAGGAAGGGCATAGAAGGAGGATGCGACGTGTCTTTGGTGTTTTGGTTCTTAATCTAGGCTTTGGTATCTCTTATTTTGTTTCTTTCAGAGATCCTCTTTATGTTGTTATTGTGAAAATGTATTAAATGCTCATGAAATTAAGACTTAAGCTATAACAACATATAAAACTTAACAAGTTATCATATCTAGACTAAAAAGAGCAGTTCCACTAGGTAAATCTCTCTCTCCTTTTCCGGACAAGAAAATTAGGGTTTCCTATTGAAGAGGATTTTTTTAGTGCTAGTGACATTGGGAAGTGTACCCCTCCTAGGAACATCCTTTGGAACCTATATCAAAGTTTTTTTAGTGGGAATATCCTATGGAAAGTCAAAACCTAGTTTGACTTGAAACCAGAAAACCAGAAATCCAGAACTAAAACTAGAAACTGCAGTCCAAAATTTCACAAGTCCAGTTTCAAAGGTTAGAATTTGGATTCCTCATAAACTGAATGTACCGTCATACTCATCTCAGTCAAGCACATCTTTTGGTAAGTTCCATTTTCATTTCTGATAAATTTCAATTTTAGTTATATTCTGTTCTCCAGGACAAGATGCATCCAAGCACCAAGCTTGATGACAAGTTGGAAGGCATAGAAAACTATCATTCTTCGAAATACTGAATTGGACTCATTCTAGAAGAGAATGATCTTGCAAATTTTATTAGGGAAGTTGTGCTAGAGCCCGAATAAGGTGAAGTAAAGGAAAATCACAAGAAGAACATGATTAGAGCCAAGAGGATCATAGCATTTTCTATCAAGGATCACTTCATTCCTCAAGTGTCCTCCAAGGATACACCTAAGGAGATGTTTGATTCCCTATCAAGAATGTATGAAGGAAGAAACATCAACCGGAAGTTGAATTTGAGATCCCAACTCAAAATTACAATTATGAGCAAAATCTATCCAAGAATATTTCACAAGGGTTTCTCAATTCAAAGAACAACTAGAAGAAATTGAAGACAAGATTGATGGAGATGAATTAGTAATGACCGCTCTCAATGGTCTTACTATACCATGGGATTATTACATCTATACAATTTGTGCAAGGAAGGAAATCCTACAATTTGAAATCCTATGGGAAGAATGTGTTCAAGAGGAAGCTAGAGTAGAAAACTGAGAAGCACTACTTCAAGAGGATGGCCATGCTCTAGCTACTCATGCTAGAAGAATAAAAGGAAAACATCATTTCAAGAAGGAGACTTATAAGGAGTCTCATCCTCATAGTAAGTTTCAAATGAATAAAAGGGGATATTACAAGAAGAAAGAATTCTCCTCTTATCAATTTTACCATTGTGATAAGATAGGACACATTGCGAGAAATTGTCCAACACGAAAAGAAAAATATAAGAGGAGGAATAACAAAATACATCTTACTCATTTAGTTGAACAAGAAGAAGAATAACCTCCTAAGAAGTTATCAAAGGAAGAAATTAAAGAATATATTTTATTCTCCGCTCTCTTTGGGTCTGTGACACTTGCAAATGACATGTGGATAATTAATAGAGGCGTTTCAAAGCACATGACAAGCCAAAAGAAGATTCTCTCCAGTCTTGAAGAAAAGGACTCCTCTCAAAAAGTTTCACTAGGAAACGACTATCAATATCCCATCAAGGGAATAGGAGAAGCCACATACAATCTTGATTTAGGAACCTCGATGAATATGAAGGATGTGCTATATGTTCTAGGATTGAAGAATAACTTACTTTCTATTTCAGCGTTAAATAAGAAAGGATTCGGGGCTGCCATTATATATTGTGAAGTTATTATGTGGCCTAGAGGAAAATATCTAGAAGATGCATATGTCATTAGGACAGAAGAAGGCCACTTGTATAAACTGAAAGGTCACTAGAAAACAACCTTGATTCATGATACTACAAGTCCATGTGAACTATGGCATAGAAGGATTGCTCACATAAACTAGAAAACCTTACCACATGTGAGCAAGGTAATAACAGGTTTAACATATCTAAATATTGATGATGAAGGAGTATGTAAAGGATGTGTGAAAGGAAAGAGCATAAAGAATCAATTTCTAAAGAGCGACACAAAGACATAATGGATATTGGAACTTGTTCTCATAGATGAATGTGGTCCAATTCCCTCAACATCTTTAAGTGGGTATGTATATTATGTAACATTCATTGATGATTACTCTCGTAATACTTGGTTTTACTTTTTGAAATAAAATGATCAAGTGTTTTTAAAGTTCAAGGAATTCAAAGCCTTGGTAGAGAATCTTTCAGAAAGAAAGATCAAGACACTCAAGTTAGATAATGGAGGAGAGATACTTCAAATGAATTGGGAATTTTTTTCAAATATCATGAGATTAAGAGGGAACTTACCACTCCCTATAATCCACAACAAACAGGTGTTGGTGAAAGGAAGAACTGAACCATTATGGAAGCAACGAAGACTATGATCCATGATCAAGATCTTCCTATGCATTTATGGGTAGAAGAAGGAAGTAAAACAATATATGTCCAAACATAATATCCCATAGTGCACTTGGGTTCAAAACCCCTTAAGATATCTTCATAGGAAAGAAACGAGAAGTAAGTCACCTCAAGATATTTGCTTGTCTAGTGTTTGTTCATATTCCGAAAGAGAAATGAACCAAGTTGGATCCTTCCCAAAAGAAAGGAATATTTGTTGGATACCTCTGAGGTATCCAATGCTTTTAGAATTTATATATCGGGTTACCACCATATGGACGTTATCAAGGATGTAACCTTTGATGAATATGCAACTCTCAGGAAATCAAGAAAGTGCTAACTTGAAGAAACATATGAAGAAGTTGTAGCTCCTAGAGCTGCAGAACCGATGAAAGAAGTTGCACCTTCTCTTGATGATGAGATTTCAGAATAACATAATATATTGGAGCCCCAATAATCTCCCCACATTAATATATCCCACAAAAGAAATCCAACTTGGGATCGTGATATTATTCAATAAGTATAAAGGTATGGTGCTCCAGAAGGCTTCTCGAGACAAATCAAGAAGCCAAAACAATTTTCTAGTTATGTGGATTTGATGTGTGATCTTGTAGACAAAGAACCTACTTGTTTTGAAACAACTACTCAAAAGAGAGAATGGGTAGAATCCATGACGAAAGAATACCAATCCACAATGAAGAATGATGTGTGGGAAGTAGTTTCCAAACTAGAAGGAAAAATTGTGATATCTTCCAAATGGATATACAAGATAAAACATGCAGCCGATGAAAGTATTGAGAAATACAAGCCATATTTGTGGCTTGTGGATTCTCTCAAAAGGAAGGAACCAATTATGAAGAGACATTTGCTCTTGTAGCAAGGTACACTTCTATTAGAACCATCATAGCACTTGCATCCAAGACACAATGGAAGTTACACCAGATGGATGTGAAAACAACCTTTCTAAATGGTGTTATTTAAGAAGAAGTGTACATAGAACAACCACAAGGATTTAAAGTCGAAGACAAAAAGACACATGTATGTAAGATGAAGAAGGCTTTGTAGGGGTTGAAGCAAGACCCAAGAGCTTGGTATGGAAGAATCGACAGTTTGGGATTTCCAAAAGTAAGGATGATCCTAACATTTACTTCAAGGTTATGGATGGTGAACCTGTCATATTATTGTTGCATGTCGATGATTTATTCCAGACATGTAATGAGAAGAAAACCTCAAAGTGTAATAAGAAGCTCATTGTAGAATTTGAGATGAAAGATCTTGGATTGGTGCATTATTTTTTAGATCTTGAAAGATAGCAGAGCCCAAAATAAATCTTCCTTAACTAAGGGAAGTATGTAGTAGAAATCATGAAAAGGTTTGATATGTTGGAATATAAATCCATGGCCACATCCATGGATACAAATTTGAAGTTGTTGGTTGATACTTTATCAAATTTAGTGGATGTGACACTACATATATATGATTGGTTCATTGATGTATGTGATGAATACATGACCAAATATATGCTTTGTTGTGAACACCTTGATTCAGTATTCAGTTGAGCCCATACATGTTCACCTAGTAGCTGTAAAGAATGTGATAAGGTACCTTAAATCTACAGTAGATTATGGTATGATATATACTAGAGATCATGACTTCAGACTGCACAGTTATACATATTCATATTGGGAAGGAAGTGTCTCAGATAGAAAGAGCACTTCAGGTGGATGTTTAAGCCTAGGATCATCCATGATCACATGGCTAAGTAGGAAGCAATCCAATGTTGCTCTCAGCACTGAAGAAGCGAAATATGGCTTCAAAATTTGTAATCAGGTCTATTCGATTTGGATATGGGTGCCATTGTGATTCTATTTGATAACCAAAGCTACATGAAGATGACAAAGAACCCCATTTTCCATGATAATATGAAGCACATATAAATCCGACATTTCTACATTTGTGACATGGTGCATAAGGGAGCTATAAAGCTCCAATATGTGAGCACATATAAGCAGGTTGCAGATGTGTTGACTAAGCCTTTGTCTCAAGTGAAGTTTGAACACTTCCGAGATAAGATAGGCATTGTCTGTAAGGAATTCCCTTGAAACTTGGAGTAGTATTGATGATACTATGGTATCCCGATCACATAAGGTAGCTCAATTTGGATTGATCATCCTTAGGATTTATTCCATAATTTTGAAAGGAAGGGTCATATTAAAGGTTGATCTTGAGAATTGATCACGTAATTATAAAAGGAAGGATTGTCTAATATGTTGGTTGATGGAATTTATCTCGTAATTTCGAAAGGAAGGATCGTCTAGGATGTTGGTTGGTAGACTTGATCCCGTAATTCTGAAAGGGAGGATCGTATAAAATGTTGGCTAGTGATCCCACAATTTTGAAAGGAAGGATCATCCATGTGAGACTTGATCCTGTAATTCTGAAAGGAAGGTTCGTCTTGTGTATATATGTGTCAGCTATGATAAGTATTGGTGGCTTTGTAAAGACTTGATCTTGTAATCCCAAAAGGAAGGATCATCAGAGTACCACATATGTGTTGTCCATGATCCTGTAATTCCGAAAGGAAATGATCACTCAAGTTGTCCACGATCCCGTAATTCCAAAAGGAAGGATCTTGTTGGTTGTTGATACACTTGCCTCGTTTTGTTTCCATAGATGATGTTTCTCCAGCCTTGAGTTGTTGAAGACGATGTTGTTATACCTGTCACATGCTGTTGTTGATGTTACTCCAGATTTATGCTTATGAGCCAGACTCGTGCTATCGATGTTGATGTTATTCTAGGTTTATGCTGATGAGGCAACCTCATGTTGTCATTTTTTTATGCTGTTCCAACTTTATGCTGATGAGCCAATCTCATGCTGTCGTTGTTGTTGATGTATCGGTTTTTAGATTGAAGATGTTGATATTAATACTTCAACTCTATACTAAAGATGACGACGATGTTCCAACAGTTACATGCTGCAAATGATTATGCTCTAGCTCCATGATGCATATGATGATGTTCCAGTTCCATGTTGTAGATGATGATGCTCTAGCTCCATGTTGCTATTGATGATGCTCTAGTTCTGTGTTGCAGATGGTGATGCTCCAACTTTGTGCCGCAAATGATGTACCATACAATGTTCTAAAAGATTTTGTGGATAATGCCTCCTCCCTCTTTCTGATGATGTTGTGTAGAGCCACACCAGTTGTTGTTGTTGTCAGTAGAATACCCTTCTTGTTAAGGGGGAGTTTTGAAATAATGTAACTTCAAATAACATTCTGCTTTTAATTTACATTATTATTATTATTCCTCCTTTGGGATATGCCATTAATGTAAAAGGTCATGTAAAATTCATGAGGTAAATCCTCCATTGTAAGTCGGGTCAATAGTACCTAGGAAAGATTAATATAAATATTATTTTGAGTTTTCCTAGGTAGGTTGGCCCTGTCAGTTTGATAAGTTGGACCAGTTAGGTTAAAAGGTTAGTAAAGTGATTAGTATAAATAGGGAGGTGCCATCCCTCCTTTGTACACACTTACACACTCATGTATTATGCAAGAGAGAGAAAGAGGAAGGACAAAGAAGGATGAGAAGTGTCTTTGGTGTTTTGGATCTTATGCTAGGGTCAGGTCTCCCGCTCTTATGAGACCTTGTTCTTTGGGCATTACATTCTGGTAATCTATATTGAGGAAGTTTCGTTGGGTTTTTCCCTTTTGGGTTTCCCCGAATAAATTGTTGTGTACCTTGTGATTGTGTTTCTTCCAGAGATCCTCTTTATGTTGTTATTGTGAAAATGCATTAAATGCTCATGAATTTAGGAATTAAGATATAGCATCATATAAAACTTAACACACTTAATACTATCCATGACTTCCTCTAATTTTGCAAACTGGTTGTACTTCATGAGTAATCTCTGATGCTGATCATAATTACATGTTTGATCTTGTCTATCCACTTATAATTCATCATTGAATTCTCTTCTAATCTTGGAACTATCTCCTTGAAAGTATCATTGGTATTTTCATGCCTCTTTGCATCTCACAAGGTATCACGAAGATACAATGGCCTCTTCTTGATCATGCATCATCTTTCGATAGATCCATTGGTTATGTTGGCTTTATTGTCTTATCTTGATAATCAGAAGGATGATCACAATACTAGAGGGACACTCATCCTTCAGAGCCTCCTTCTCATCCCTATCTAACTTCATGTGAGACCTTCAAGGTCTCTTGAAGTTTATGATCTTTGTCTTCTTCTTCCTTGAATATGGGTGTATGTTGGACAACCAAAGATCCACTTCAGTGAATGCTACCTCAGGAGTTTTGTCCCACAATATCTAGTGAGGACACTTGATCTTATCATAACTGTCGTACTGGATGCATACTTCGATAAGAACATGGGTAGATCTTAACTATGGATCTTCATTTCCATAATCTTGACCTATTCTGCAATAAATGACATAAATGTCCATAAGGGTTAACCAACACTAATTTAAATAATTATGATATTAATCAATAAAATAATAGTTCAATTTGAATAAATAACACTTATTGCACAAAACATTAAATACTTTTATTTTCTTGTTTTGTTGACTCCCTCTTAATCTCCACCTCCTTGCAAAAATCATTGAAATACTCAAACACTATTATGAACTCTTAGAACTTGCTGAAGTTTTCATATGAGGTCTTCATTTCTTCTAGAGAGAATCATACATCATGCAATAAGACATCCAAGGATGCCACTATCATCGGTCTACATGTATATGAATTTACGACATCCAATATCCCCTTTAGACCTATTATCACTGGATGAAAGAATTCCTTTTGTATTCTTGTCAAGTATACATATTCATCAAAACACCTTCATGTTGAAGCTCTAGATTACTTAGAAGTACTATTTCCAAAGTTTATCTGTAGCCTTAAAATCATCTAACGTGTCTTCTATTCTGAGACTTGTCACCATCTTGACATAATTCTGAAATCTGAACCAGAAACCTTAATCCCAGTAAAAATTAGATCAAAATCAAAATTTGACAAAGCTGAAATTTGGCTCCACATAAAGATGCACCCTAGTTTTTTGTGTAAATATTTTTAAAAATTGTTATACCAAAACACAGGGATCTATGAAAGAATAACAAGAACAATATAAAAAAAGGGAACACAAAGATTTATCCTGGGAAACCCTCATGGGGAAGAAAACTCGAAAAAAATTTCCTCTATATAGACTTCAACCAAGTACAGTGTAAGACCCAATAACAATAGTAGATTACTTCCTCTCCTCCATATTGTTGTAAAGGAAAGTATCCTATGGCTAGGGTTTAATAGGCCATCAATGTACCGAGGTTGAAAGGTGGATGCAAATGGTTCTACAAGTATATATAAGCAAGTTTCAGATATTAGAATGGTTCATACCTTGGACAAACAAAGGTTGATCCAAGCAGCCCTTCAATCCTCTTCTTGCTCCTCTTGCTCCTCTTGCTCCAAGAGACCTGCAAAATGAATTATACCTTCCTCAAACCAATATGACCTCATATAAAGCAATGATAATCAAATAAACATGAAATAATAATCTGATTAACATCATAATATGATCATAAATAGAGATTCAATCACACATTGAACAATGATTTGGGAAGAAGAAGGACATCACATCTTTATTAATCTTGAAAACAAGTACAAATATACCTTCTCTTCAATTTCGGCACCTCACGAAACCTTGATCTGGTTCTACTGCTTCTCTTCTCCAAGGAACTCAGCCTCCAAGCTCTGCAACATAAGGAGAATGCTTCTAGGGCAAAGGTGTGGGCAAAGAGAGTCCCAATTCCTCCAACATAATGATGTAAAGATTCCAAGTCTCCTCTCATGGACCTCCCTACCTCTATTTAAATGTTTAATGAAGAGTTAGGGTCGAAAAAAAAGTAGTTACAACTGAAGGAGTCAGTTGCATAACTACCCAAACTACCCAAACTACCCAAACTACCCAAATTTCAAAATTCGTATTTTTTTGACATTTTAAGAGGCGTACGCGAGTTGTAGAAACATCAGTCACGTACACGAGGAGTACACGTGGGTTGCAATGTAGAAAGTTGCGTATTTAAGGTGTATGTGACTATTATATATAGCAACTCACGTACGTATGCGGGTTTTCCTTAAGGAAAGTTGTGTACACATGACAAACTCATTTTTAGGGTATTTCTGGGCATTTCAGGCTTTGATGTCTTTTGGAAAGTTTTAGCTAACAGAAATACCTTTCCAACGGCGTAGAGATGAGGTCAAATAGAGTTACAAAACTCAAGATATGGGTCCTCCAAGTTAGGTGTTTTTTTCAGTGACTTTCATGAAGTGTTGTCATGGAAGTGTTGACATGCGACGAAAACATAGGAAAGTGGTCACAGGCAGAGATGTGTCATTTTGAGCTATAATAGATGCCCCCTAATGTGTGAGGTTATAGGGGAAGATGATAGATGAAATACATTATAAAGGAAACAACTGAGTATGGAGAGAGTAGAGAATCCAAGATCAAAAGGCTCGAACAAAGGTACCTGAAAGAGAGATAAATGTCAGAAAAAACTAATCTCTGGGACATACAAGTCCATATACAAAACATCGCCATAAAGATATAGGTGGATCCAACATATGTATAATTGATGAAACTATCATGGTTGCTCAATATGCAAAAAGGTGCCATATCAAATCTAAAGGATTCATGACCACAAATGAACAAGGTGGATCCATACTCAACAATCGATCATAGCCACAAAAATACAAGGTGGATCTATGTCTCAACAAAATGTCATATAAAATGTAACAAGGTCTTGCGTAGCTTGGGCAATAGCGAAATGACGATGCTACTATCAGCCCAAGGTCTTCAATCCAAACCACCCAAAAGGTACTAAGCTGAACCATGTGAATAAAGGACTTGAAGTCGAACATGGAGGAAACTGTTTGATTACCGGTCAATAATGAGAACAGTTAACAAATGCGAGGGAAACCACCATTAATGAAAATGGTCCCCAAGGTACCAAGTACATTCTAACAAGTGTGATTACAAGGACTTGAAGTCGAACACTTGAAGAATCCATTGAGTAGGAGACATTAAGGTATTCCCACTACCCAATAGCGAGGGAAATTGCCATTGATGACAACAATCCCCAAGGTAATATCATAAACTCTAAATCTCATTCCTATAGCAAGAGGTGTTGCAGTCGATAGGAAGAGATCCGTTGGAAGGAAGGCATTAAGGCATCCTTCATCATCCAACACGAGGTAAGTCAAAGACTGATTGGATATGGAATTGGTACTAAATTTCAGGACAAGAAACGCTGAAGACATGATGTAATGAACTAATACTAGGGAATGGCCGACACAAAAGGTCAAGGCAACTGCAGAATGACCAACAAAGGTTTAATCCTTGAACAGTGAGCATGACACAAAAGTGACATAGGCAACTTTTGACATGAAAGGACCAACGACACAAATCTACAATGTAGGAGACATTGACAGATTCCCCATATAATTGGAAAAGAGACCAACTGGAGGAGTAGGAAACTCTGAATCAGGATAAGGTCAAAATACTAGGACCCAACTGTTGATAGTCTCAAAACCGGTGCTTTTTTCAAGGAAACAAGACTTGCTGCCATGATGTAAAAAACATGTGAATGAACTTCCCTTCCCCTCTTTCTTGTAAAGGTTTAACGAGTCCAAGAAAGCAAACTCAGGACCATCTTCATTTTTGGCAAGCTCGAAGAAAAGAAAGAAGAATGCTTGATAAAACACTGTGTTGCTACCGCAACGGTTCTCCCCGAATTTATTTTACTTAAATTTCTAGGCCCCTCCTCATTATTTTTGTATGGCTTGATCGTTGAATTTTTGAGCTCCTTGAGCGTGTTTTCTTTCGCTTCTCTGAAGGTGGATGTCAGTAGTCTATGTGTGCTTTGTTCATCTTTGGTTTGAGTCATGAATATGTGGTCTAAGAGAAGTAAATTCGTTGTTCTTCGACGCATCCTGTGTGAAGAAAAACGATGTTGGTTACGGCCGATCCTTAGCACTGCTCAAATACTTGAGTTTCCCTGTAAGCGAGCCTCTTTTACTGCTGGATCGGGGGCTGCAAAGTTTCAACCCTTCCATCATTGCGGCTCCGAGACTTTTCTTTCGTCCGATCTCCTAAACCGTCCGATGCCCGATGTATGTTAACTATAAATCATGGTTCCGTAGCTTCTGCTTGCCCGCCGTTGCGGCCGGGAGGAGATAGTCAGTTTTCGATCTGAGTCTCTTCCGACGTCTGACTTAGTTGCCCGTCCATTCCGCGTGTCCTCTAGCTTTCCTCCTCCGCCGTTGCGGCTGCTAAAGTCTTCCAGCTTCCGAAGCTAAAACCTTCCGGCATCCGACTTATGACACCTTCCGCCCGCGTTCGCTTGGCTGCAACTTGAACTTCACCCGACCTTGCGGCTGGCTGTTTCCCCGGGTTCCCGAGCTCGCTTCTCTCTGACTGCCGATTTGTTTTTTCCGTCGGCGACCATAGAATATTGCCAGGCCCGCATGTGGTTCGCTAGGTCATTTCCTCATGGATTGGTTAATTGATGATATCGGTTATTTAAGTCGTGCTCTTAATTTGAACACAGGCAGTTACCAGGCGACCGATCAATCTGCCGCGACGGGAAGAAAGACTAACCCATTTGGGCAGAGGTATGACCGAAAAGAAGCAGATGGAGGGCGAAGTCCGGAGCTGTAAAGACATGATCCGAGTAACGGATCAGTTACCAAGTTGTCATGATCACATGATGACAAAAGATCAGAATGTGAAGAGTTTGAGAAACCGAACGGCCATGTGTTTGGGAAACAAAACGCTATGTAATTATAGTTTAAATAGAGGGACGAGGCATGGAGAAAGGGCTTTTTCCCCTGGAAAACTTTGTATTTGTTTACTTGTAAGATGAACTACTTCGTTTTGCATAGGAACTGCAATTTTTGCCTGTCTGAGAGAGTAAAAAGCGAAATGTATCAATGCAAACTCAATGAATAATGTTGAAGAGGAACTATTTTGTTTTCAGCCGTGTTTCATTTACTGTAAGAGTATTCGATATTCTGAACTTATGTTCTTGCTAAATGTTCTTCAGTAATTTCTGGATATGTTTCGCTGTGGGTAATAGATGTTGTTATAAAATGATCGGTTATCTGGTTATTTGAATATTTGTAAGGGTTCACGTGCTGTAGAAGAACTAACAGCTACCTGTGATTCTTCTTTATGTATGTGAAAATGTATTGCTCACATAAAATGATAACCTTGCTCCCTTGGGATAGAGTAGATAGTTAGCTTATTTCTTTTATATCTGGTTTGGTTGCTCGCGAGCGCAAGACGAGAGGTAAGAACCTGCGCATCACTTTGTGATCGCTCCCTGCAGCTTGATCACCCTGCATTTAGTTAGGAACTTGCATATCATTTCTTTAAGTCAAAATACAAAAACTCGGTGGGCCGGGCCGCAACCGGTAAATCCTTAGTTTTGTTCCTTGACCTACGGTAGCCGGACCGCATACCGGACGGATTCCCTATTTCAAACAATCAATGGGCTAGTTGGGAATGTTGATTGGGGAGAATCCCTTACTGTTGTCGCCTATGAATTTGCAGGCCTCAACAGTTTTGGCGCTAGAAGGAGGGCCGCTAGTGCATGGCTGGCCGAGGAAACCTGTTTTCTCGAGATTATTCCGCTGGTTACAGTTCTGAAAGTAGTGGACCACGTATTTCAATTCTGGAAGAAGAAAATAGAGAGCATCTATATCCTGTTCGTAATGAAATCATTAATGATCTGAGAAGACATACCCGTGCTTATGTAAAGAAGATTGGAGGGTTGCCTATTATCCACGAATTGCCCAGAAGAGAGTACAAGAAGAAAGACCGTCCTCTAATTGAAGATTCAGTGTTGGTTGGAGACTGGGAAGAACTTGTGGAAACTGCCATACAGGAGGTTGAATTTCCTTTGAACCATGTAGGTCCAGACACTCCTTACAATTCTCCTGTTCACACCCCGGTTGGTTCACATCCTCACTCTCCGCCTCAACTCATGGCCGGCATTAACACCAATCAACCCCCACCTAATCCTCCACCACCTGCATGGAAAGCCAGATCACCTCTAAACCTGACCCCGCCTTTGCATGACCTACCTCAAGCCTTTGAGAAGCTACTGCCCAAATTTGATCCAAATGAGAAAATCCTAGTGGATGACCACCTACAGAGTTTCTACTTGGCAATAGAAGGTCTGAGGGCTGAGAACACGAAGATGTAGTGTGTAGACTGTTGCCGCACACCCTCAAAGGAGCTGCGGCCTCGTGGTATTTTGGATTTCCCGCTAACTCTATCCCAGACTGGGATACCTTCGAGAGAATGTTCAGGAGTAAGTACGCAGTCCAAAAGACTCACGCTGCCCTCATGAAAGGACTGTGTGCATTAAAGAAAGAAAAAAAGGAAAAAGTGCACAGCTTCACACAAAGGTTTGCAGCATATCTTAAAAATTTCTCTGAAATAGATAAGCCTTCAGAAAAGGTACTAATCGAATACTATACTTCAGCTTTGGGTCCTGATTTAGCCATGTTTGCAAAAGGTAGGGCCAAGCCTACCTTAACAGAGACCTATGAAGAGGCAGAAGTGGTGGAAGCAAAAAGAGAAAGTGTGGAGGACTATCCAGAACAAGCAGGAGAGAAAGTTGCGGGAAGGAAAAACTTATTGTTCACTAAGCCTAAAGAAGAAAAGACACCAGACTATGAAAGCATGGCTAAAATGATGCAAAAGCTGTCCAATAAGATCATAGACTTAGAAAAGGAAAAAGAAGCACAAAAGTTCTTCAGGCCATATTATAAAAAAAGGGAGGATGGCAATCAGACCCAACCTCCTCCTCAAAAAACTGCCTCCATGAACTTGACAGAGATAGGGATGGAAAATTTCTGTACTTTTGATGAACAGCCTCATTCTGAAAAGAACTGTCCACAATGGATTAATTCAATGACATTGGTCATGAATCAGATGTTGGATTCAAGATTAACGGAGGAAGATGAAGATGAAAAGAACAAAAATGCTGCTTCCACTTCTACAAAAGGGCAGGAGGACGAGACCATGGCATTGTGGAATTCTGTCTCCTTACTTGATGCAGAGGAGGAAAATACCCAGGGATGAAAAGCTATCAGGGAGGCTAACGTAACAACTAGGAGCAAAGGGTCGGTTAGTGATGACAGTCTTCTGCTCCCAAAGATTCAAAGGCTGCAAAGAAATATAAAAAAGAAATTTCAAGACGAATGATTGGCTGATCAGATTCTGGAATTTACCATTACCAGCCAGGATCCGAAGCAAAACAGAATGCTGCCTAAGCCAAACGATGAGAATGTGAGTGCTGATAAATCTCAGTCCACTAGACAACTAATCGAATATGACATTGTCGAAGATCTAAAGAAGATAAAGGCAAATGTCCCGCTGTTTGAAATGTGCAAAGTACCTCAACAGAAAGAAAAGTTATTGAAGGCACTTGAAACATCAGAAGAAAAGCTGCCCACCGACAATCAGCCTCGGGACGAAGAAGAGATTGGAGAAGCTAGCATCGGAGGTAAGTCTAAAACCAAGCATCCACCTTTCCTCCTGACATTTGAAATTTTCAATCATAACGTGCACAATTGCCTAGTGGAATCAGGGGCGTCAATTAATGTCATGCCCATATCAGTATGTAAGAAAATAAATGGACAGCCTAAGCCATCCACATGGAGGGTGGTGCAATTAGATAGGACGGACGTTAAGGTAATTGGTGAAATGGAAGATGTCTTGATCCGTCTGGCATCTAATGATAAAGTATGCCAGATTATTAACATCGTAGTGGCTGACATACCAGATGCTTACGGTCTGGTCCTGAGCAGAGACTGGTCAGCCAAATTAAATGGGTATTTCGCCACAGACTGGTCACATCTTTGGTTGCCGCACAAAGGGAGTCCTAATTAGATCAAGGTTTTAAGAGAACCTCACATGATGTACAATGTCACTCAATTAGATGAGAAGAATATACCAGTCGAACCTGTATTGGGAAACTACTTTCTCGAGCTGGAACCAGGGAATTATCAAGCGGAAGAGGCCAGCAACACATCTGACACCCAGCCTGATCTCCTTCGTTTTTCTTAGGTTGACGAGTTTGACTGTAAAATAGTAGATTTAGCAGTAGGAGTAGATTCTGTTTCAGTGGATAATGTGTTTTGGACTTTGTTTTTTGATGGCTCGAAAATGTTAGAAGGGTCAGGGGCCGGCTGCGTCCTCATTGATCCACAAAAAAAAAGCACTTCCTATCCTGTAGATTAGAGTTCGAATGTACTAACAATACGGCTGAATATGAAGCACTGCTGCAGGGAATCAAGAAATCAATCGAGCTACAGGTTAGTAATTTAAAAGTTTTTGGGGATTCGGAAATACTTGTAAAGCAAATAAGAAATCAAATACATGGTGTTTCCCCTCATTTGAAAGCTTACCAAAATGAGGTATGGGAGTTGCTTAGATGTTTTCATGCATTTAACATTATTTCAATCCCTAGAATAAAAAATGCAGCCGCTGATCTTCTAGCTACATCAGCCGCCAGGTTGGTTCCCACTAATAACAAATGTTCTATTGAACTGCTTTTCAGGCCATCGGTTCCTGACATGATCACCAACTTGCGAGTATTTGATGATGATCAGCAAATAATTGAATGCTTGACAAACGAGGAGGTTTTTAAAGGAGCCATTATCGACGATGAGGAACATCAGGCTGAAATGAAATATGGCAATTTCATTCCCAAAGGGGTCAGGACGTTAGAGAAGATGTTTGACCTGAACGAGAAATTTAGAAGGCCCGCCAATGTGAAGACGCACAGCTCAACTCTACAGTTCGAGCTAATAAATTTAGGGACTGAAACGGAGCCTAAGTTCGTGAACCTCGGCAAGTGCTGTTCACCAGCGGAAAGAGACAAGTTCCTCAGTTTGTTTAAGCAGTACAAAGATGTTTTTGCATGGACGTATGCAGATTTCAAAACCTATGATACTAATATCATTAGACATATAATTCCTATTAAAGCAGGCGTCAAGCCATATCAGCAGCCGCTGAGGAAGATGCACCCAAAGCTGGAACCACTAATCCAGAGCGAAGTGAAGAAATTGTTAGATGCTAAGATTATTTTTAAAGTTCGGCATTCAGAATGGGTTTCAAATTTGGTGCCGGTAAGAAAAAAGTCGAGAGAAATCAGACTGTGCGTGGACTTCAAAAACTTAAACCGCGCATCAAACAAAGACAATTATCCGGTGCCTCCCATGGAGCAACTTCTACAGATGGTTGCTGGCTCTGAATTGTTTTCATTGTTAGACGGATTCTCTGGCTACAACCAAGTGTTATTAGCTGAGGAAGATGGATTGAAAACAACATTCAGAACTAAATGGGGAACTTTCGCATATAGAAGAATGCCCTTTGGCCTAATTAATGCTAACGCGACATTTCAGAGAGCTATGAACATAGCTTTCCGAGGACTGATTGGGCGAAGTGTGGTGGTCTACCTTGATGACATAACAATATTTTCAAAGAAAAGAGGGGAGCACACGTTCCACCTAAAGCAAATTTTCGAGCGCTATCGGAAGTATGGCATTTCCCTAAATCCTAAGAAGTGCGTATTTGCGGTCACAGAAGGCAAGTTACTGGGACATATAGTGTCAAAAAGAGGCATATCTATAGACCCAGAAAGAATTAAAGCCATTGAACAAATTCCCATGCCCCATAATAAAAAAGGAATGCAATCCTTCATGGGAACGATAAACTTCGTACGTAGATTTGTGCCTGATTTTGCCCAGACTGTTAAACCATTACAGCAGATGGTCAAGCAAAATGCTCAGTTTAAGTGGACTGAGAATGAAAAGAATGCTTTCAGTAAAATCAAGACTGCTGTCGCACATGCGCCTTCCCTGAAAAGTCCAGACTTTGACAAGGACTTTATTATGTATACATTTGCGTCCGATGATTCATTAGCAGCTGTACTGACGCAAAAGGAAGAAGGGGGTGATGAATTCCCAATCTCTTTTATGAGCACTGGGCTAGAAGGAGCTGAAATTAACTACCCATCCATTGATAAGCAGGCATACGCAGTATTTAAGGCAGTAAAGCAATTCAGGCCTTATATACTAAAAAATCGTACCAAGGTAATAGTCTCGTACCCAGCTGTAAGATCCCTTCTCATTCAAAAAGAATTAGGAGAAAGAAGGGGCAACTGGGTAACAGCGCTTCAAGAATACTATCTTGAATTTAAGCCAGCTACTTTAGTAAAAGGTCAAGGTTTATGCAAACTGATGACTGGGAGCAGAAACAACGAAGAACAAGCATGGGAAGATGAAGCCGAATTGCAGGTGATGGATGTATGTCCTTTGTTCACAGCTCCTAAGTCTTGGTACAAAGACCTGGTACATTACTTGCAGTCAGGACTATTGCCAAAACATTGGAGTTCCAAACAAAGGAGAGCGCTGCGTTTGAAATCAGCTTCCTACCAAATCGTAGAGGGCGTATTGTTCAGAAAAAACTATGATGGAGTCCTCCTGAGATGCTTGGAGAAAGAAGATGCTGAGAAGGTGATGTCTGAGTTGCACGATGGCCCAGCTGGGGGACATTATTCAGGGGACACTACAGCCCACAAGGTTCTCAGAGCCGGTTACTACTGGACAACACTCTTTAGGGATGCACACGCACACGTTAGAAAATGTGATACTTGCCAAATATGTGGTGGAAGACAACCTAGAGCAGCAGCACCTCTAAAGCCAACAATGATCACAGAGCCTTTCAAACAATGGGGAATAGACGTCATTGGAGAAATAAAGCCAAATTATTCCCTGCTGCACAAGTATATTCTAACTGCAACTGATTATTTCACTCGCTGCGTCGACGCTATCCCATTGCGCAAGATAAACGAGGATGAAGTCATCAGCTTCTTACAAGATCATATCATGACCAGGTTTGGAGTTCCAGTTTCGCTAGTTTTTGATAATGCTAAATACTTTTCATCCATTAAATTGACTGCTTTTGCTCATGAGAAAGGAATAAAATTACATTATTCTGCTAACTACTATCCACAAGGGAATAGCCTGGCTGAATCCTCCAATAAAAACCTCATTAGAATCCTGAAGAAGACTGTCATAGAAAACCAGCAAAGTTGGCACTCAGCCTTACCCAACGCCCTGTGGGCTGACAGAGTCACTCCCAAGTCTGCCGTAGAAGTGTCACCCTATACCCTCGTGTACGGAAAGGAAGCCATCCTGCCTCCCAATATTCTGCTACCTTCTTCCATACTAGCTCAAGAGTCTAGGGGGTCGGATGATGAGGTTCTGCAAATAAGAATATATAATCTCCTAAAAGCAGAAGAAACCAGATCCAAATCTAGAGAACGCTTCAGACAACAGCAGGAGGTAGTCAAAAGATGGTTTGACAAACATAAAGTTGGGAAAAAGGACTTTGAAGTAAGAGACTTGGTCCTCAAGTGGGACCACCCCCATGATGAAAAAGGAAAGCATACCAAATTCTAGCAGTTATGGGTGGGCCCCTTTCAAATTGTAGCCAAACTTGGCCCTGCTACTTATAAGTTGTAAGATTTACAGGGATGGGAAGAGAACTTGCCAGTAAATGGTTTGGCTCTCAAGCCTTACTTTTCTTGAAGTTTTTTCTTTGATAGTTTCTTCCTTGTATATAAATAAGCTGTGTAGTTGTTTTCAAGCCACGCTTTCTTTTAATTTAATTCTTAGTCTTGATTTTCAATAAGGGAACAAACTTGTGGTTGCTTGGAGGATACTAAGGTCTTTTGGGAATAGAAAATATGTTGAGTATCAGCCTGTGTATTGCTTAAAGAATCCTTCCAGCCTAACGGTTTTCTCGACTAAAATATGGTGTGCATTGAAGTCCTGCTTAACCCCTGTGAATTAAACCGGATTCAGAGAGTCTGGAGTACTATGTCGGGGCCCCATCCACGTCACATTTAAAATGTTCTAAGGAGCGACAGTAAAGGACCCATGAGAGGAAGCAAGGTGAACAACGTATTAAATATAAATGATCCCATGCCAAGAAACAAATGCCAAAAGGCAGCTAAAGAGTCAAACTTCTAAGTACCATAAATCAAAGCAAGTGCTAAAGCATAAGCACTAAATTGCCAAAAGATCCTCTCTGTCCGTGAGCTGGGACTTAAAATGCACCACTCACACAAAAGGGCACTATGGGATAGAGGATCCTGAATTAAAATTTAGTAAGAAAGGCGCACATAAGGACTCAGATGAAAGGACAAAAGTCCAAAGGCACAAAAGTGTTAAAATGGCATGGGAATGAGGAACAAACGAATACTGCTATTTGCTATGTGCTGCAACCCTGTGGTGTCCACACTGTTAGCTACCTGAAAATAGAGGTAATAATGAAACTCATACTCTGACCTTGGCATAGTTATTTGGACTTGAGGGTCTCGGTTTTCCTTTTCCCCAAAGGACTGGCATCAATGATTAAGGTACACACTTCGGTGATATGAGAAATCTAGATAGCTGGAAGAATTCGATGGATGCATTTGTTGCGGAACAGTCTGCTACTCAAAGACAATAATCACCCAGAGATCTAGGTTCCCCAGGTAATCACCAGTTGTTGCTACGGCAACGGTTCTCCTCGAATTTATTTTACTTAAATTTCTAGGCCCCTCATTATTTTTGTATGGCTTGATCATTGAATTTTTGAGCTCCTTGAGCGTGTTTTCTTTCGCTTCTCTGAAGGTGGATGTCAGTAATCTATGTGTGCTTTGTTCATCTTTGGTTTGAGTCGTGAATATGTGGTCTAAGAGAAGTAAATTCGCTGTTCTTCGGCGCATCCTGTGTGAAGAAAAATGACGTTGGTTACGGCCGATCCTTAGCACTGCTCAAATACTTGAGTTTCCCTGTAAGCGAGCCTCTTTTACTGCTGGATCGGGGGCTGCGAAGTTTCAACCCTTCCGTCGTTGCGGCTCCGAGACTTTTCTTTCGTCCGATCTCCTAAACCGTCCGACGCCCGATGTATGTTAACTATAAATCGCGGTTCCGTAGCTTCTGCTTGCCCGCCGTTGCGGCCGGGAGGAGATAGTCAGTTTTCGATCCGAGTCTCTTCCGACGTCCGACTTAGTTTCCCGTCCATTCCGCATGTCCTCTGGCTTTCCTCCTCCGCCGTTGCAGCTGCTAAAGTCTTCCGGCTTCCGAAGCTAAAACCTTCCGGCATTCGACTTATGACACCTTCCGCCCGCGTTCGCTTGGCTGCAACTTGAAATTCACCCGACCTTTTGGCTGGCTGTTTCCCCGGGTTCCCGAGCTTGCTTCTCTCTGACTGTCGATTTGTTTTTTCCGCCGGCGACCATAGAATATTGCCAGGCCCGCATGTGGTTCGCTAGGTCATTTCCTTGTGGATTGGTTAATTGATTATATTGGTTATTTAAGTCGTGCTCTTAATTTGAATACAGGAAGTTACCAGGCGACCGGTCAATCTGCCGCGATGGGAAGAAAGACTAACCCATTTGGGCAGAGGTATGAGCGAAAAGAAGCAGATGGAGGGCAAATTCCGGAGCTGTAAAGACATGATCCTAGTAACGGATCAGTTACCAAGTTGTCATGATCACATGATGACAAAAGATCAGAATGTGAAGAGTTTGAGAAACCGAAAGGCCATGCGTTTGGGAAACAAAACGCTCCGTAATTATAGTTTAAATAGAGGGACGAGGCACGGAGAAAGGTCTTTTTCCCCTGGAAAACTTTGTATTTGTTTACTTGTAAGATGAACTACTTCATTTTGCATAGGAACTGCAATTTTTGCCTGTTGGAGAGAGTAAAAAGCGAAATGTATCAATGCAAACTCAATGAATAATGTTGAAGAGGAACTATTTCGTTTTCAGCTGTGTTTCATTTACTGTAAGAGTATTCGATATTCTGAACTTATGTTCTTGCTAAATGTTCTTCAGTAATTTCTGGATATGTTTCGCTGTGGGTAATAGATGTTGTTATAAAATGATCGGCTATCTGGTTATTTGAATATTTGTAAGGGTTCATGTGTTGTAGAAGAACTAACAGCTACCTATGATTCTTCTTTATGTATGTGAAAATGTATTGCTCACATAAAATGATAACCTTGCTCCCTAGGGATAGAGTAGATAGTTAGCTTATTTCTTTTGTATCTGGTTTGGTTGCTCGTGAGCGCAAGACGAGAGGTAAGAACCTGCGCATCACTTTGTGATCGCTCCCTGCAGCTTGATCACCCTGCATTTAGTTAGGCACTTGCATATCATTTCTTTACGTCAAAATACAAAAACTCGGTGGGCCGGGCCGCAACCGGTAAAGCCTTAGTTTTGTTCCTTGACCTACGGTAGCCGGACCGCATACCGGACGGATTCCCTATTTCAAACAGTCAACGGGCTAGTTGGGAACGTTGATTGGGGAGAATCCCTTACTGTTGCTGCCTGTGAATTTGCAGGCCTGAACACACTGATTCGTGGATTTACGAGCCCAAACTAGTACATGCTTGATGGTGTTTTCATAGTTTAAAGAGTCTGAAAACTCCAAAGAAGACTCCAGGGGGGTGCTTTTTCGTCTAATTTAGTCTCCTGAGGCCGAAAAAGTATAAAACAAACCACAGAAGAACTCTCTTAGCTTCTGAAGAAGTAAGGTACACTTTTTTCGTATTTAGTCAGGAAGGTCTGAAAAAGGTTAAATTACCACCTACCCAATGCTCCTTCAAAAGCAGCATATAGCCTGAGTTTTACGAGTGTGAAGGAAGGCAAGATCACTCGGAAAGATCCATTTGATTACGAGAAATGGGGCTTACAACAGTAAACTCGATGCTTTGTTCTTTAGGGTTTAATGAGCATGACAAAGACTTAAAGTACACTTGGAATCTTTTTCATGTTTTGGTCCAGAGCACGAAAAAGAGAAAACTAAGCTCATATCGGGTGTTCTTTTTTCGTAAGTTTAGTCCCTCAGGTCCGGAAAAGCGATAAACCTATGCCTGAGAATACTCTTCTCAATTCCGAAGAAAAGAGAGTGTTCCTTTCTCATATTATTCCACATGGTTTGAGAAAGAGATAACCTACCACCAATGTGGATGCCCATTCACATATTCTTAACAAGCCTGAATGGACAAGTTTACTCGGCAGTCAAGTCTATTTTGAGGAGTTAGACCTGGGCCTAAAGAAACTCAAAATCTTTCCCGTGAAGTTTTAACGAGTCCGAAAAAGTCAAATCACGGCCTCCTTACTGTTTTTAACGAGCTCGAAGGAGAGCAGAAAGAATTCTCTAAATGTGAGGAGACGAGTGTCATAGGCAAGCAAAACAAGTTCCAAGTGCAAGGAACAGACCTGTGCATAATGCAAGGAACATGAGCAGGATAAAGACCGTTGGGGAACGTCTCCTCAAGGTAAAGGGTGTTAAGTTGTAAAGACAAAATGATACAAGGCTTAGCGATGATGAGAACAAAGATGAGGGCTTATACAACGAGCTAAAAGTGTGGAAGCTGGCATCAGGCTCAAAAGCGCGAGCAGGATACATGAAAATGCAGTTACAGCTTGAACAACAAGACAAGGCTAGTAAATAGTTGTGAATCCAACTAAAAATCCCGTCTCCAAGAAAAAACAACATCAGAATCATATTAAGAAGAAACGATCAGATGCGGGTCACTTTGGTAGAAACACGTGTGACTTTGCTATCTTCTATAAAAGGTAAAGTCAAGGAAGAATCAACTGAAGAAGATTCTATAGAACCAGGGCTCGAGGGTTTATAATCAGTAAGATTAACCTCAGAAGGAGAGCAAAAATCAACAAGGGAGATAGAGTCTGCAGGAACAAACTCAGTATCATAGGAGTTGAAAAATTCATAAGAAAAATCAAACTCATCAGGATCACTGACTTGCTATTCAAAGGAAGAGTCAAAAGACTCAACAAGACCAACATAAGAAGAAAGGTCATGATTACTAGGCAAATTAGGGTTAGACTCAGGCACAACTGAACCAACATCCAAAAGAAGATCAGACTGTATCAAAGACTCTAGGAAGACTCCATTCGAAGGAAGGAGATCATTCGAGATAGGACACATGTCTAAACTTTCAAATGGATCAACAGAGTGAAGAGCGGGCTCCACAGTCTGTATAGGATGACTCACTTGGTCAACTGCTAGGACCAAGTCCCGAGAAGGTAAGCATGAAAACAGAGGCTGCTTCTTAGTAGCAATTGAACTCAAAGGAAGTGAGGCCACATAGCTCACCTGTGGTGGGGTAGTGTCTATAGAAACACTGGGAATCAATAAAGGAAAGACCTTGTCTCTAGTCGGGTCAGGAGACGGATCAAGAAAATCCAATTGATCGATAGTGACAATTTCTTCTCCATCATTAAAGTACATCACACAAAAGAATTTTGACACCACAACTTGCATGGCATAGACATAATCACGTCCAAGGAGCATATTGAAGTCCAAGGGGTCTTCTATCACCATGAAGTCAACTAAGACAGTCTTCCCACCCAAAGTAACAGGTGTTTGAGAAAGAATTCCCAAGGTTGTACAAGTTCTTCTATCAAATGCTAGTAACTAACTAGCAGTCGACACAAGGCTGGGAGATCCCATGCCTCACCAAGCACGAGTAGACAAGATACTAATTGAGGCTCCTTCATCAAAAATACAATGAGCAATCGTGTATTGTTCAACTTTGACCTTTATCTAGAAAGGTGCATCAGAAGGAAGGCACGGCTCAACTAGGCTATCCCAATCAAAGGAAGCAATCCGAGAGCTTGGTGGGGTTGATCTGAAGCAAGTTCAGTAAGTTCTGAACTGGCAGTGAAGAAAATGTGACTAGTAGACACTTCACTCTCCAAAGGAAGAGTGGGATTTATCGACAATGAAATCGATCCAACCGCTTCATGAAAGTCACTCTCTGAAGGGAGAGTGGGATTGACCAAAGGTGACATTGGTTCAATCACATCAGGATCAATCTCTGAAAGAAGAGTGGGATCGACCAAAGATAAGATTGGTTTGACCACTTGATCAACCAAAGGTTGAGTAGGTTGTTGAGAAACTATAGGTTGTTCAGGAGAAGGAAATTCTTGACTCTCAGACCACATTCTTTGCACCTCTGCAATAGCAGGGAACTGGTGAGTAAGATGATCTCCCTCACATAGCTTACAAGGGAAATTAATTTTGCACTTCAAACGACCAGTTTTCTCAATGGTGTCAACATGAATAGCAGTGGCTGAATGTTTGCTCTCAACATGACCTACAGAGGTTGATATTTTCCCCCCAGCATGACCACTAGAGGATGGGTAACTAGGTCCAACCTGACTAAGAGAGGTTGGTTGTTGAAAATCTTCAGAATGTTCAAAAACGGGATGACCATGAAACCAAAATATGCACACCTCCACGATAGAAGGGAATTTATAAGTAAGGTGGTCTCCCTCACAAAGATTACAAGGAAACTTGGGCTTGTATTTTGAACGGGTAGTCTTTTCAACAATGTCAACATGACTCACAGCGGCTGACAGATCGTCTTCAGCATGAACCACAGAGGATGAGAGACTGCCCCCAGCATGACTTACAGAGGCTGAAAGACTAGGTCCAACATGACATGTAGAGGTTGGATGGGCACCACCAACATGAACCACAGAGGTTGAAAGACTAGGATCAACATGCTTTGCAGCAGTTGAGTGTGTGCCCCTAGCATGAAATTCAGAGGCTGGGTGGATCGATCCAACATGACTTGTAGAGGTTGGATGGGGAGGTTCAAATTGAACATCGGAGGTTGAATGGGTGCCCTCAGCATGAACTGCAGAGGCTAAGTGACTGGATCCAACGTGACCTAGACAAGTTGGAAGGATCCGACTAGCATGATCAACAGAGGCTAGATGGTGAAGATCAACTTGACTTGCAGAGGTTGAGTGCTTAGATCCAACATGACCTATAGAGGTTGGATAGGTGCCCCTAGCATGAACTGTAGAGGCTAGGTGGTGAGGTTCAAATTGACTTGCAGAGGTTGAACGGGTGTCCCCTTTCTTATGTGCCTTCTTCCTATTCCTTCTTCTTTTACTCCTTTTAGACTGTCGATTACTAATATCAGTACTTTCACTGCATGAGGTAGAAGGAGTAGGAGAATCAACTACAGGTGAAGGGGAAGTAGTGTTTTGATGCCCTTGATATAAGGATCTTACTTTAGAAGCATCAGGAGCATTCAGGATGGTTGGAGTGGAAAAAAACCACACTGGTAGCCCTAGGGTGAATCCAGGTAGATTCAGGGTGGCCATCAAGGGAACACTGACATTCCTCATGAGAGGAATAGTGCAAGGAGTTCCTGGCATGGGGATCTCTTGGTTGGTGTTCAAAGGGGTGTTAGCCATGGTCTCAAACAACAAGACAAAGTTTGAGGTCGACAGGAAACCAAAAGTACCAAGCATACACCTAAAGGAACACTAAGTATAGACTAACCACACAACACTCACTAAAAATTCCTAAAGCCAAACAGACAAACAGGTATAAGATAGGTTTTCCAAAAGAAAACTGATAGACAGTTACTTGGCGTCCCTATAGATGTTCTTAGGCACAAGCGGAGGAATCACCCACCGCCCTCCCACACCTTCTACCAGGGTTACCTTCCAAGCCAGTCCAAGGTCAACCAGATATAGCCTTTCGGTGTACCTGTGTATGAACCCTAGATGTCAAAGAGACTAAAGGTTACCTTAACTATATTGACAGTTTGGGGGGACAGTTGTAAGCCTGGTTCATACGCATGGGCAGGGTAGCAAAGCCCAAAACCTTGTCTAAGACAAAATCCCCAGATGCGCAAAAACCTTGGTCTACGCTTTGACAAGGAATCAGAGGGTTATCTCCTCAGTGCAAGCCTCCATGCGGCCTCGTGCTTAACTCCTGTTTGAGAGGAGCTTCCCAGATACAATCAACGTAGAAAAGGGTTTACCTAGTGATTGGCCAACTACGTCTAAATTTTAACACTTGTAGGGAGTTTAAAATCCCTATCCCACAAGTCTAGCCTAAGATAGTTGGTGTATGACCCTATAAAATAAAACTTACTAGTAATTTTTAAATTATATCATTTATTTTAAGGGTTGTTTTTAGTCAGAGGGTAAATGGCATGAAACTTATGTGGTGTTTTGACTCAAAGTTGAAACAAAACGACTAAGCAAAGAGAACTGAAATGCAAAAAGCAAAAAGTATTCTCTTTATTTTTCAAATAGAAACTTGAAAGCCACAAAAGAACCATTTCTTTTTATTTTTATTTTTTCAAAAACAATGATATGCTATGCAATCTAGACTAAAAAACTAATTTACATGCATATAAAGCAAACATGTGTTTTTTTTCTTTTTCTTTTATAAATGCAAAATAAAAACAACCTATCAACTAATGCAAGCAAGTAATGTAAGCAAAGTAAATAGACAACTACTCTACACCCCACAAACAAACCCTAGGTTTCCCTAAAGTTGGATATCAACCTCTCTTGAAAGGAAGGATGACAAAGGTAAACAAGCCAACAAATTTGGAATGAAGAGACTGAGCAATAAGACTGACATAAACAAAGGTCAAGAAGTCCCAAGAATCAATCTAAACCTACAAACAGAGGCTGCTCAGTACCTTGTTTAACAAGGTCAAGCCAAAGACGGAGGTGGGGGGAAAGCAGTAAAAACAAGTTCAAAGACTTGAAAGAGACTTACAAGATAGACAAAGAGTACCTAACAGAGATAAAATAACCTCTCAGGAGCCATGCACATGCAGAGGACCCTTGAAGACCCTACAAACAACCCTCAAATCACCCAAAAACCCTAAAAATGATGAAAGAACACAAATTTAGGTGCATACGTGGGTTTCCTTAAGGCAGGTCATGTATGACACATAGGTTGCAGGTAGTGCAAGTCATGTATACAACACAGACACGCAACTGTTTAGCCTGAAAGTCACGTATGGATGATAAAAGGCACAAAAAGGTTCAAAAACTGACCTAGGAAGGCAAGAAAAGTGTTGCAACAAACTAAAAAGGTGTTCCTAACTTGTAAGAAGGAACTGAAACTTTACAAAAGGCTGAAGGAAAGACAAAGAAACACCAAACAGACAAGGCTCTCCCTAGTGGAGTCGCCAGTTCTATTGTAAATGAAAGTATCCTATGGCTAGGGTTTAAGAGGCCATCAACGTACTGGGGTTGAAAGGTGGATGAAAATGGTTCTGCAAGTATATATAAGCAAGTTTTAGAGATTAGAATGGTTCATACCCTAGCAAAATGAAGGTTGATCCAAGCAGCCCTTCAATCCTCTTCTTGCTCCTCTTGCTCCTCTTACTCCAAGAGACCTGCAAAACGAATTATACCTTCCTCAAACCAATATGATCACATACAAAGCAATGATAATCAAATAAACATGAAATAATAATATGATTAACATCATAATATGATCATAAACATAGATTCAATCACACATTGAACAATGATTTGGGAAGAAGAAGGACATCACATCTTTATTAATCTTTAAAACAAGTACAAATATACCTTCTCTTCAAGTTCGGCACCTGACGAAACCTTGATCTGGTTCTGCTGCTTCTCTTCTCCAAGGAACTCACCCTCCAAGCTTTGCAACACAAGGAGAATGCTTCTAGGGAAAAGGTGTGGGCAAAGAGAGTCCCAATTCCTCCAGCATAATGATGCAAAGATTCCAAGTCTCCTCTCATGGACCTCCCTACCTCTATTTATATGTTTAATGAAGAGTTAGGGTCGAAGACAAAGTAGTTACAACTGAAGGAGTCAGTTGCATAACTACCCAAACTACCCAAACTACCCAAATTTCGAAATTCATATTTTTTTGACATTTTTAAGAGGTGTACACGGGTTGCAGAAACAACAGTCGCGTACATGAGGAGTACACGCGGGTTGCAATGCAGAAAGTCACATATTTAAGGCGTATGCGACTATTATATATAGAAACTCACATAACTACTTGGGTTTTCCTTAAGGAAAGTCACGTACACATGAAAAACTCATTTTTAGGGTATTTCTAGGCATTTTTAGGCTTTGGTGTCTTTTGAAAGTTTTAGCTAACAGAAATACCTTTCCAACGGTGCAGAGATGAGGTCAAACAGAGTTACAGAACTCAAGATATGGGTCCTCCAAGTCAGGTGTTTTTTTAGTGACTTTCATGAAGTGTCGTCATGGAAGTGTCGACATGCGATGAAAACATAGGAAAGTGGTCACAGGAAAAGATGTGTCATTTTGAGCTATAACACATATGGACCTACTCCTCTCTCTCTAGTGCATTGACTGCTTGAGTGTTCTGCTTATCCAAATGAGGGAGGCACCCCTTATATTTATATAGATTAGCTGAGAGGCCTAATAACCCAACTGGGCCGACTTCTCCTTACTTCCAGGGACTACTTGCCTTGGAAGACTCAAAAATACATTTTAATAATACTTTTGTTGGTACTACTAATCCGAATTACAACCGAGGTTTTACCTCAATACTTTTCATGACCAAACACATCAATGACATCCCTAATCAGAGGAGCAACATATATGGAAGGGTTAATAACAATAATGATACAAAACAAAATATTTTTTGCAGTTACATTTCTTTAACACTCCCTCTTAACAAAGAAGGTATTCTACAATATGACAACAAGTATGTACAACTGACTGGTGAATCTATATGCCATAGGAATTTTTGACAATTACATCAACATCATCATCATCCGTGGAACAACATCATCACGGACATCTCTATAATCATCTCTGGCATCATCTTGAGCATCATCATATCTGGCATCATCTTGAGCATCATCATCTCTGACATCATCTTGAGCATCATCTCCGGCATCATCATCTCTAGCATCATCTCGAGCATCACTTGCACTATCTGTAACACCTCGGTTTTGACCCCGTTTGTATTAAAATATATATGATGTAAATATTGTATTTAATCATGGTGTGGAGCTAAAGGCCAAAGCCCCGCCATTGATTTAGTGGTTTATGCTTCAACAATTAAAATCGATGCCGATGGTATTTCGTGCTAGTTAGACACATATAATTTGTACATCATGTACATATGCAATTTAATTAAAATACCCACAACCCGCTATGTCAATGCAACATTAAAGAGAAGGGGGCATGATTTCCTAAGGATAAGGTGGGGGGGAATATTTAAACCTTTGAGCCAATGGGGAAAATCCAAATGTCAAAGGGAGAACCCATCAAACTGTCAACTACCCATTTTTTCTTTTGTGCCCAATCATTTATTTTTACCAGAAGTGGTTGAGTTAGTTATTGCATGGGAATAGGCAGGGTATGGGGGTCAATTTCGAATTGGGCAGAGAACCCATCTAAAAAAAACGTGTTTTGGGTTAATGGGCAAGTAAGAACCCAAAAATTAACAACTCACCCATTATGCATTCATGTCCTCCATTCCTCATGTAGGGGGAAGCTTACATTGCTCTCTTTCCTTCGCTTTTTTGTCTGATGTGTGTTTCCTTCACGTTTGGGGGCAGTTTTCGTCATTTTCCCCATGGATGGGAAATCATTTTTTTAATGCTCAGTGGTTGGGTTGCCTCCCTCATGATTTGATGCATTCCCTCATTGTTTCCAAGCTAGGAATCCTTTTTTGGTAATGCCCAACAAATTAGAGAAGAGACCACAATTTATGGGAGTTTGTTGAGGCCGTCTTTACCCACGTGAAGCCAATGAATGTTTTGTGAAATTTATTTTAGTTCCCAAGGCTGTTTTACCCATTCATCGTTATCGAATTTGGTCTCTAAGACGTTTTATTTCCATGCCTAGAACTTGTATTTTGCTGTGGGTGCATCTTTTGTTTTGGTCTAAACTAGTTTGGAGTGGAATTGGGTCTGAACTAGCTTGATAAACCTAGTGTAGTAAGTAACCTCACAGACAGATCTAGAGGGGCTAGTTTTCTTCTTTACACACCTTGAAGAGCAATGGAAGGGAAGGAATAACCCGAGGGACTGTGTAGCAGAGAAGGGGATGATTTCTTATGTTGGCTGTGTATATGTTTTAGAAACCAAGCTTTGTGGTTGAGCTCACTAGCTTAGTAGTTCAAACTTTCCACCTCCTTAGCAGCCTGATAAACCCAAATGTAGTTTTGGATTGGCTGAAATTTGATATATCTTTGGTTATGTGTGAGCCTGCTAGTGTTCCCTTATTCCTTGTGGGAATCATTCCTATCTCGGGGGCGGAAATGGTGCTGAGAGATTGATGAGCACATTGGACTATGGTTGGGTGGAATGTTGCAGCGACATAGCTGGTTGCGGGACAAACTTCTTTCAAGATAAGTATTCTTGTGTATATTATCTTTGCAACTGTATTTGTTTATGAATTAATATGAACATGTTGAATGCTTAAATAAATGTAATTGCTTCTGCTGTATTTGCAATTTTTATGCATCTGTACATGTTGTTAGTTCAATGCATTTTATTTTATGTGCATGGGGATAGATTTCCCGGGTCTGATAGAGCAGATCAATGTGTTAGTCGCATCCTCTCTGCCGAGTAGAGGGGAGGGGACGTGACACTATCAGTATATAAATACTGAGCTAAATCACCCACAACATAATTAAATGTTGGAACATCATCATCTGCAACTGAATGCAAGAACTCATTCACAAGTGAATGCAGGACCACTCTCCATAAGAGAGTACTATCATCGTAGATCATCCTTATCCTATTAGTGCTAGGGCCACTCTTAAGAGAGTCTTCCTATCTACGGAACCATCCTCAGAGAGGATATCATTGTGTGCAACTGAATGTAGATCTCGTACGTATCTAAATACATGACCACTCAACATACGAGAGTACTATCATCTGTAGGACCATCCTTAGCATATCAGTGCTAGGACCACTCTCAATAAGAGAGTGTTATTTTCCATGAGACCATCCTCAGAGAGTATACCGTTGTCTGCAACTGACTGCAGATCTCGTTCGCAACTAAATGCAGGACCACTCAACATATGAGAGTACTCTCATCATAGAGCATCCTCAGCTTGTCGGTGCTAGGACAAATATCAAGAGAGTGTTCTTTTCTACGAAACCATCCTACAAGTGAATGTAGGATCACTCTCTAGAAGAGAGTTCTATCATCATAGACCATCCTCAACCTATCAGTTCTAGGACCACTCTTAAGAGAGTGCTCTTGTCTATGGAACCATCATACAAGTGAATATAGGATCACTCTCCAGAAGAGGGTACTATCATTTGGAGGACCATCCTCAACTGGTAAGGACTAGGACCACTCTCAACAAGAGAGAGTGTTCTTGTCCACAAGACCATCCTCAAGAGAGGATACTATCATCCATAAGTGAATTTCGGATCTCATCAACATCTATAGGCACACTGGCATTTTCTGCACTGTCATCATTGTCATCTCATCATCAATAATAATATCATCATCACTCCCTCTTTCAAGGAAGGTCCTTTTTAACTACACAAATCTTGTCTCAAAAGTGTTCAAACTTTACACGAGACAAAGGCTTAGTCAACACATCGACAACTTGTTCCTCTATAGGAACAAACTGGAGTTTCACAACTTCTCTCTGCACCATGTCTTGGATGTAATGATACTTTATCTCTATATGCTTTGACTTATCATGAAATATTGGGTTCTCTATTAACTTGTTGTCAAAATAGATCGCAGTTGCATCCATTTCAATATCGAACAATCCAGCCAATAGTTTGCAAATACACACTGTTTGTCTAAAGGATGAGCATGCTCCAATGTACTCAACCACGACTTTACTAAGGATGAGCATGCTACAATGTACTCAACCACGACTTTAGTAGATTTATATTTGTCACCATAGGAGTGTTAATTGAATTGCAATCTAACACCCCAAATCTCTTCAAAATCTCTACTATGTATTTTCCTTGGTTTAGGAAAATCTCATTAGGAAATTGCCATACTTCAAGACCTAGGAAATAGTGCATTGTGCTAAGGTTTTTCATCTCAAATTTTGTTGCAAGTTTCTTCTTACACTCACTGATGAGCATATCCTTCCCTTTCAAGAATAATTCATCTACATACAATAATAATATCATGATTCCTTCATCTTCAACCTTATAGTAAAGGTTGGAATCAAATTTACTCTTGGTAAAGCCCAAATTCATTAGGAATCCATCAATTCTTCCATACCATGCTTTGGTGCTTGTTTTAACCCATATACATATTTTTTAAATCTACATACATGTGTTTCCTTGTCGTGGGTTTCAAATCCTAGTGGTTGTTTGATATATACTTCTTCTTCTATGAATCCATTTAGGAAAGTTGTTTTTACATCCATTTGTTGTAGCTTCCATTTCATCTTGGCTTCCAAGACAAGGACAGTTCTGATAGAAGTATATCTTGCTACTGGTCTAAAAGTTTCTTCATAATCAATTACTTCCTTTTTTGAAAAATCTCGTGCGACAAATCTAGGATTTAAAATTTTCAATACTTCCATTTGTTGAATGATTTGTCTTGAAAATCCATTTTGAAGAAACTACTGATTTGTCCTTTGGTATTTGCACCACATCCCAAACATCATTCTTTATTATTGACTGGTATTCTTCAATCATGGCCTTCATCCATTCATTCTTCTTGGAAGCTTATTTAAAACATGTGGGTTATTCATCAACAAGATTGCTCATTAGTGCTACATAGTTTGAATGGACTCTTTGTCTTTTGCTTCCTTTTGGTGCACCATATCTTTCTGCTTCCTTGATTACATAATGAACCCAAGCCGGTCTTATTTTTGTTGGGATCATCTTCTGGGGTGTTTCCATAAATCCTTGAGGTTCTGCAAGGTCATGATCTTCTTGTATAGGAGCTTCTTCAATTTCTCTAACTAGTGGTTTGATGTCTTTCGTGGTTCTAAGAGCCTCCTTCTCTTCTTCATGATCTTCATCTGCAAGGTTCTTTCTGGATTTGCTGGCATGCGGATTGGATGCGCATGGTGCGAAAGCAACAAGGGTTAAGAAAACTGTGCAAGAGGAATATGTCAAAAAGTGGTCGGCTTGGTCACATTATTGTAATTTTAGTCCAAGTTAGTTAGGACATTAGTTATATGTGGTTCTTTTTGTAAAGGAGTAAGCCTATAAATAGAGTTAGAAACGTAGTAGCAGATCATCGAATGTATGTGACTCAGAGTGGATCTTAAGTCTTTGTTGAGCTGTTTTGCAAACTAATTTTTTTTTCCTGGGTTTGGTCTAAGACTGTCGACCAAGAGATGTGTCTTGAAGATGTATTTTAACATGCTGAAGTAATATGATAAAGATGTTGCCGGAAAATCTACGTTCCCTCTATCTGCGATGCGATCTATGATCTAATGATTGTTGTCTCGGTGGATAATTAATGTGATTTAAATGATGCGATCTGAATGGTTAATATGTTGCGATCCAATTTCTTAATGTTTTTCTTATATAAATGATAAGAAGTCTTCGCATGGTGAATGAATTCTTGCATGTCGATTTATTTTCTGCATAATGAAATTGTGTAATATTAGATCTGATGGGAATGATGAATGAACGATAAGATAAAACCCTATCCTGGATCTCTGAGTAGTATTGTGACAGAGAGAGATTAAGTGCGCAAGTCCTTTTCCATTTTGTAGAAACGTGGTTCCTGCAGCCCTCCCTCAAACATCTCGGGTGAGACTTCATTTGCTTCACAGGTGTTGCTTGATAGGGTAAAACCTATCTGGGCCGGTGTTTAGGGAGATCGTATCGAAGGGTGTCGATAGTGTGTGAACCCTTGTCGAATGAAGTCTGTCAACAAATGGTTCTATTTTCAGGACCATACTGTGAAAAAGAAGAGGACATGTTGTGGCATTGGACGAAGTCAGAGATCCAGGATTAGTTCGATCAGAAGGCCCGAGAATTTGCGGCAGAAGAAAACAAGAGTTCCAGAGTGAAAATAGAAGAGTGGTTGGGAAGATATATCTACTCTAATATCCACGAATATTTCTTTGCAGAGTTCTCGATTATTTTGTACGAGTGGTTGGCACAACTTATCTTCTAGAAAATCAATTTCCAAGGAGACGAACCTACTTACTGGACCCGTGAACTGATTCAACAACTAAAAGGGGTTAACAACAAGGCGTCAAGGGATATCAAAGTGTGGCTTGATAACATTTTGGAAGGATATATCACTAAGTTTGTTGTTGACATAGTCAAATATTATAGTGACGTAGAGAGGGAATTCTTCCAAGGACCAAAATGTAGATTTCTATAGTCTTTGCAATTGTGGATTAAGATGCTTATCTGCGAAAAGGGTATACTGAAGATGAACTTCGACGAGTAGAGATCTGGTGTACGGAGGTCACATGTACTACAGAGCCGAGGGTTGGATGGATGGGAGTTACAATGAAACTGTTAGGGAAGTCGAGGAAGAACGGTGGACTTCTACGAAGTGGGGTGAAGGTTCTGGTAGGAGAAGAGGGAGAGGAGTGAGGAGAGTCATGGTGCGAACAGAACAAGAAACTACAAGAGAATATCAAAAGGGACTAAGAGACCCTATAATGATGAAGGAGACGACTAGGCTACGCTCGATCCCAAGGAAGGACCAACCCAAAGCAACAACATACCTACACCTCTGTGTACTGCGCCACATTCAGGAAGAAACACCAGATCATCACAATACTCTCTAGTGTGCCACCGCCAAAGAAATAGTAGCGGATCAACAAATACCAGAAGAAGGCCCAGAATGGTGGGTGACGACGTAAAATTACCTTTGTTTCATAGGAATAGGACATAAGATCCCAAGCAATATTGGTTTCTCTGCGAAGCAATATGGACTATGAAGCAAGTCCAAGATGAAGACATTAAGAAGGGACAACTTGTGACAAATTTCAAAGGTAAGGAAATAGACTGGTATATGAAGTTCATACAAGTGTCGACAGGGCATCAGCAGAAGACTTTGGCACAGATCAGGACTGGGTTGATTGAGGAATTCTAGAAACCTAAGTCTCAGTCGTAGTACATTACTGAATTGAAGGAAATCAAGAAATATCCAAATGAGTCAATCTGGGATTTTGATCAACGATTCAAAATGTTGATGGCTAAGGTTAGCTTCAGGATGAGCGATGTGCAACACAAAGAATGGTTCATTGCAGCATTGGTGCAACATATCTAAATTCCATTAATGCATTGGAATATTACAACACAAATGGAGGCTATGGAAATTGCGATGAAGCTGGAAGCTTCATCGATTGGCAAAACAGGAGTTGGGATGAATCAGATCCAATCACAATTGGAAAATCTGACAATTTAGTTGCAAGATATCAAGAAAGGGAAAGACATACATGAAGAGGTATGGTGTACTCGATGTCACATGGAAGGACATCATAAGGATCAATGTTTGGACTTCCGTGATTACATACAGTTTGACGCTCCCAATCCTTTAAGTCAAGGAGGTTTTCCATGGTGTCAGATCTATAAAACTCAAGGACATCAACATGAGGAATGTGTATATCTACAAAAGGTAGTATCAAAACCTACATATTTTTTATGTAATTTTTATCGCTCTTTTAGTCATGAAGAGAAGGATTGTAGAGCATATGACTTGCTCCAAGAAAGAACAATGGATACAACAACCACAATTTTCTCCACCGCAACCACAGTATAATCAGATGCAATATAATCAGCCGCAACCGCAATACACGCATCCAAGGTATAATCAACCCCAGTATATTTAGCCAAAACCTAATCAACAGCAGTAGCAGTTTAATCAATTGTAGTACCAACCACAAGGAGTATTTTGAGGAGGATGGAATGGAGGATTTAGCCGAGGAGGAGGACGAGGTTATGGACTTGTGCAATGCTATAATTATGGAGTATTGGGGAATTATTAGCAAGATTTCCCAAACCTTACAATGTACTTATTGTATCGCAACAAATCATATTGTTGAAGATTTTCCACAACTGATCGTGAAATGACAAGCGAAGAATGTTCCACCCCCACAGAACCAGAATGCGAACCAGGCTACGAATCAACCTCAAAACAAGAATCAAGGGTTGATTGTAGGAAAAATTTCAGCAGAAACCAAGACACAATCTGTAGATGTCGGGCTCATAACTCAAGGAGGCGCAACAATGAGAGATGACTGTTCACTACCGTAAATCCGATTGGCATCTTGAAAGAAGGTACAATTTGATGTCGATATCGAGAAATAAATGTTCTTTGATATAAGAGACATTATCAAAAGCGATAGGGGTAAGTTCCCTATCTATGGAATTCCATCTACTTTTGATTCGACACTAGTAGCAGGACCATCGTGGAAGGCTGGAATGTTGAAAAGGTTTTTAGAAAGTTGTTTGTTGTTAGCAAAATATCCTAATGCACTCGTCGATATTTCAAGTCTGCTATACCGACCATTGAAGGGGCAAAAATACTACGGCGTGAAATATTTTGCATTTGAAGAAAATTGGAAGAGAGATGAGAATGAATGTCCAAATTGGTGATTATGATGTGGACTGGGTCATCTTGGATCTAGGCTTGGATGTTAACATTTTGACAAAGCAAACATGGGAAAGGATGGTGAAACCACAGTTGGTTTGGTCCCCTGTACAACTGCGGCTGGAAAACCAGGCCAGAGTATCGCCAATTAGACGAGTATCTCACCTACTTGTCGAAGTAGAAGGACTGAAGAATTATGCAGGCTTTGATGTTATTGAAAGCGTCAATGAAAGTAACTAATATCCTGCACTGTTAGGGGTTGGTTAGGCTAATGATAATATGGCATTTATCAACTTCAAGAAGAGAGTAATGAATTTTGAGAATCGTGACATGCGGATCATCGCCCCATTGGATCTGAGTGAAGGTAGAAGATATGTCGAACCAGTAAAGGAGGAAGTCGTATGAGGATGGGACCATTCATACAATATTTCATAGGACTACATCCATCCCATTGTGGATGGGGAGTTGGGCTGGTGAAGTTCTAGCTCCACATCATAGGATTCTAACGATGCACTGGAAAATTGGCAGAATCGACTACATGAAATATCAATTTGGAAGTGTGGGCGAGTCACTCAGTCCCTGCGTTGGGTCACAATGGAGGTTATTGAGCTACCAACATATGAAGGGCTACCCAATTTAACTAATTTTATCGATGAGTTTGAAGACAAGGTCTCAGAGGCTCAGCGAGTTTTTGCATTAGAGGAAGCGTTGAAGGCCACTGCAGCAAGATATTGGGCGACACATAAAAAAAACGATCGACGGTTGGACGATATGTCGTAGACTGATGGAAGTTCAATTTGGAGCAACATAGCACTATCAGGGTGAGAAGTATGATGGAAGAAATGATCCCAATGATCATCTAGATGCATGTGAGACTGTGTGGGTGTCAAGGCTGAAGGATGGATGGGTACATGATTTTGTCCACACACTAGATGAGATGCCACAACAATGGTATGTATCAACAGAACTCCAAAAGGAGATTACAACATGGGAAGACTTGATGGTCTTCTTCAGCCACACTTTCAGCTTTGTGGACCCTAATTCAGTGATACATACAACACTTCAACACATCCGAGATGTCATCTTGGAAATAATCCGAGTGGCATTTCTTGTGGAATCGCATGAGACGCTAGTAATGTAGTTGATGACAGTGTTACAATATAACATGAGAACCCAATGATGGGGATGATCCAAGGAATATCAATATCATAGAATTAGAGGGAAGTCTAAATATCACAGCAATAGAGATGATGATCGACAAAGTTCAACAACCTCTCAAGATTCGGAAGGTCAATATTAGGACGACGAAAGACTTGAAATTTGCGAATGTAGGATATTATTAGGATGAAGCCACTATGGCGAAGATTACCAATTATATGCTGCACGAGTTTTGAGATTTATTTCTGACTAAATTTTCTGAAATGAAAGCGATTTTAGGGGACTTGGGAGAAATTAAAATTCCACTAAATCCATATGCGAAGTCGATAAAGCAATGCCCTTATTGATTAAATCCGTGATACAAGAAACGAGTGAAGGCTAAACTCGATAGGATGTTGGATGCTGGAATCATTGAACCTGTGGAAGAATTAGAATGGATTAGCGTAATGGTGGTTCAAGATAAGATGACATGAGAAATATGGATATGTGTTGACCTCCAGAAGTTAAATGAACCATGTCTCCATGATCTATTTGCCAACACCATTTATTGATGAAGTAATAGAAGGAGTCGATGGCCAAGAGATCTATTCATTCACAAATGGATTTTCAGGCTACCATCAGATAAAAATTACAAAGGAATATCATCACAAGACAAACTTTGTGGCATAATGGGGATGTTTCCAGTACACACTGATGTCATTTGGCCTCAAGAACACACCTGCATCTTCTCAAGGATAGTAGTTGTTGTGTTTAAATATTTCATTCAGAAATTTTTGGCGGTATACATGTTCGATTGGACTGTCTATGGGCTGGTGAAAGACCATATCGCAAACCTGCTACTGATGTTGGAGAGATGTTGACAACATCAGATCTCACTAAATATGCAGAAGTGTGTATTATGTGCGATGTTTGGGATTTTGTTGGGGAACATCATTTGTAAAGAAGGAATGTTGGTCAATCCTGTTAAAATTGCGATAATTGTTAATTTTCCCCCATCGACGATGGTGAAGCAACTTAGGGAAACATTGGACCATACGAAGTATTGTTGGAAGTTTATAAGAGGATACACATCGATCACAATACCAATGGAGAAGTTGTTTAAGAAAGATGCAAAATTCGAATGGAGTCATGAGTGTCAAGGGAGTCTCGACACTCTAAAAAAAAAGATAGTCACAATGCCAATATTGGTCTTTTTAGAATGGATGAAGGAATTTCATCTCCATGTCGATGCATCTTCAGTCACATTAGGAGTAGTCTTGGCACAACCAGGTGAAGGAGTGGTTGACCACCCAATTTCTTTCGCAAGCAGGAAGTTGTTATATGCGAAAAGAAACAACACTACGACATAGCACGAAGGATTGGTGATGGTATATTCACTACAAAAATTATGGCATTATCTGTTGGGAGGACACTTCAAGATGTTTACCTATCATTCCACATTAAAATACCTGGTCAAAAACTCTGTGTTGGGGGGGGAATATCTGCCGATGGTTGCTACTCTTCCAAGAATTTGATTTCGAGATTATTGTGAAGCTGGGTCAATTGAATGTCAGACCTGATCACTTGTCAAGGATTGAGACAAGCGAAGAATGAACCAGCATCGAGGATGGATTACCTGATGCATAGTTATTTAAAGTTGGAATGGTGGATGGCCATTACGAACAAATTATTTAGTTTTTATCAACCGGGAAAGCACCAGATTATTTCACCACTAGTCAGAAGAAGCAATTGGTCGTTCGAGCTGCATATTTTTTAGCTAATCATTGGACAACTTTACAAGATGGGGCTAGATGAGATTCTACGCTGGTAATTTCTACCACATGAATAGGAAATGATATTCACTGAAGCACATGGAGTTGTAGGAGTACACTATGGAGGTCACACAACTACCAGGAAGATGCTCCGAGTTGGCCTTTGGTGGCCAACCTTACACAACGATGCTACAGATTATGCAAAAGGTTGTGATGTCTGTCAACGAATGGGGAAGCCATCATGACAGGATGAGATGCCATTAGTACCTCCGGTAACATTACATCCATTTGATAAGTGGGTAGTGGATTTTGTAGGACCCATCAATCCGCCAGGAAAGAGGACGGGTGCACGATACATTATCACAATGGCATACTATTTGACTAGATGGGCGAAAGAACCACCAATGATAGATTGTACCACTATGACAACAACAAGGTTCCTATTCAAAAACCCCATTACTCGGTTCAGATGTCCACAGATAGTAATGAGCAACCAAGGGAGTCACTTCATCAATCACACCATTAGCGCAATGATGGATGAATTCAAAATTCAGCACAAGAAGAGCACTCCCTATCACCCACAAGTGAATGGAACATTTGAAGCATTCAACAAAGTGTTGGAGCATGCATTAACAAAGGTATGTAACACAAACTGTGATTATTGGGACTTGAAAATTCTTGTGATATTATGGGCTTATCGGACTACGTGCAAGCAATTGACAGTGAAAACACTATTCAAGCTCGTCTATGGCTAAGAAGCGGTGATGCCAATGGATTACATTGTTCCCATCCCGTTCATCGCAGCAGTGACATGTATGGATGATGAAGGGGCACTTGAAGAAAGATTGAAACAGTTAGTGCAGTTTGAGGAAGATCGGTTTATCGCCGGATTTCACTATCAAGTTGAAAAGGATCTCCAAAAGGCATGGCATGATTGACTGTTAACGCAAAAAATTGCTCAACTAGCTTGACATAGCCTAAAATATATACAAACATTATTTCCCTATCATTTTTACCTCATTATTGACCTCCACACCTATGGTTTACCCTGATTCTCTCTCAAAAATCTCAAAAAACATTAAAAAGGGCCTAAAAACCCATGACAGGGCTTAAAAACCCCAAAAAGGGATTAAAAACCCCAAAAGAGCTAAAACACAAAAGGGGATAAAAACCCTAAATAGGGTTTAAAACCCTAAATAAGGTTCCAAAACCATAAAAGAGAGATAAGGCCAAAAAATCATTAAAAAAATAGGGTGGAGGTCCCCATCAACACGATTCTTGTGCCCTGTCTTCATTATACAAATCAGTGAGTACGTTGAGAACCCACTCTTCTCAAAATACTCATGCCATTCAACCATCATTTGATAGCCACGCCATTGCCCATCTCGTATGTTGACGTATCCTCCATACCATTTAGCCTGTGGAGAGGTGACCCATATCCAAAGATCAGGGCACGGTGGCCCATTTTCAAATAGGGGTATAATTTTCTTACTTTTATTTTAAGTTTTAGAATAGCCATCATTGTTTGTTTATTGTTACTAATGTTATTTGTTTATTGTAGCTCTTGTTTCCATTCAAACTCTACCCTTCTGTCCCTTCAGAAGGGAGGTGCATTTGCACATGGCCAGAGTGAAAACCCAACTACATCGACATATCAAAGCAAAGTACTTCTAGTAGGGAGACCTGGTTCTCCTCTACGATAACAAATTTACGAAGCCTCTGGGTAAGTTACAAATGCATTGGTTAGGACCTTATGTAATCCATTTCATCACCGATAGAGGTGCGGTGCAGTTACAATAGCTAGATGTCACATTGTTGCTGAAGATTATGAATGGTAGTTAGCTAAATCAATATCGGATAGCCAGGTGCGATGCCATGGTTAAGATGTCTGCGCAGAAAAAAAAATGGAAATATGATGAAGAGGAGGTCATCATAGTAAGGAAGGCCGCAAGAGAGGAAAGGATGCGCAAGTCGTAGCAGGAAGGGAGCTTGGGGAAATCAGATGAAGTGCGATAGGGTCAAATCAAGAAATAAATGAAGCAGTTAAACCAGGCAGGCGATGATACAATTGGATGAGACACACATTTATGAGGAATTAAACTGTTAGATTTGTAGAATTAGTGGCAGATTTGGTCAATCATTGGAAGATTTGGCCATGATGTTCAAAATCATTCGCACAAGTGTCTTCAAGGTTATAAGAGTCGACATGCAGGGTGTTGGATGAACCATTGTGATAGTTGAGCCAAGTAGAGTGAAGGTAATTAGCAGAGCATAGTGAAGAGTGAGCGAGTGATAGAGTTGCAGCGATGACTTAGGTAATCTCGAGCATTAGCACCCATGAGTCTCTGCCATCAAGAATGTTGATCGAAGAAGAAAGGGCAGATCTTCAAGAAGAACAACCAATGATAGTAAGGAAGAAAAGGGGCGCAAATTGTACTTAGTCCCTACAGCGGATGGAGACGTCCACCAAAATTTCTACTATGGCCACAAAACTCAAAGAAAAGGTTGGGCCCTCGACGACAGGTGGAGAGGATTCCACGATCCAGAAGGGGGTAACTATTGATGATATCCCTAGATATGTACCACCATGGAAAAAGACATACCATTCGTTAAGCTATCCAAGAACCAGTGGTATCCCATCAAGATGCCTGCGACGACAAAAGGGGTGCATATCACCATGAATATCATGCCACATTTGATGAAGATGACCTACAATGACTACAACATTTTGGCATATTCAAAATTTACAACAGACCCTTATGAGATGAAGGTACATGGCGAGGGAGGTCCGGTTGTTCACACGCCACAATAAAGGGCTTTGGGATTGCAATGGTTAGGGCTATTAGGCCTCACCCACATGCCACATTTTGGTCGTTCAGTGGAATTCGATGCATGTGTGAAGTAGTTGTTAGCCTGTTTCCACAGAGGGTATATTTTGCTCGACACAAAGGTACTGGTCACGATCAAATCGATATCGTAGATCACTGGGTTTACAATGCAGGGTTTCGACACGTCATAGTATTTCAGAGGCAAGGACAATGATAAGAGGCTAGTTGTGAAGATGAAGAAGAAGTATGACGTTGTCCAGGATAAACGTGCCTATGTTGTAGGAACTATGAACAACAAGGCCGTCCAAGTTGCAACCAAGTTGTTAGCTGTGAAGATGGTGAGAAAGAACATACTCAATCAATTCACTTTCGGTGTAATTACATGCACATAGCAGTGTGCCAAAGGGGGTCCAGATGAACTGGTCATTATTTTTGCTGAATCAACTAACGGAGGACAAAATACTGGTTCAAGAAGGTAAGCGTTTGTTTACATATTCATGGTTTCTAATTTTAATCGCACTTGTGGGGTGGATGGAACCAACATATTACTAGGGAATGGATGTAGAAGTTTCCCAAACATGCAGGAGTGCAAGTTATCAAAACTTATGGTGGATCAATGTGAAGGATTGAGAGGTTGACTGTGCCGTGTAGTTTTATTTGTATTGGGATGCCCTTCGAGACAGAGTAGGAAAGGTTTCACATCTCAATGAGGAGGTGAAAACAAAATATATATGCATAACACGCTTCACGATGGGATCCCATGCAATACATATTCAAGCACGACACAACGATGAGAAGTAATGGCTCACCACAATGTATAAACTTATGGATGACGAGATACAAGCAATTATTGATGATTGGCCTGTGGAATGGAAAGTGTAAGTCAACATAGAGGAGATGTCAAACATAGAGGCAGGTCCACCATCTGACATGCCTATAGAACAAGAGAAGGCAAAGGAGAGTGATAAGGATTCCAAGGAAGAGTCATCAAAGACTCTGGAAAATTTTGAGGTAGAAAGGAAATTCAAAGAAGGAAGGGCCAAAAGAAGGTTTGAGCAGGGTGAGGGAAGTAGTGCACCAAAAATGAAAGATGACCAGGTCAGTCGCATACTAGCTATGATCACCACTATGATGACTAAGAGCCAAGTGCGACTGAAACAATACTTGACTGAATAGTTTCACCAGGTTAAGGGATTGTTGCAATGGGCCTGACCAATACTATATTGGAGAAAGTTCCACAAGTCAACGTGCTACAAAGAGCAGTAGAGATCAGTATAGGGAAAATTGTAAGTATTGTGTAGATTCCACCACGTGCGTTGGAGTCAGGAAGCGAATATGTCAATGCAACTATGTAGCAACTTGACATGATTAGTCTTGATTTCAACGAGAATCCCATGCATACGCTTGCACAAATGCATAAGGAAACCAACCAAGAGATCACACACTGCGAAGAAATCATGCACAAAAAGTTAGTGAATTTGCAAGAGTAAATGACAGTGGTGAAAGAACAGATCGAGAGGATGACGAAAGCATAGGAAGCAGAGTTAATTTCAAAGGAAAAAGTCTTAGATGATAGAGAGTGACTGGAAAAGGCCATCGTGGTCGCATGGCAAGGAATTCTAGACATCATGGCAGAGATGTTTGCTGAAGCAAAGATACCGCGACTTGACCAGATAATTTCATAATTGAAAAAGGATAACGAGGAATTGCAAGCACGAACAGTCCCAAGTACACCACCGTAGCAAGTCATAAAGAACAAAGGTAAGATCGAGGATGAAGCCTCCTAGATTGATGATTGTGAGCAAGTAGCCAAGGAAATGACATATGAAACCACAAAATTTTGGATGAGTGCGGTTCAGAATGAACAACTATAGCAACTAGGTGCACAACTTCATGAGGCAGACGCTCAGATAACAGCAATGCAGGAATACCTGAAAATGATGCCCCCAATCATGCAGGTTATTAAGGCCATAGAGTTGAAGGCACTCCAATAATTTCCCAACAAAGTGCAGAGAGGAACCATTGCCAAAAACACTATTAGATGAATTCTAGGACATTGACGAGAAGTTGGAACTGAAGCCGTAAATATGATTGCAACCACTCACGAGGCCCACACCCAAGTGGCAAAGAAGATTACAGAGCACCCAACTGAGCAGGACATGGAGGATTGCATAGTAATCAACACAAGGACCAAGGAAGCGGTTGACTAAGTCAAGAAGGAATATGATTACTTCAAGATCAAGATAAGTGCACACACAATATCCAGTTGACGTGGCTTGAGGGCAAGCCACAAGTTTGTGTTGGGGTCCTATTAACAGGTGGATTAGATGCACATGGTGTGAAAGCGACAAGGGTCAAAGAAATTTGTGCAAGAGAAATATGTTGACAGGTGGTCAACTTTGTTGCATTATTGTAATTTTGGCCCAAGTTAGTTAGGAAATTAGTTATACATGGTCCTTTTTGTAAAGGCGCAAGCCTATAAGTAGAGTTAGAAAGGTAGTAGTAGACCATCGAATGTATGTGCCTCAGAGCAGATCTGAAGTCTTGGTCGAGCTATTTTGTGAACTATTTTGTTTTCTGGGTTAGGTCTAAGACCGTCGACCAAGGCATGTGTCTTGAAGATGTATTTTAACATGCTGAAGTAATATGATAAATATGTTGCTAGAAACTCTATGTTCCCTCTGTCTGTGATGCGATCTATGATCTATTGATTGTTGTCTCTGGGGATAATTAATGTGATTTGAATGATGCGATCTGAATGGTTAATAAGTTGAAATCCAATTTATTAATGTTTTTCTTAAATGAATGATGAGAAGTCTTTACATGGTGAATGAATTATTGCATGTGGATTTCTTTTCTGCATAATGAAATGGTGCAATATTAGATCTGATGAAAATAATGAATGAACGATAAGATAAAACCCTGTCCTAGATCTTTGAGTAGTATGCGATAGAGAGAGATTAAGTGCACAAGTACTCTTCCCTTTTGCAAAAACGTGGTTCTTGTATCCCTCCCTCAAACATCTTGGGTGAGACTACATCTGCTTCGCAGGTGTTGCTGGATAGGGTAAAACCTGTCCGGGTCAGTGTTTAGGGAGATCGTGTCGAAGGGTGTCAATAGTGTGTGAACCCTTGTCGACTCAGATGAGCCCATATATGCATAGAATGCTTCACAATGGGACCCAATGCAATACATATTTAAGCACGACCCGACATTGAGAAGCAATGGCTCACCACAATGTATAAAGCTATGGATGAAGAGCTAGAGGCAATTATTAATGATTGTCCCATCGAATGGAAACTGTCGTTCCACATAAAGGAGTTGTCAGACATGGAGGCAGGTCCACCACCCAACATTCCAGTAGAATAAGAGCAGGCAAAGGAGAGCAACAAGGAGTCTGAGGAATATTCATCCAAGATTCTGATGGATTCTAAGGTAGAAAGGAAATTCGAAGAAGGAAGGACCAAAAGAAGGTTTGAGCAGGGCGAGGGAAGCAACGCACCAAAAATGGCAGATGATCAGGTCAGTCGCATACTATATGCAATCACCACTGCGGCGAATGAGAGCCAAGTGCATTTGAAACAACACTCGACTGAATATTTTCATGAGGTTAAGGGATTTTTGCAATCCCTGACCAATGCTATATTGGAGAAAGTGCCACAAGTCGATGTGCTGCAAAGAGCAGCAGATATTAGTACATGGAAAATATTAAGGATTGTGTATATTCCACCGTGTGCGATGGAATCTGGAAGTGAAGATGTCGACACAGCTATGCAATAGTTCTACCTGATCAGTCTTGATGTTAATGATTTTCCCATGCATACGCTTGCATGATTGCAGATGGAATCCATCCAGGATATCATAGACCGTGAAGAAATCGTGCACGACAAGTTAGTGAAGTTGCAAGAGAAAATGGCAGTGGCGAAGGAAGAGATAGAGAGGATGAAGAAAGCACATGAAGCAAAGTTAATTTCAAAGGCCTTAGATGACATAGAGTCACTGGAAAAGGCCATTGTGCTCGCATGCTAGGACATTCCAGACATAACAACAGATATGTTTGCTGAAGCAAAGCTACTGCGACTCGACCAGATAATTGTAGACTTGAAAAAGAAGAACAGGGAGCTGCAAGCACGGACAGTCCCAAGTCCACCACCAGAGTAGGTCACAGAGTGCAAAAGTAAGATCAAGGATGTGGTCAACAATATTGATGACTGTGAGAAAGTAGACAAGGAAATGGCGAACGAAACCACACAATTTTGTATGAGTGTGGCCCATGATGAACAACTGCATCAACTAGGCACACAACTTCATGAGGTGTGTTATCACTCCAGTAAACTCCTCTAGGTTGCAGCTCGAGGATGCCTGGTAACTTAAATGTTTTTATGGTTTTTCTGAATGGATCAAGTCAGATGACCTACATGAACTCACACTCTCAATACATGCATAAAACTCAATCAAAGGTAAGGCTTCTAACTACCAATGTTCAGAGGTTTGATAATAGGGTGAAAAGATGGAGAACTTATTATGTTGGAAGATTCATATATAAAACACTTACATATAAATGGCTAATCATAACAAGGAAAAGTACTTGCAATTCAAATCATCAACATATAGATAGGATGATAACTATCAGATATTAGATAACATGAATAAACATGAATCAGAAATTCAAGCACAAGCACAGAACAAAAAAGATATGGAAGCTGAACATATAATAACAAAAGAGCTTATATTATGCCATGAATAAAATGAGAAGCTTGATAATAATAATGGTCTAAAGGTCCCCAAAGTCCAACCCTTATTTCAAATAAGTCCTAGGCTTTATAGCCTTTACAAAAATATTTAGATCCTGAAAAGTTGGATCTGTTTTACTAAAAATAGATAAAATAAATACTTTTTGCAAAATTAGGTCAGAAACCCTAATTTAACTGCTAGTCTACCTAACTCTAACACTTGTTCACCCATTGAAGTATTTGATGACTGCAGTGAGTACTGAAGTAGAGCTGTAACCTGCCATCTGATAGATGATCCACTGTTGGTAAAAAAAATAGGTAGGGTTTGTGACCCTTTTCTCCTTGATTGTATCCTAAAAAACTGGAACAAACCTCCTCCAATGGTATTTTTCAACAAATTTTGTCTTTATATTTCATCCTTGAGGTAGTTGTATTTGTCAAAACTAGTTCTGCATGCCAAAATATCTTTCTGCACCCCTTTTTGCTTTTGGTTGTTAAGAAAGAAGAATCATGGGTCTGTTAGCTACCGAAAGCTTTGCTTTCGGTGGCTAATGAACTGCTTTTGCATCCACCTAAGCCACTGAAATCCCTGTTTCTGCAAAATTGTAATCAGCCTCCCAATCATCCCTTTTTAGCTTTGCAGTTGATATTCTGGTACTCCTTCAGCCTGCATAAGGTTTGGAAAAACAACAACATCCCGGGCTGCCTCTAGATTCTGAAGGCTCACTACTGCCTCAGCTAGGGTTTCTAGTGCAAAGTGAGTTTGAGAGCTAGGGTTTGATTTGGAATTCTTCACTTGCAGCCTCAAAAGACTGATCATCTTGTAAATCTTGGTGTTGTCCTTCATAAACCTCTAGCTCCTTTTTTGCAGCAAAAAATACCTTCCTTTCATTTCTAGCAGGGAATTAGTCAATTGAGTGTTTTTCTTGGTTAACACTGTATTAGTTCTTTTTATTTCTCTCTCTAAAACTTCCAATTCATATACTTGCCTTAGAAATTGGTTGACTCTTTGTGACCTAGGCTTGTTGGAGGAAGCCTTTTCCACTGGTTCACCCTGGTCTTCTTTTGGTGTGGGTGATGGAAACTCTTCATTTTCTGCTACAACCTGCTCTGTTAGGTCAACTTCTTCCTCCCTTCTTCTTCTGAGTCTGAGTAAGGTAAGTTCAAAATATTTCCACTTTGTGCTGGGGCCTCCTTCTCTTTTTCACTAAATTTCAGGTTTCTTTTAGCTTGGTTGGTTTTAGCATTGGGAGAAGGCTGATCCACGGTTACTGGTGAGATAGCCCTCCTCTTCCTTTTTCCACTCATGGGGGTGGTGGATTTATTTGAATGTGATTTTACTTTATCTTTTGGTTGCAGGCCTATTTCAAACTCATTCCAGAATAAAAAATATGCCCATGCTACATTTCTCCTTTGCAGCAATTCTTGGACAATGAGTTGTATTAGGCCGTGGTGAGATAACCTTCCTACGATTTTGGTGGGTTGGGCCTTTACCTGGTGTGCCATCTTGGTTAAGCTCTTATGGAGGTAGAAGGGTAGGTTTAAAGGGCTCCTTCCTGTAAAATGGTTCATCAGCTTGAAGTGATATATCATTACCCTGTTGTACCTACCTTCACATGTTATATACACCAAAATTGCTTTCAGTAATTGCTGCCACCTCTCCTCTAGCCAGGTGGATGGAACACTTTTCTTCCATACTACATTTATGTGTTCAGGTTTTAAATATGAACTGAACTCCACATTTTTAGTAATGGTGGTCTTAAACCACTTCTCCCCAGTTCTTGGGAGTTCTGTCACTTCTGCAATTAGGGTTTCATCCACTAGGAACTCTTCCTTGCCTATCAATGCCTTGGAGCCATCAAAAGAAAGGGAAAATGCTTCTGCAATCTGTTGGTGTGAACCTTTGATTTTCTCACAAAATCTGTAACAACCTACATCTTTGAAGAATTGGCAGAATTTTGGATGTGATTCTAGGTAGCTGATGTCTCCTAGTTCCTGCCTGAGAGCAGGTCCTCCTTTCTTCATCTCTGAACTGTGCTTCTTAGTACTTACAAAAATCAAAATTCAAATTATGTGAAGGAGGTTAGTGGGATGGTTTTCAGAGATGGCCTCGAGCAGTAAGGATGCATGCAACAAATGAGGGGTGTATTGAGGGTATGGAGCTGATTTTGAGGGGTTAACCACTTGATTAGTACTCGAATGAGATGATGGTAGATTCTGGCTATATCCACGAGATAGCCAGCCTAGTAATCATTTTAATTTGAACTTGGTGTTACATGGATTTTTACTGCAGTCGTGGGACAGATGGAGGGTAGACTAGTGATTTGATTTCCATTAGTCATCTCAGATCAATAACAACCTATTAGCCATCAACTCATGCTTTACTGTAGTTCCATGGTCTTTTAGGTGGTTAATCATGCTAAATTATGACATGCCTCATGCTGACGAGTTTGATTTTGATGGATAGATAACCATTTTCCCTTTTCGGTGGTGAAGAGAATTTAGGTTTTAATTCGTTAACTACTGAAATTTGGGCTTTCGGTGGCTAATGAATTGTTGGTCCGTTCACCTAAGCCACCGAAAGTCTCCTTCCTAGAATTTATTTAAAACAAAGTTTAACACGCTTTTGGTGGTTTAATGTCTTCTTGGAGCCATTGCTAAGCCGCCGAAACCAAGTCTTTTTGGTGGCTAATGAACTATTGGTAAGTTCGCCTAAGCCACCGAAAGTCCCTTTTTCCCAAAATTATTAAAAACATGATCAACAAGCTTTCGGTGGTTAACGTGTTCTTGAGTCAAAACCGTTAGATGCTGAAAGTTGGGATTTTCGGTGGCTAATGAGCTGTTTGAAAGCTCGCCTAAGCCACCAAAAGATAAAACTTTCAATTTTTTTGAAAAACCGAGCACCAGATATTCCAACTTTATTAGTCACCCAAACATTGTTCATATTATGACTTGAAATCTTCATCACTTATCAAAAAATAAATTGTCTGAGTGGACTTATTGAAAATTGATTTATTTAGGAGATAACAAGGTGGAGGATCAGCTAGCAACAATGTGGGATTCCATGAATACGATGCCCCTAGTCATGCAAGTCAGCAAGGCTGCAGAGTTAAAGGTGCTCCAACAACGCGCCAACAAAGCGCAGGAGAGGCATCAACGCCGATCAACACAATTAGATGAATTCCAGGACATCGACAAGCAGTTGGCACTGAAGGTTGTAAATGTGCTTGGAACCACTCACGAGGCCCGCACCCAAGTGGCATAGAATATTGTAGAGTACCCAACTGAGCATGACATCGAGGATTGCACAGTAATCAACACAAGGACCAAGGAAGCAGCTGACGAAGTCAAGAAGGAATATGATGAATTCAAGATCAGGATAAGCACACACATAATATCCAATTGACGTGGTTCGATGGAGAGCCACAATTTTATGTTGGGGGATTGTTGGAAGCAGGCTAGATGCACATGGTGCAAAAGCGACAAGGGTCAAAGAAAACTGGAAAAGAGGAAGATGTCGACAAGTGGTCGGCGTGGTCACATTATTATAATTTTGGTCCAAGTTAGTTAGGAAATTAGTTAGATGTGGTCCTTTTTATAAAGGCGCAATCCTATAAATAGAGTTAGAAAGGTAGTAGTATATCATCAAATGTATGTGCCTCAAAGCGGATCTTAAGTCTTGGTCGAGCTATTTTGCAAACTATTTTGTTTTCTGGGATTGGTTTGAGACTGTCAACCGAGGGATGTGTCTTGAAGGTGTATTTTAACATGCCGAAGTAATATGATGAAGTTGTTGTTTAAAACTCTATGTTCCCTTTGTCCACGATGCGACTCTATGATCTAATTATTATTGTCTCTGTGGATAATTAATGTGATCTGAATGATGCGATATGAATGGTTAATATGTTGTGATCCAATTTCTTAATGCTTTTCTTATATGAATGATGAGAAGTCTTCGCATGGTGAATGAATTCTTACATGTTGATTTCTTTTCTGCATAATGAAATGGTGCAATATTAGATCTTATGCGAATGATGAATGAACGATAAGATAAATCCATGTCCCGGATCTCTGATTTGTATTTCGACAGAGAGAGAATAAGTGCGCAAGTCCTCTTCCCTTCCGCAGAAACATGGTTCTTGCAGTCCTCCCTCAAACATCTCAGGAAATACCACATATACTTCATAGGTGTTGCTAGATAGGGTAAAACCTGTTTGGGCCAGTGTTTAGGGAGAGCGTGTTGAAGGGTGTCGATAGTGTGTGAACCCATGTCAACTAAAGTCTATCAAAAGGATTTGGTGAAGGCTGCATCTTCATCAAATGTACCATCTCTACTAAACTTGATCTGGCAGAATCTTGGAATATAGATTTTATAAGATTTTGATTGTTAATTGTATCCAACAAATATTCCCTTCTTTCCTGAAGAGTCCAACTTTGATATTTTCTCCTTCGGAACATGTAGGTACACGGGAGAACCGGATATATTTTGGTGGCTTAGTTCAGGATTTTCACTAGTGAACATTTCTTCTGGGGTTTTGTTTCCAAGAGCACCATGAGATATTCTATTATGGACATAGACTGTATTTCTTCATGCTTCTACCCATAGATGCATAGGTATATCTTGATCATGAATCATTGCTCTGACTACTTCCATGATGGATCTATTATTTCTTTTAGCCATTCCATTTTGCTGTGGATTATAGGGTGTGGTAAGCTCCCTCTTAGTACCAACTTCTTTACAGAAGTCCTTGAATTCATTTGAAGTGAATTCTCCTCCATTATCTAATCTTAAGATCTTGATCTTTTTTTCAGATAGATTCTCTACAAGAACCTTAAATTCCTTGAATTTTCTAAATGCTTAATATTTTCCTTTTAAGAAGCATATCCAAGTATTATGAGAGTAATCATCAATAAAGGAGACATAATATACATACCCACTTAAGGAAGTGGTTGACATCGATCCACACACATCCGAATGTACAATGTCCAAGATCCCCTTTGCTTTGTTGTTATTGCTTGGAAATGGATTCTTGGTGTTCTTTCCTTGAGTACATCCTTTACATACTCCTTCATGGTTGATCTAGATCTCTGGTAGAATTGTTACTACCTTGATCACAATTGGTAATGCTTTGTAGTTTACATGAGAAAGTCTTCTATGCCATAGTTCACATGGATTGATGGTGCTAATCGTTAGAGTTGAATCTGTGTGTCATTTCAATTTGTTTTCTGTTTCAGCCACATAAGGACTTCACCATCCACAAAAGAAACTCTAAACCCTTTCTTATCTATAGCTAAGATGGAAATAATCTTCTTCTTTAAATCTGTAACATAAAATACTTCTTTCATATTCATGAGCTTTCCAGTTCTTAATTTGTAAGAGGCTTCTCCCATTCCTTTGATGGGGTACTCATAGTGATCTCCAAGTTGTGCCTTATGATAATAGTCTTTTGGAAGCACCACTGTCTTTTGGAATAGGCAAGAGAGTGAATCCTTATGTCCTGTCATATGTTTGGAAGCACCACTGTCTATGAGCCAAGTGTCACTTCCATGAGTGAGTGCACCGGTGAGAGATGAAATTAGGTCATACTCTTCACTAGAGTCTTCATTTTCTGTGGTTCTTTCCTTGTCTGATTCATTTTCTTCAGTTGCATGGGCATGGTACTTTCGGTTCTTTTTCTTAAACTAATATTTCTTAAGAGGACAATATATAGCAATGTGTCCCATCTTATAACATGAGTAACATTCAAAAGATGAGTAATCCATTCTATATTTCTTCTTGAAGTCAGGTGATTTTCTGGGAGATGAACCTTGACTCTTCCTTTTGAATATTCCATTCTTGGTGTGTGTAGCTAGATCCTGATCTTCATTGTCATTTAACTTCTCTTCTCTGTTGATTATCATTCCTTCTTCTTGTATATATTCTTCCCATAGTTTGCTGAAATTGGTTAGATTTCTTCTAACACATATTCCTCTAATGAAGGAATCCGATTCTCTAGGGCAACCACTCAGAGTGGTCATCACCACATCTTCTTCAACCATGTCACCAATGGCTTTTAAATGTTCTTTTATTTTAGATACTTTAGAGAAATATGACTGTATGGTTTCTATCTTCTATATCTCCACACCCTTGAGTTGGTTTCTCAAGGTCATTCTTTTTTTAATCTTATTACCTTCAAACATATTAGTTAGTGCATCAAACATTTATTTAGGAGTATCTTTTTGAAGATACTTGGGAGATCAATAGATCCTTGATAGAGTTATGTATGATCCTTTTTACTTTGATCATATACTTCTTTTGTTTGTCCTTTTCCTCTTCTCCTTCTGGTTCCTTGACATCTTCCTTGATAAATCCATCTAGGTCATGTTCTTAAAGGATGAGCACGATTCTATACTTCCATGCTCTAATGTTCTCTTCTCCCTCAAGAGTTTCATCAATATTGGTACTATTTGTAATATTTAATGAAAGATAACCTCAAATGGAAATATAGGAGATAATACTTACTAGTTTGATGACCTTTTCTAGAACCAACTTCACGATGACCTAGGGTTTGGCTAGGAAACCCTAATTTTCCAACAATGATCACTTGCATATCTGAGAGGAGGAAAATATGTGCCTCCCCAAGGTGAGATGGACTATATCTTTCTTTTCTGGAATATGAGGATAAAACCTTGAAAATTAGATGCCATAGTTTCTCTCGGCAGCAGTGGTAGGTCAAAAAGTGAAAATCCTCGTAATGAAAAACGACTTTGATAGAAAGATGCGCCCTCCTAGGGAGAGTTGACTGGACCTTCTTTTTCAGCTAATATGTGGAGGGAAGGTATCCGGAATAGTAAAACCTAGCTAGTCATATTGTCAGATGACCTACTGCATAATGTCTTCTTTCTCGTTAGCTCTGATACCATGTTAAGATTTTTAAAAGTTGTTATACCAAAACATAAGGATCTCTGAAAGAATAACAAGCACAGAAGAACAAAAGAGAACACAAATATTTATCCTAGGAAATCCTGGTGGGGAATAAAAACCAGAAAAAATTCCTCTATATAGACTTCAACCAAGTATAGTGTAAGACCTAATAAAAAACTATATTGCTTCCTCTCCTTCATATGGACCATCTCTTCTCTCTGTAGTGCAACTACTTGAGTGCTCTGCTTGTCCAAATGAGGGAGATGCCTCTCCTATTTATACAGATCAGTTGAGAGTCCTACTAACCCAACTGGGTCGACTTCTCCTTGTTGCAAGGGTTGAATTGCCTTGTAAGACTCAAAAATAAAATTTAATAGAACTTTTGTGGGTACTACTGACCCGAGTTACAACAGAGGTTTTACTTCAATACTTTTCATGACCAAATACATCAATGAAATCCCTAATCGGAGGAACAACATCTCTAAAAGGGGTAATAACAATAATAATACAAAATAGAATATCTTTCGCGGTTACATTTCTTTAACATTTTGGACCTAATTTTTTGGACCTGATGTTTTCGCCCTACTTTTTTCAACCCTATATTTTGGGCCTAATTTTATTGGGGCCCTAATTTTTCAAACCCTACTTTTTTGTACCTCCACATATAAATGTTCCCTACTAAGGAGAGTTACATAACACTAATTTCAAGTCTAATCTGTGGTCAGAAGTGTCCAAACATAGAAGCCCTAGTTTCCATATTAGGGTATAAGTAGTCTCTAGAAAAGGCATATATTCATAACTGCTATGATACCATGTTGGATTTTAATCCAATTTTGAATACTTGATAATTATTTACAACGATTCGTAAAACATTTATGCCATCCCAAAATTTCATTGCATAATCAATATTCACTTGCAGTAGAAAATAAAACAAGGATCACTAAAGGATAACCATGCACAAGAGACACTAAGATTTTACCCTGGGAAACCCAAATGGGAGAAAACCCAACAAATTTTTCTTATAAGAAATTAACCCAATTTCAAGTACAATATCAAACATGAAGTTGATGCCTATCATTACAGAGGTTTGCTCTCCTTCAGAAGAAACCCTAGTAAGTGTAGATAATCTTCCAAGAGAAATAAGAGAATAAGATAACCCCAAAATTATGCATAGTGCCTTTGTTAGGAATTCCTTGGAGGTGCGCACTTGTGGAGAGAAGAAGATGCATTGTGTTGTTGTGTCAAATGAAGTGTGAGACTCACTTCTATTTATATTCTTTAGTTGACTTGATTTTCACTCTTGAGACCGACTTCTGCTTTTGTCTTCTAGGGCCAAGTTCCCCCTTTTATTTGAGTATTTTCCCTTCCTTGCATTCCACTTTATCTAGGACTTCTTCAATGGATTGTCTTGAGTTATTTGGTTATTTATTCATCATAGAAAATTTCTCCTCGTTCATGTCTAACTCCTCACATGCATATAACCTTCTTATATAGATCTCTAATGTTGATTTAACGACACTCTAAGAAGTCATGGACATTTCTTAGAGCCAATGTCAAATACAACATTAGATTAGACTTTGTCTATACCATAAGGGATGAAATCCCTTATCACATAGACAAGTCAATTTACTCTACTAAGAATAGATCACACTCGTTACATAGTACTCCTTCTCGAATAATGCAATGTGACCTTTAGCCTTCAGACACTCATAGTTAATCCACACAACTAGATAAAGGCTAAGCATCCGAGCCTCAAGGCACATAGTCAATTCACATGAATAAATAGGGGTATGAAGGAGCCATTCTCTATGAGACATTAGTCAATTCACATGACCAATGTGGGAGTATGATCTACATAATGTTTACCCGATGCTGGAGCTATGGAGAACATCAACAATACCTCCTATTTTCATATTCCTTTTGAAAACTTCCATTTGAAAACCACTGAAATTATTATGTTATTATTTGGCTTGTTTTCCATTTGTATACTTGGAATGCATTCAACATTACCTACCTATATCTCTTCAACCATCCTCATTTGATGTTGGAATCATTCCTTCAGTGTTGTAATATCTTCCAACAATATTAACAATTCATATTATAGAACCTCGTACCATTATCATTGGTTGTATGTAGGCTTGTTCAATTTTGGTATTTCTCCTCACTTCATTGGATAGTATCTATGAAATATAGCTCTATCCACATCACCAATTCATACACAGTGGAGTACTTCCTCCACTAGCATCTTTAAAGTGAATGAACATTCATTTCTTATTTTCATTATATTATTTACACATAAGTGGGTGGTTTAAATAATTTTAAACTCTTCTAAGCATAGATATATGACCTTTGTTCACAAAGATAATTCAATCATCTTTTGCATGCAGGATGGGTGTGCTTTATTTTTCTATGTATACCTTTATTGTCCAAACTTCCATAACTTCCTTATTCTACATTCATATTCCTTATTCCCTTCCTTATCTCAAGAAATTTAGGAACTTATATCCTTTTATAAAATACAAATTTCAATACACCTCATTAATATCTATTCAAGATATTTAACCACCCTATTAAAAACACTACCATAAAACTCTTCATCTTGAATGTCCCTTCTCCTTAATAGTATCTCCATATTATTGATCAATAAACCAATCTTGGTCTAATATTCATTTTGTTATCTGACAAGAAACTCTACCATGCTATGATCATCCACTTGTGATTCTACAACACTATTTAAGCACCATCATGGAGTATTTGTAGTCACACATACTCAATCTCATGTTTGGTACATACTTCTATCACCATGACTCCATCTTTCTTCCCAATTTCACATGCTTTGGAATTCATTCATAGTGACAATTGTCGTATCCAATCAAGCTCAAAGGATTTATTCTTCTTACATTATGTAACAACCCCTTTGATTTTATAGATCTTAAACCTAACTGAATGGTAGATTTCTCAAGAAAATTTCAGAAAAGAACTAGTCTATCAAGTATATATATTTATCAATCAAATACCATCAGATAACTTGAAAAAATTAAAAATTATAATCTATGGAGAATAATCTCTGCTTACCTGATTGATGACCAACTTAACCAATTTGCATGTAGACCTTATCCTCAATCAACCACCAACTCCTCTATCCACAACAATAGTTAAGGGGCTATTAGGAAGATATAATGAATGTGGAAATAAAACATAGAAGAGCACAATACAAGAGAGACACCATTATACACCATTATATGTGGTTCACTCGATATGGGATACATCCAAGGAGAAACAAAAAATATTTCCTTTATTTTGTCCAACAAAATGAAAGGATAAAACCTACAACACATCCACTACAACCTCCTCTTCACTCTCTCACAATCTCTCTCACTGACACTACATAGTCGTAATGCAATGCCCTCATAGAAAAAGGGTTTTCTTTGAATCCAAAAGAACCAACATAAATTATATTGTCTGATATGTGACCTAATGATGAATGGTCCAGATTTGACTACGAAATTATAATATTTTACATAACATTTTTCCAAAAAATTATCTTCAGGAGCGCTCCTCGAAACCCCTCGCTAGGGGGGATCCAAAAAAAATTTGTTGCTCATCTAGACCCCTTGGAGACAATAATGGGAGAGGGACCCCCCACACCCCATCAAGAACTGGGGCCCAAACATAGATGAAACAAGACCTCTAAATCAAGAGGATAATTAGTCTCCATAACCAACAATCTCCCACTTGGATATTGATCACAACAACTCCACCACTATTGAACTTACTGGATTATGCTCCAACTTTGTACCTGGAAAATTTCTCATATTCACCATCATGCTTAAAGGCCAATCAAAACTGAGTAGATACTCAGTTTATCCTTAGTTACCACCCATGTTAACATGTCTATAGGATTATGGATAGTGTGTATATTTTCCAACTTCAATTTCCCATTTTCCAAAATTGATTGTATGAAATGGTACCTGAGTGATCCATATGCGTACAGGTGGCCACCCACCTATTCCACTGGCTCAAAAAGTTTTCCATTTTGGCGATCTTCTTGTAATTTTCTATGGTTTTTTGGGTCTCAAACTTTAATGGTCGTTTTGAGTCACTAACGACATTTTTTGGTGATTCAGGGGGGATAAAGGTTGTGAATGTAATTCATTTGTTCCTAGTTGAAAGTTGTAAATCTCATATAGACCTTTCCAGTGGTTTGTCTAGTGCCCCAAACAGAGATCATATGAAAAAGTTATGACCCCAAGAAGTTAATTTTTCAACTAACCACCTTCATTCCACAAACGTTATGATGATTAATCTCATAGGGTTAGGTTTAGGTTTTATTCCTCTCTAAGGATTTATAATAAAATGCCCTTCGACCTCCTTTTGTATCCATATTGTCATGAGTGAGCATAGCCGCCACATCTCTTCTCGGAGATATAACTACCACCATTCTAGCTACTTTTGTTTTACAGTTTGTTCGGTTTCATTCATTTAATAAATTCCAAGTTTGTGTCACTGTAATTATTGCCATATCTCTGTGTATGTGAATATATATATATGTTCTTTCATTTTGGTATCACATAAATCCAGATCAGTGGTATTAGAGCGTTTTGGTCTTGAGGTTTCTTAGTGCATGTCCCCAATGAGATCTGAATATGAAGAGTTGGGTCTCGAACTAGTTGAGCTTAGGGAAAATACCTCTCGTCGTCACAAGGAAGGATAAGAAAAAAGAGATGATGGATTAGGAGATCATATTAAACTGTTGCTCGAGGAATCCCTCACGTGACTGAGGAACGAGATGATAGATAACTTTTCCTAGATCCTTCGAAGAATGTCAACGACGAAGGATGCACCTTCAAAGAGTAGTCGTTTCAGGGGTGCGACTCCCTGCAAGGTACAAGTTAACTTTGACATCCCTTTATTTGAATGAAAGATAGATGCAGACGCTTTGGAAAAATGGTTGAGTTTGTTAGAGGCTTACTTCTCTATTAAAAAATTTTCCGATAGTGAAAAGATCACCTTTGCGCTCCTTAAGTCCCTCCCCTATATCAAATACTAGTGGGATGGGTACTATGAGAGGCATGCAAGGAATGAATATGAAATATTCAATACAAAACCCACTTGGGAATATTTTGTTGATGTCGTCAAAGAGGAATCCTACCGTGTCAGAAACTATGATGACCAATACACTCGATGGAAGACATTACGCTAAGAAAGAGATCGAACTGTGTTGGAGTATACCAACATATTCCATAACCTGCACTTAAAGTTGGGTATTAGAGACTCTAAATGGCACTTGGTTCTAAGTTACTACAGTGGTCTACACATGTACATTCAGTCACAGATGGATTTCCTAGACATATACTCACTAGGAGAATCTTGTTGATATGTTATCAAGAACGAGCAAAAGTTTAAGCAAAATAATAAGTGGGACTTCGGGTCTACAAATCAATAGGAGAAGCCGAGAAAAATTGTCCCTAATTCACAACCCAAAGGACAGAGCAAGAACATCCAAAGTTCTGACAACCAATCCAATCCAGAAGCAAAGAAGTGTAATGGGAAATTGCAGAAGGACACCGACAAGTAGTGCAAGTTCCACAAAATCCCCTGGCACAACATTGATGAATACCACTCAAAACAATCATTGTTAGTCGAGACAAAATCCCCGGATCCAGAAACTGACTCAAACAACGATGCAGAGAAAGAAAGGGGAAACCAAATCATTGATGTGGAACCTAGTTCCACCATCGCAACCACAAAGATCCAACCAAAAGAGTCATAGGATCCAGAGGAAGGGGAGTGTCTCTTGCATTCACACCTATCAGTGCAAGGGATTCTACTACATTTCATTTTTTACAGTGGTAGTCAGAAGAAACTCATCTCGGTCGAGGTCATCAAAAGATTGAAGATTCTGACCATTCCACATCCCCAACCCCACAACATTAGTTGGTTGAGCTAGGGATGAGACATCTGTGTTAGTCAAAACAATGTTGCCTTTCCTATGGCATCAAGCCCTACAAAGATGAGGTAACATGTGATGTTTCCCTGCTTGAATTTTGTGATGTTCTTTTAGGATAATCATATATGTGGGAACAACTTGTTGTGTATGATTCTAAACCTCATAGTGTCATTATTACCTTGGGAAAGAAACTCTACATGATACCAGAGAGACTTCCTGCTACCGCAGTGTCTCTCATCACAACAAAGTAGTGCAAGAAGGTAATCTCCCAGACATGGAAATTCATACTCTTCATGGTTCATTCAGTGAGGGTGAACGAAATATCACAGCAACATCCACCACCTCAACACTGAACCCCTCTACACATTAGAAACATGCTATAAGACCGTGGAAGCATACAAAGACATCTTCACCACACCTGTCAGGGTTCTAGTACATTTCCAGGTCAAGCATTGCATTGATTTGATCCCTAGTGCACCTTTACATAATGGGATATTATATAGGCTTTCCCTCATGGATAATGCAAAAATCAAACGTCAGATTCAAGATTTAATCCAAAAGGGGCGAATTCGGCCCAGTTCCTCACCTTGTGGGAGCCTATAGTATGTTGGTTTAGAATAAAGATGGGACATGGTGACTCTGTATTGACTACCGAGCTCTAAACAAGGTCACAGTCTCGAAACAGTATCCATTCCCTGGATGGAAAACCTACTCGAGCAACTCAAGGGGGATAAGTATTTTAGAAAGATTGACCTGAAGTCTGGATATCATCAAGTTCCAGTTGAGCAGACTGCCTTCAAATATTTGGAAGGGATTTTTGAGTGGTTGTTCATGCCTTTTGGCTTGACTAATGCTCCAACAACCTTCATGAGGATAATGGATGACATTCTACGACCATTCACCAATTCCTTTGTGGTCGTATATCTAGATGATATCCTCATCTACAGTAGAACATTGGCAGAACATTTGCAACATATCCATCAGATCCTCAACACCCTGCAATGACACAAGTTATATGTCAATCTAGAGAAGTGATCTTTTGGCATGGAAAGGGTTCAAAATCTGGGATACATTGTGGATGGACATGGTGTTCATGTAGATCCGGCCAAGATACAAGCCATTCATGATTGACCGACCTCGATGACTCTCGTAGAGATTCGCGGCTTCCTAGGCCTTACAAACTTCTATCGTAGATTTGTGTTGGGCTTCCCTAATATTGCTTGGTCCCTTTGCTAGGTGACCAAAGGTGGACATAATTCCAAGTTCATTTGTTCCAAGCCACAAAGACACGCATTTGAGGAGATGAAGCAACTCTTACGTTCAGCACCCATCCTTACCTTACAAGATCTGTAACAACCCTTTGAGATTGAGACAGATGCTTCGAACTATGTTTTTGGTGCGGTCCTAACTCAACATGTCCATCTAGTGGCATATCACAGTGAGATACTTTCAAATACAGTCCGCAAGTACCCAACCTATGACAAGGAAATGTACTCCATTCTCCAATCCTATCGCCAATGGAAGCATTACATCCTTAGAAAATAAACAGTCATCCACACTGATCACAAGCCCTTGTAGTTCATGCAAACCCAAGGAAAGTTACAGAATGACCTCCATTAGAAGTAGTCCACTTGCAATAGTTCCACGTGAACATGAAATATAAGAAGGGCAACACCAATCATGTCATTGATTGCCTCAATCGATCTCCAGTAGAAGCATTAATTACGGTGCTCAACTCTTACAACTACAAGACCTATGGGTGGCCTCAACTATATGAAAGTGATATTGAGTTTACTCCCATCTATCAATCCTTATGTGTAGGTAAACTAGTGACAGATTTTCATTTTCGGGAAGGATTTCTATGCCACCTAGGCCATCTCTATGTTCCTTTAAGCAAGTGTGCAAAGATAATTTGGGAAGCGCATTACACTCAGGTGGAAGGGCACTTTGGCAGTGAGAAGAGAGTGGTGGTCTTGCAGAAGTACTTGTATTGTCCCAAACTCTAACTATACATCGGTCAATATATCAAATCCTGCACGGTTTGTGCCAACGTGAAACCAGTATTAAAAAAACAAGGATTATACACCCCCCTTTCTCACTTCGAATGAGCCATGAGAATCCATGGAGATGGATTCCACCCCTCCGTTCTCCTTCTTTTTTTCAAAACATGTAGGCTATTTTCTTTTGATCACATAATATATATATATATTAAAAATATATATGATTTAAATATNGGTCTCTTATGTAACATTCAATGCTGGAAACCAATTCTCCACGAGCCTTCTCAGCCTGGTATGACTGTGTCAACGGCCAGGTGAAAAATGAGGCAAATCTGCTCTAAGAGGACACATATTTATGGATAATTTACTTTCTCCAACACCTGTTGCGAAAGGAGTTGCACCTCAGTGGAAGTATACACGTTTACCGATATAATTGATCCCATTCTTTATATACTCATCCAAGCTAACGATTCAGCTTCTTCGTGATAACTCAAAACAAAATCCTCCCACTGCTCAATATCAATGGATCAAGATATTAGTATTATTAAAATTAGCGTAACACCGCGAATCAATCAATACAAGAAGTCTTTCTTCTGAAAATTCTTAAAAGGCATGTGTTAACAAAACAAATTCAGTACTACTTACTGCATTTCTTAAAAGGATAACCAATTCACGCTCTTGTTCCTTCTCTGCTCCCCAAGCCGCTTCGTGAACTATGTCATAATATATTTTGTAGCAAAGATTCATGTAATCAGAAAGGTAGGTTTTCTGTATAGGAGAGATCCCATCTGAAACAGTTGAACCAATATATTATTAGTCCGTACACTCTATCTATAATCTTAGAGTCTGATTGAATAAAAATTTGTTTAATAATAAGCTGCACTAGCATGTAAGAGATTTGGATGATGATTGCAATGGCCCACCTTTTGACAGCCTTAGTGAATAGCTTTAACTCATCAAGAGTTCCATAAGTGCCATACATATTGTTCAGAACAGTTTCCATGCATGCCACTTTTGTAAGGCCATCCTTATCTCGATTGCAGATTCTCTCCATCCAATTGGCAAGGAGCAAAGTCAATTGTTGACTCTGCTCCTTACCCATTGGATGGAGTGTAAACTTTTATGGATCTGAAGCTTTCCATTGATCAACATTAAATAAGCAGCGGAATATATACAGCAAATTCGTAATACCTTGTTCCATTGACAGCCTGAGTTGGATTCCAGACACCTCTGTCACTGCTGCTCCTTTCCAGCGACGTATTGAAGAAACCTAGCACATAATAGAAAGCGGTTTCTCTCTCTTTACCCTGGACCAATGCGTTCCTTCAGCTTGTATGATGGGTATTCTGAAAGGATCATTTATAGGTAGAGAGAGGACCGGTTTCCCCATTACACTTATTCTCCACCTGTCCATCGGAGTAGGAGAAAAGAAACGGCTGCCAAGAACCCGTCTCTTCATATGGACAACGTAAGAATGAATTTTCTAAATTTAGTCTTACATTCTCCCACTTGGCACATATGATAACTTAATGTTAGAGTTTATCAAAGTATACATTAGGTGCGCCATAAGTCACATTCATCTTGGTTTCCAGTTTGGTCATCATAATACTATAATTAAACAACCTAGTAATGCGAGTCATGACGGTTCCATGTTAATAGGACAACATAGTCCCTTTCATGCACCACGACATT